>CM064865.1:75866898-76335852 GCA_032719365.1 Prinsepia uniflora | reverse complement strand
AGATTAGGAAGCAAGCGTATATAGGTTGACGAAGGCGAAGAGGTAGCTGGTAAGCTGTCTCGTTCAATGGCATAAGTGATAAGGCATGTGGTCTCAAGAAAAGGCAGCATTTCCTAATTCCTGGTTCTCGTTTCTCGACAGTAACCCCACAGTTCCGTCATGTACAGAAACCCTGCCACCCCCAATCACACCCCGCCACGACTCACAGTGGACTTATTCCACTGGAGCCCCCATTGGATTTCCTTCCAAGTTTTCCTTTTCCTTTATTTTGAAAAATAAAATATAGGGTTAACTATTTATAATAGAGCCACAGCCTACACCCAATGTTAAAAACACACACACACACAAAAACACGTCCTTTTGCTCTCTTGGGTTGCTGCGTCATTTGGCTTGCTCCTCTGTGTTTTGGTCTTTCTGAGTTGTTGCCTCATGTGGCTGGCTCCCTGGATTCAGCTGTTGTTTTTGTTGGCTTTGGCCTTTATATATATCATTTACTTACCCCCCAAAAAAAAAGAAAGTAAAATCGGTACCTAGATCGATGTCTAAGCCTAAGTCCTTACCCATCGCCTTACTGGTCGCCTTAGGAGCTCTTAGTGTTCTTCCAAACTTACCTATAGCCAGCTAGGTCATATATAATTTACTAACTTACCATTATTACTGTGAACTTTAACTTTTTTAATTTGCATGTGAATTCGGTAACAACAAAAAAAAAAATCCAGTCATTCAACGAAAAGAAAAGCAATTGTCTAGTTGGTAGTAGACAAAAAAACCCTAAGTCCTGGTCGAACAGCTCTCTGTATAAAGATCAACAAGACTTACTTCATTGATTGCTATATGGGAACTATCTAGAATGGTTGATTGATCGATTATCAACATCTTCCTTAATCTAGTTTATTTATTTAAACCGACGAATAAGATTGCGGCACGTGTTGAGCTGAGATTGGAAAAAGGACAAAACTACCATCAAGCTGCCAAATAGTAAGCAAGTAAATCACATCATCAGATCAGTGCCACAAGGAGCAAAATGTTTGTGTGGAGCAGATCAAATTAGCTGTGGCACGATCATCAACAAAACAAAAGCATCCAAATCAAAATTCAAGTTGGCACAACTTCAAGTCATGATAGTAGTAGACTACTCCACCATGCATATACAATTCTCCCAGCTGCAAATTAGAGCTCAATTATCCAGATCAAATTAATTGTTGTATCTAAATACTGAACCCTGCTAATTAGCTAGATTTTGTACGATGAAAATAAGAAAATCGATTAAAGAAAACTAATTAATGGGGATTGTTTGTTTGTTTATGTAATTAAATCTAATTAATTAAGTAGATTGGTGAAATGAGTGGATGGATGGATGGACCGACAGATCGAGATGTAAACAAAGCTTAAGAGATTCCTTAGAGAAAACCAAAATGATTTTAGATGGACCTGCTGCAGACTGCATATAAACCAGTAGCTCTGTATGATACATCATCATTGCATATTCGATGGATCGATCACCATTAATAGATTCTATGTTTTAAAAAAATTGGAAGGTGTACTGAAATCCAGGGCCATCTCCTACCAAAGGGGCCTAGGGTTTCCCACATTACCATCTATTAAGGAACACCGCAACCCAAGACTTTTCCAACACCATCTACATTATGTCCTTATAGTCCACATCATAAGATCGTGAGAGTAAAACCCTTGTTGTAAACGCAATATATATTACATATTCTCCTTAATTATAGTTCATGTTGTAAGATTGCATGAGTAAAACTCTTTGTCATAAACATGATACTATTAAAATTAATTATGATTGTTCAGTATTTATAATTAATATAAATATTTTTATCATTATATTCGATTTGTGTCATTGAGCGTATATAATAATTCCAAATTGTGTGTTTTGGGGGCGTTGATCGTCAAAGAAAACTTCGATCAATGTCGTTTCTTATTCATTTTTGTCATTTTTGGAGGCGTCGATCGTGATTAATATAATTAATTACTCTTGTACTTAAAACATCATTAAAATTGTGTCATAAAAATTAATTTATGATTTAATGATGGTTGTAAATTGACATGTGTAATCAATTAATAGTTACTGAATTTACAGATTTTAAAAAAATGATATTTCAAAATTCTAAAGTTAAAAACATAATAATTTATAAATTTCTTATTGCTACCATAAACTTACATATGCAATTACTTAATCACAAGATTTAAGACGGTAAACCTAAATTAATGTTATCAGTGGAGGAGGAGGGTAGTTTTGATTTAAGTTTAAAATTAGAATTTAATAGTAGGGCATAGGGGTAGATGGTTTAGCTTACTTCAGGAATGAGGAATGAGGAATGAGGAATGAGGAATCCCAAAGTGTGTAGCGAGCAACGAACAAATGGCAAAAGGTTGCAGACGGGGGGAAAAGGCAAAGGGCCAAAGGCAAAACGAAATGATTACTTGAATGAGAAGGGGCCCACAATGATAATCTTTCCTTTTTCCAAGTCTCTAAATTTTTTTTGACTTGGGATTGGGACCCACCCCGGCCACCATTGTCTTTATGGATTGAATGATAAAAAGAGCACCTCACGTGGAGTCTGAGCCAGAGGGGCTGTCCAACCACAATCCACAATCAAAAGCCAAGTAGCCAACCCTCCCTCCTCCCTCTCTTCCTCTTCCTCTTCTTCTTCCTCTTCTCTCCTCTCCTCCCCTCTCCTCCCCTCCCCTCAAATTTAATTAAATCATTAATAATTTATTCCCCCCCCCCCCCCAAAAAAAATCCATATTATTATTATTATGATTATTTCATCTTTGCTCATTTGATATTTATATGAAAAATGTTATTGATATGTAAAATTATTGTCACATCAATGGACACCAATTTGATGTTGCCCCGCTTCATTTGGTGTTTTCTAAGCTTATTTATTCAATTATTCGAAGCAAACAAGAAATTGACACAAATATTTCTAATGTATGTGCAAACATAAAGATAAGTATAAACCCGCACTAGTTTCCATGTAGGGTTTAAAGTTAGGGTAAATGAGAAATTTGCAAAAATTGTGAAATAATGTAAGAACGGTACTTGTATTTTACCTTAGTGGTATTTTCTCATATCATTATTTTGATTTATCGAATTTTTTTTGTATATGTATATCATAATCGGAATCGTTTATTCTCTAAATCATCATGTTAAGATCGTCTCTGTAAAAAAAGTCAAAAATATTGGACGATTCGTCATGAGGATCTTAATTCTTATCAAAATTATTGATTTATTCGATACATACTAACCTTCAATCTTGTTATTTTTTAAGAATATGATATTTATATGATGATTTAAAGAATGCATAATTTTGATTTTAATACATGTAATGAATTCATAGTGATTATGTTTCTTATGCATAAAAAAACAGTCAAAATAATCAAAGTAATAATTAATTTAGATCATTTTGAAGAACTTATTAACAATTCATATATTTTTTGTTAGTTTGAAGTACTTAAACGAACAATATATAGTGGATGTGCCTCAAAAACAAAAATCTTGTCTAGTACCCAAGCCTCACAAGATAAGAATGGTAAATCAGGGACTCGCAATGCAATCGAATTATTCAAACAATAAATTATGTCTGATCGAGTTTACAATTACAAGTTTCAGTTCTCCTCTCAAAATAACTCATCTATGTCCTTAAAAGTTAGCCACACAAGAATACTTTGGTTTAGAGATTCAAAAATAATTGGACTACAATATTTGCCAAAGAGAAAGAGTTCCTAAAAATCTCATTCAATAATTGATTTGTACAACTTTTACTAAGCTGCAGACTGAAACAGACTGAACTTCCAATATTATAGTTGATTTCTACAATATTTACCAAACAACTGATAATTCTTAGCATTTCAGTCGACATATATACACAAAATATATGAAAGGAAGAAAGAAAGAAACAATTCAATTAAAAAATGAACTAAAATAAAAGAAAGAAAGGTAGAAAAAGCTCAGCACAACAACAAAGCAATTTCTTTTCCTTAAAAAAAATGCTTTTTAAAGCTCACCCATATAATTCCCACTCATTATCTTTGTTGCTTAAAGCTTGCCTCCTCAAGCCCTCCCTTATCTCCTCTCCTTCCATAGCCTTCTCCTTTTCTCTCTCTACAACTCCAATTAATCCAACAAAACATCATCAAAATAATTAAAAATTCTCAATTTGTTTCACTTCTCATGCCCAAATTCCAGCCCAACACCAACAAATAGAGCCTTAAAAAAGAGACAGCCTAGCTAGAGTATACCCTGTAAATATAGTACCACTACTGTGAGAGAAGTGAGTGAGAGTGAGTCACTGAAGAAGAGCTGAGCTGATCACTCACAGACAGTCCCACCAACAACAATTTTACTGAATTAAAACCCTTTCCATTTCTCCCTTTCAATTCTCCTCGTAAAACCCTTCTCACAAACTGATCTAATTCTCTTTCCCATGCGATCATGGAAGGAGGCGATGATCATCAACTCCACCACCACCACCACTACCAACAACAACCGCAACATCACCACCGTCCCAATTTCCCCTTCCAGTTGCTCGAAAAGAAAGAGTTAGATAATAATCAAGAAGCCGCCTCCTGCTCTAACTCAACCTCCCCTTACCCTTCTCTAGCCATCACCACCGTCGACCCCACCACTGTCGTCACCACCACGGCCTCCGCTTCCACCACCTCCGCTCTAGCCGAGCCCTCTAAAAAGCCGCCCCCCAAGCGTACCTCCACCAAAGACCGCCATACAAAAGTCGACGGCCGCGGCCGTCGCATTAGAATGCCGGCCTTGTGCGCCGCCAGAGTGTTTCAGCTCACCCGCGAGCTCGGGCATAAGTCTGATGGGGAGACCATCGAGTGGCTCCTCCAGCAAGCCGAGCCTGCGGTGATTGCCGCCACGGGGACCGGCACAATCCCCGCGAATTTTACTTCGCTCAACATCTCGCTAAGAAGCTCCGGGTCCAGCATGTCCGTCCCGTCGCAGCTAAGATCGTCGTATTACAGCCCGAATTTCTCGGTCCACCAGAACAACCGACGGAGTCTGTTTCAGGGGATCGGCCTCTCCTCTTCCGACAGCTCATCGACTCTCTTAAACTTTCAAACAAACACCATGCATTCCTCCATGTTGCAGGCCAAGCAGGAACTTCGCGACACGGTGTCGTTAGATCTCTCGGAGGCGGCGTCGGCAGAGGGGAGCATGGGCGGCAGGAAGCGGAGGCCTCCAGACCAGGACTTAAATAATCAAATGGGTGGTGGTGGTGGTGGCGGTGGTGGGGGAGGAGGAGGATACATGTTGCAATCACCCACAGGCGCAGTTCCGGCGACCAGCCACCATAGTCAGATTCCGGCCAATTTTTGGATGTTGGCAAATTCTAATAACCAGGTTATGAGTGGAGATCCTATTTGGACTTTCCCAGCTTCGGTCAATAACAGTGGGCTATATCGAGGGGCCATGTCTGCTGGCTTACATTTTATGAATTTTCCTGCTCCAGTAACCCTAATGCCTAGTCAGCAACAATTGGGCGGCTCGGGTGGCGGTGGCGGCAATGATGGTGATAATATGAGCGACGGCCAACTAAATATGCTGGCCGGACTCAACCCGTACCGGCACATGTCCAATACAGGTGTTTCTGACTCACAACAAGCCAGTGGGTCCCATTCGCACCATGGCGGCGACGACCGGCACGATAGTACGAGTCACCACTCGTAAAGGGGGCGGCGATGATGATGATCCGTCGTGTGAGTCGGTTGTTATATCGTCGTTGGTGGAGGAGGTCATTTCTTCCCACATGTGTACTAGTTTGCTGTGTAACAACACACGTGAGGTTTGATTGATTGCTCTTAAAATTCGAGGTTTATTTTTATTTATTCCCATTTTTTTGTGTGATTACTATGATATGGCCGGATGAGAGCTTTTTTTTTAGGGTTTGAAGATGAAAAAAAAAGACACTTATTTTTAACATGGGTTATTTTGGCTGCTCTTATATATTAATAGTCCTCATTTGGGAGTTTTTACCACATCGTACTATACTATCATCATTGTTTGTGCAATCAATTCCTCTTCTCTCTCTCTCTCTCTTGTGTTGTATAATCTACCATTTTTATTATGTTCACAAAAATATATCTAAACGATTACTCTTTAAAGAAAATTACTAGAGTAAGTTCCGTGTAAAAATCACCGATAACCTTTTATCTGCATGGTAGCTAGGGTAAGTCTCCTACCTAACCAACAACTGGGCACCATTGTTCACTTCTGCTCAGTTAGTGTTGATGAATAGTGATTGATGCTAATGGGTAGGTTTAGGTTATGGTGAAAGGGATAAAACAGTAGATGGAATTAAAGTTTTCACAGCGTTTTGGTCATTCGGATTCTATATATATATATTTCTCTCTCTCTCTCTGCTGCCATGAATCTCAAAGCGGGTTTACTGCATCAATGATTAAGATTTTCAGAGGAGGGGGTGGGGGTAATAGGACGGTGGGACCCACACCTTATCAGTTCCAGGTGTTGGCTCAGGTGGTGGGACCCGGGTGCTGGTCATTGCCCGAACCAATATACAACGTCACTGACAAACAGGTGGATCATTCCTCCATCTTTTTTTCCTCTTTAAAAAAAATAATAATTAACTTTTTTTTTTCCTTTCATGGTGTAGCTGCTGACACCATTGAAGAAGGGATCGGTGGTGAATTTTAATTTTGATTTAATAACAAAATGAATTCTTTATACCTATAAAAAAAATTGATTTAATAACTCCTCTGCTGGGACTGGCCCACCCTCCCGTCAATCAATCTGGACCCTTCATTTCATTTTGATTGAGAGCCATTGAATGATTGGGTCTCCTCCCACTCTCTCGATTTCTCGAGGGCAGAGGAAATTTGAGGCTTTATTTTTTTCTGGTTGGCATGGCAAACCATGCATACACCATCACTACTTAATTCCTGCTTTCTTTTATCTATAGGGGGAGTGGATATATTATTTTATGCTTTAAAACTTGAAGAACAAAATCCTCTAATTAGAAAAATGAACTAAAATATTACAAGGATTATACTCTTGCTCTATATGGATTTTTTCCATATTTAATTATTATTTTGATACCTAGATCGAGTTTCCATCCGTAATCACACTAGGGTCGTCTATTTTCAATGCCCTTGACAAAGGGCACATGACATAACTCTACCTAGTAATGTCCCATCATATAAGAAATTGAGTGTTATGGTTATTATATCTCCTCGCATTCACCTTATTAATTACTTGCATATTATAATATACGTAGTAATCTATCTACGTAAATATAAATTATTTGAAAAATATCTTTTTTTTAAGTTATTAAATGATTGACGCGTCAAAAATAAAAGATAAAATAATATTTTCTAAATTGTATTATCGAGTATACAAAGATCTCAATTTTATAGTAATTACAATAAATTTAACTAAAAAAAAACATTTTAGATAATTATAATTAAACAAGATATTAAATATGAATACCAAATTAATATTTGATATTAAATCAATCTAAGATACTAAATCAATTTAAAATTTGATTTATATTACTCCCTCTTAAATTAAAGAGTGAATATTGTGAAGTTCCAACTTCCTGCTTGAGTTAGTGTTGTGTCGTCTGATGTTATGTCGTCGAATGCTAAGTAGTTGTGATTGCTATTACCGCCGTTTGAAGTTGCGAATATTATTACCGTTGTTTAAAATTATGGATGTTATTGCTGCTATTTGAATTGTCAATGTTATTGTCGCTGTCTAAAGTTGCGGATGTTATTAATGATGTTTGAAGTTGCTGATACTACTGTCGCTGTTTGAATTTTCATATGTTATTTTTGCTGTTTGAAGTTACGAATATTATTATCGTTGTTTGAAGTTGCGGATATTATTGCCGTTGTTTGATATTGCGGCTGTTATTACCGATGTCTGAAGTTGCGAATGTTATTGCTACCTTTTGAAGTTGTGGATGCTATTACCGATATTTGAAGTTGCGGATATTATTTCTTCTGTTTGAATGACATGAAATTTTGATGGGTGTTCAGAGAAGTCCTTAGGATCAAGTATGTGTCCCATGGGGCCATGTATATGTCTCATTAGTGCACGGAAGAACTAGTCTCCGCAAACCCATAGGTGAGGAAGGGCATTGGACTTATATCTCGATCAGGATTGTAATAACTTTGATATCATGTCAAAAATAAAAAGAGGAGAGAATATTTTTCGAATTGTATTATTAAATATACGAAAACACCGATTATAATAGTTACAGTAAGTCTAACTAGAAAAAGTAAATATTTTAGATAATTAAATAAGAAATCAAATCTGAGTGGAAAATTAATTTTTAATATTAAATTAATTTAAGATACTAAATTAATTTAGGATTTGATTTCTAATAAATAGTGACGTGAATCTTACTTTTTGCTCGAAATATTTAGAACAATAGTTACAAATGTAATGCAGATTGATCATAATAGCTTCCATTATATATGTGATTGAAAATTTTCTAATTTTCTTTTCGATTTTCCACAAGGGTTGTTTTTTGAATTCTGGCTTACTAATTACAAGGATGATGAAATGAGTTAAATTTTGTCCTTTTGTTGTTGATTTAGAGGAATATAAAAAAGGAAGTTGATTTTTACATTCAATATATTTATTTGGTGTACTCTATTTTTAATTTTATCGTTTATTTTTTAATAAAAAATATAGCATATTAAATAAAAAGAATTAAATGTATGATGAAAATATTGAGAGCTACCGTTTGGAAGGTTCCATATTTATTTTTCATAGTGGGGTCCATAATCTGCATAATTTGGAGTCTTGGAGTAATTGGGATCAATGCAAATCTTGGTAGTGCTTAATTAGCTCTAATTAAATTATTGCAGGTGGGCCATCACCGTCGTGTTAAATATTCTTAGTGATCCTAATTTTAATTTGTTGAGAATTTTACTTAATAAAGTATGCAAAAAACAAGTGTAAAGTGATTACTTGTTGTTATCGTGCATTAATTAAATTATACGGGTATTTCAAATATAAAAGTTCTAATTTCATTTAAGTGTATACACATCCAGATTACACATGTGGGTTAATGATTTCTACACCAACCCTAATCTACATTTTAATGGAATAAAAATATTCACATTACATAAGTGTTAGTAATGATTATGATTTATGACAAAGAACATAACAATAAATATCGTAAATATCCGATAATAAATGTAAAGGTTTTCAAAATTTCTTATATCACGTACAAAAAAAAAATAACCACAGACTCATACCGCATATATAATTGATTAACGTTGCGGATTACCATAATTAACCTCGCAGCAGTAAATATATATTTCAGTATCATCATACATAGGTCAAAAGTTCAATTGTAGTCCGTTTCTTTAAATTACTTACCCAACTACAATTAATGAATAAAACATGCACATATTTTGAAATGGCCAATAATTTTGACATATCTTAAAAGGGTGACGTTAACTCGAGAAATCTGGATCCATAATATGCCCTAATATTTAACAGCAAACACAAATGGCCGGGCATGCATTAGGTTTTAGGTTGTGAAGATGATGATCGAGTACAGACATGAGGAGCCATGACATGTGTGTTTTGGCATTTACTAATCTTCAATGTTGGTATGTGGGAAATGAAATGAATCAATGTGATACAAATACCATAATCGACCGATATCCATGGACTGATCGAGCCGATTCAAATGAAAATGGGGTCTGAAATCGTACAAAATTTATGCACATGGAAATGAACCCCGACGGGAGCCAAAATGGTCCCCAGCAACTTTTTTTTTGAAATGAATGATGCATATATCATAATGCCACAAATGGGATGATTAGACTTTCTTAAACTCTCATATGTAATCTTCCCAACAAGCTAGCTTGCCTCCATTTTGGAATGCTTAAACCCTTCTTATTGCACCTTAAGTACATCAAACCCATCACATTTTCATTTCATCGATCTCATTCTATCTCTTTCCCTTACCAATTTGGGCCCAGGAAATCTTATTATGTATCATAACCCCAGTAGCAGCTTCCACTAATTACCTTTTTAATTTCCCTTTTCATTTATTTTTTCTCAAGAATATATATATGATATCATAGAGTGCATGGCATGTCACATGTGGCTGCCTAGCTGCTGGCTTTTAACCTATGGATTGTTTGTTGGCAAACAAGTGAATTGGATCAACAGACCCACCATCAAATTAACCACATCAACCCTTTATATATGTATATGTCGTGCTTTTGACTCCATCCTTTAGCTATAGGTACACTCACAAACTAATGTTATTATGGAAAAAGATTAATTCAATTTGAGAGGTGAGAGAGGGAAATTCAAATTTGAATGTGAAAGAGAGCATTTATTAGGTTTTTTTTAGTTAGAAAACATATTCATTTCTAAGAGCAAACAAATACAATGAATTGAAGGTCCATGAATAAGGGTAATCCAAAGAGATAAAAAAAATACTAAACTGAAAAACCCATAAACATCAAATATTACAAAACAGAAAACCATATAGAAACTTTAGATCTAAATATGGTTAGCCTCCACAACTCCTAAAGTGCCACACCAATTTGCCATAACCACCAGATCAACACAGAGGTGTAGCTAACAAGGGGGAGAACACTAAACTTCAAACTATAGAACCAATCATAAAATGAGGGTAAACAAGCCACCCGCATATAGAGTGCTCCCCTAATTCATTATAAAAGTGCAATATGCACTTCAATTGCAACCCAAAATTATCACGGCCTACCGATGAAGATCGGTAAGGAAGGTAACTAGGGACAAGGGGCGGAGCATGGTAGTTGAGAATATGAAGCGAATCGCAGTTGATGGCATAAGGTAAGGGACCCAAGGAGAAGATATGAGGTAGAGATTAAGGGATGGTGGGTGAATTTTTGAAATGGAGACGGAAGCTCAGATCTACAACAAAATTCACCATAAAAGGTGAGGCAAAAAAACCACCACAAAGATGGAGTGGAAACCACCACCTAGGGTGGGGCTGAGGCCGCCACAGAAGGTGGAGCAACAAGCTGTGATGATGATTGATGGGGTTGTGTCACATTGAAGCGTGGTGGCGAGGCTGAAGGAATTTTCGAAGTAAGAAAACTGGGTTTGAAAAGTTAGAGAGAAGGCATAGCTGTTATTAGTATTAGTTATGTAATTATTTTAACATATGCAATTGGGATGTGTTAAAAGAAGAAGATAAGAATTATGATCAATGACAATTCCTGAGGTTACAACTCGGATGAACTAAACTTATATTTAAATTCATGAAAAATTCGAAAGTTTGAAAGAATTTTAAGAAATAAACTTAAAGATACTCAACTAACTAATTAGAAATGTAATAAACTTTATTTCTCAAATGCATCTCTATATATAAATAAAACTCGACAAAAAAATAAATTGCGACTAAAACCATAAGTAAATATCTAATGGAAATATAAAAAAATCATTGTCTAGCAGTCTAGCTTATATTTGTACCCTTTGATACTTAGAAACGTCAAAAATCATCATTTGTCTACTCATTAATAGATTAGATAAACAATCTTCCAGTAATGAGCGCTATATACAATGAGCAAGCAAAAATTACAAATAAATTAACATACTATGTTAATTTTATTTCAAAAGTTGGACGAGGCTGATTGCTCCATATAATTATGAAATGAATGAGTGAGTATGAGATATATATTTTTGACTTATTAGTCTAAATGAACTCAAAATAAACAATCGATCCTTAAAATACATATAAAATTAAAATTGCCTAAATTTACACTCAAAATAGTAATAACGTTAAAAATGTTCCATACTAACATTATTAAAAACATTGTTAAATTCATTAAATACCCATTTATAAGCCGTCATCTTTTTCCTCTCTTTTATTTACAGCCCTAAACTTAAATCCCAAACTCTCTCTTTTCTCCGCTGCCCAAACCCCGAACTTCCTTTTTCTTCCAATCCCCTAAACAAACCCACACAAAATCATCAAAGCTTGACGATAAAGAAGAAAAAGACCAAATTCATTCAAAACCCACCTCTAAATCGTCTGTTTTCTCCTTGCCTCCTCGGTCCAAATCCCAAAATCTAAGCCAACGCATGACCGATTTCTCATCCCCAAATCAAAAACCAAAAAAGGTCGTCCAATTCAAGCGTCCCATGGCCTCAACAAAAGTCCTCCCAAGTCAATGATAAAGACTATGATGGTGACATCCCCCAAAACCTCCCGAAAAGGTCGTGCCCAATAGTCTGTCTCAGCTTATTGGCGACGACAACTCTGATCAACCCTCGAAGCACCACCACCAAAGAATCGTTGTCATGCGCCATAGCGATTACATCGACAACTTCGAGCTTCGATGGGTGGCACAGGCACCAAGGCCGTGGGACCCGCCCCGGATTAAAGAGGGTAAGGTTCGAGCTTTTTTCAAGGTACGAACCTTCCGTCGGATCATAGCTTCAGAATCCATCGTATCTTCCTATCCCCATTCATACGATGCGTAGAGTCTGTTATGGAAGTTGTCAAATCTCTCCCCACCACTAAAGACCCTTATGTGTCCAAATTGTAGTGAAGGTTGTTCTATGTTTCACTAATATTTATTTGGCTAAGTGCACCAATAATAAACCACCAAATTTCAAAATATATCAGGGATAGAAATGCACCAATAATAAACCACCAAATTTCAAAATATATCAGGGATAGAAAATTTATCTTAGGTTGTTATAAAAACAAGTTAACGTCAAAATCGTTGCACCATCCGTCAGTTAAAGTTATTAACGCCGTTAATTTTGATGATATGACAATTATATTACAAAATTAGTAATGGTAATTTAGATATTTACTTTATTTTATTATATATTCTATTAAAACTCATCTTCTTTAACCATGACGCCCAACCAGATCTCCTCCGACGACGACACTGCCCCAGACTCCATCAACAACCCAAATATTAATTCGGTCCTAGTCCTGAGTCCGTAATTTTACAGATTTAACCATCTCCCCTGTATCAGACTAGTGGATTGCCGCCCTGAATTGGGCTCAAGGCAGTGAATTAAATAGTCTCATTCAATCTGATTCAACAGATACTTGAGAATTTCACAATTACAAAACTCCATAGCCATGAGCCATCCACATTTTCTCAGAAAGCAATTAGTATACCGTCACAACTTCTAATCCTAAATCTAATCCAGAAGAAAAAAAAATAACCAAACAAATTTGATAAAGTTCGACCATGATTCCGGCGTCGTCATGCATATGGGGTTCGTAGTGAAGGTGCGCGAAACCCCTTTATGCCTCCTTTGTGCGAACGTCGCAATGCTATTGACGATGTCGCTGCCGTTGCTGATTTCCAACACGTGGCTTCGCAGCGCGTTGGGGCTCTCCTTGGTGATGATAATTGGAGGCTTGGGCTTGTTCTTGGAGCCTGGAGGTCGGCCTCGCGGCCTCCGGTTTCTGTTTGCGGGCTCGAGGCTATCGTGGCTCTTGTTGCCGGTGTTGAAGTCCTAATCATCTGAGGAGCTGAGGAGATTGATTCAACGTGGCCACCTCCCATGGCTACATTTCCAGCCCACCATCGATTCGCCATGTCTTCAAAAACAAAACCCAAACCAGATAAAGATAATCAAAATCCAACCATAGCCCAAATCAAATCGGGTAGGCTTTGATTCCATGAACGCTCTCGACCATGATTTTGGCGTCGTCAAGCGTATGGGGTTCGTAGTGAAGGTGCGCGTTGTTAATGGAGTCTGGGGCGGCATCATCGTCATCGTCGCCGGGATCAGGTTGGGCGCCATGGTTTGGGAGTGTTCATACATTGGATGAGATTGAGGATTGGGTTGGGTGCCATGGTAAAAGAACAATGTTGTTCGTGGACGAGGTTCCCAGGTTCAACAAATCACAGCAAGAAACTTTCTGGGTTTGTCGAAATTTTTGGTGGTGGTAGCACTTTTGGGTGAAAATAGTGCTGGAAATAGTGCTGGGACGTTTCGAGAGTGGATTCATGGTGGATTATTAGTTCTGGAGGAGCTGAGATTTCAAATGGGTTGTTTCATAAATGGTGGTTCACCTTAAGATCTGAGAAGAATGATTGGATAAGGGTTTATTAGTTTTCTTTTTAAAAAGAAATTAATATAAAATTTAATAAAAGACATCAAATGTCCAAATTACCCTTAAAATTTTGTAATATGGCTGCCACGTCATCAGTTTTTCCGGTGTTAATAACAAAGATGGACAGTTGGTGCAATGATATTGACGGTGTTACCGTTCCCGCAGCACACTGAGGCAAATTTCCATTCCTGGTGCATTTTGAGATTTCGTGGCGTGTTTTTAGTGCACTTAGGGTTATAAACCTATTTATTTTGACTAATTGTAAGGTGAGAATTAAATTTCGATTTAAAGGGAATATGATTGAGGTGAGGAAGCATCATGAAAACTGATACAAGTGTTGGATTTCTTGGATTTCATGGAATGGGAAGTATAGGGAACACAAATTTGTGAGTTGAATTTATGTTGCTTATTGTGTTTTGTTCGTTTCTTCACCCAAATGGCATTCAAGCCAAAGGAAATGGACGGTAAAATGGGAAGCAAATCGAGTTGGTGTGTGTTTTAAGAAGGCCAGTAAAATTGGTGTGTTTGAGGAAGACAACAATACTCTTGTCCTAAATAGCGTATAAGGTGATATCAATTAAATTGTGCAATATTTTGGATGCTGTTACTATTTTAGGTATAAACTCATGCAAATTTTAGTTCTGCGTGCATTTTAAGATTCGCTGGCTTGCTTTGGGTACACCTATTTTTTTTAAGCCTTATTAGGCTAAATGCATTAGGAACACGCCAATCTATCGCAAAATGCACCAGATACTGCAATTTGCCTCGATATGCACCAAGAACGGTTATTCCGTCAGAACCGTTGCACCATTCGTCAGTCAAAATTAGTAACACCGTTGATTTTGACGATGTAATAATATTACAAAATTAGTAAGGATAAGTAAGACATTTACTTTATTTTATTATATTTTCTATTAAAACTCTTTTTTAAAAATTAAAACAAATAAAAACTTATCTTCCCCAACCCAATTCACCTGCTTATCTCTCTCCCTACACCTCCGACCACCGCTCACTGCCCACCCAGCCTTCCTGATACCACCCACCCAAAGCTTGGCATGCTTCACGTAGCACTGCAAACGCAATGGGGGAGTGTGTCGTCGAACGACAGCTCGAACTAACAGAGCAAGCAATGCAGGAGCTGTAGCCTCAGCGCTGATGTGAGCAAGTCAGAGAGTTACAATAGCTTCTCGTGTCGGAGGTTCGATGCTAAAGGGGCCTCAAGCTCCACGACATAGTCTCCTCGCTCGGTTGCTGAGAATTTCTGTTTCCAAAGCAAAATCTACATTATACTCCTTTATCCACACGTTTTATCCTTTTTTCTATGGATTTATGAACTCATCAATTACCAAATACCCATATATAGAAATAAACATACCCAGTTCTCATATACAAAATACCAATTGGGTTCACAGAAAAAAGAGAAAGATTGCAATTTTGGATCTTGACAACATCCAAAAGAACTTCAAAATCCTAATCATAACTCAGAAACATCACATGATCTCACTAGAACAAAGTAGGGGAAAAGAGAAAACCTTGATTCAAGAGGTGTCCGTATATGGGTACGACCTGCGCGAAAGGTCTAAGCTTTTGGTGCTCAACTAGCAGCTCCGTCAAATATTGGCTATCCACATCGGGTGGGGTTCTTAGGTGCAGCGTGTAACAACCCGTCCCCAATTTCAGGATTAGATTAGTGATTAATCATGATTAGTGAGGTTAATATGTGATTAGTTGGGCGATATTGGACAAACGGTGCAAAATGACGATTTTACCCTTGGAATGGGCAAAACATTAACTTTTCATTCTGACGGTCAAATGACTTTGGCCAATGACCGCGATGTATTTCGAGACCTCATGAATTCATAGACAGGTGGCACGTTCAATTCCGACATTCGAGGAGGAAGTTATGACGTTCGGAAGTTCAAGGGCATTTTGGTAATTTTAGTTAAAAGGGGTAAATAGTTGACTTTTGACCTGGGAAGTCCGATGGTCGAGGGCCAAGGACCGTTACATAGATCGGAACGATACGAATTTGTAGACAGGCGACACGTCAAAATCAGACGTTCGACGGCGAAGTTACGGTTCACGGAAGTTTCGGGTCACTATTGCACGTTTGACGAAATGACTTAGCTTTTTTCCTTAAGTGGGCCAGATATTTTAGAAGGGCCCAATGACTTGTCACTCATCCATTTCTCATTATGATCCCATACATGCATCGACCATTCCTTGTTCCATACAACCCAAAACACAAACCCGATCTCATCTTTGAACCCCAAAACCCATGTCCCTTCCCTTTTGGTTCTGTGAGAGGCCAGGAGTGGAGGAAGGATGAGTTGAGGTGGCTGGTGTTGACAAGGGGCGTCGTGGACGGCGGTGGTGGCCAAGAACCCCCAGGTAACCCGACAACCCATTTTGTTTGTTTTATTTTGAACTTTGGGTTTAAAAGGTTTTGGACGGATTTGGGTGTTAGGATGTTGATTAGTGGGTTGTAGGAGAGGTTAGGAACGGTTTAGGATGGTGGTGGAAGGATGCACGGCCCAGAGGGGTGGCCGGAAAAACGGAGACCGTGAGGGGTGCCTTGAATGGATCGATTTAAGGGCTTTTAATTAGTTTTCTTCACATGGTTAGATTCATAGGGATGTAAGGAAGATTGTAGGATTGATTAGGAAGGGAATTAGACCAAAATGAGAAGGGAAAATCATTGGACTAGACACGGCGGTCCGGTTCGGTTCGAACCAGGTGGACCGACTGGTTCACCTAAGGAAGAAGGAAATTGTGCAGGGAGCGTGAGGCCCACGCGTAGTGGCTTCTCGGGGTGCGCGTGGGTGCATGACCCACTTTTTAGGGATGCCTTCAACATGTGAAACACTCTATTCGATGTAACGAACATTTTGGGACTGGTTTCGTGTCAATCGGACATCGTTTCGATAGGTTTCGGGGTGTTCAAAGGTTTAGGATCGACTTTAAAAATAGTTAAAAATTCCAAAAAATTACGGGGCTTTAGTGAGAGGTTAATTAAGTAGTTAGTAACCTTCTATTCCAATTTGGACAGGTTTGGGAGTCCCGGTGATGGTGATTGGCTCAGGAGAGCCGTATGACGCGCATATCGAGGCAACAGCTCGGACGGTCTGTGAGTGGACTTTGTTCTCTAAATTGGTGCATGCATAAATGTTTATTATATGTTTTAATACATGTTCTGTGATGCCATGAGTGCATTTGTGTGTGGTTACGTATTGGCACGTATTTCGAGGTTTCGGCCTTATACGGTTCCGATACGGGTATGTATTTTTATGATAGTTTAAATGAAATGGTTTTGGATTTCAAAAGGATAAACTTAGATATGAGACCCATTTGGTTTTGTCTCGGGCATATGACGCTATCGATGGCCTACGTGTCTGAATAGTGGTCGCGGAAAGTGTTATGTGCACGGCGACCGACGATACGACACTCGCCTCCAGATTGGGATGTGTTCCTTCCAGAGAGGTCATGATGCATGATCTGTGGTCAGGAAGCCTGTGGTGGCTCGACTTCGGAGTGCTGACGGTTCAAGATATCGATCGGTGGTGAGTGCACCATGATCTTGTGGTGGTCTCGTCGGTTGATACGTTCACGACAACATACCAGGATTGAGGGCTGTCTTGGATGGATGGTTGCACACATCACTACGATCAGAGTTGTGACTGACCCTGAGATATCGGGCACGATGCCCTATTGAGTCATATGTTCGGGCACGAAACCCAGTTACTTTACATTGATGATTTCGGGTCGGGGACCCTAAATGGATTTCCAGGTTCATAGCGGTTTATGGGAACCGGCATGAACCCTTAAAAAGGATTTTATGACATATGACGGTCTATGGGGACCGGGCATGAACCCTTGAAAGGATTCTATGATACATGACAGTTTATGGGAACCGGGCATGAATCCTTTGAAATGTTCTAAACATGTTTTCTAATGTATATGAATGACATGAATCCCTTGAAGGGTTCTAAGAATGTTTTCTATATATGTCAGGACCCATCCCCAATCCTCCAGGGATTAACGAGGAACGCCCCTGATCCCGTCTGACACGGAGTGTCAGACAAGGGAAATTTCCGACCTTAGCCCTCTCGGGCCATCAGAGTACGCCAGGATCCGGAGGAGGTATGTGATATCTCGGTCTCTGCTACAGTCCACATCCGTTGTCAACCTGAAGGACAGTCAAAACATTAAAAGCTGTGAGTGGACAAAACAACCAGTTTATAAAAACATTTAGTCGAAGACATTCGTACCCTTCACTAAAAAGCCTGCATGCATTCGAAAACCGTTTAACCAAAGAAACCATATGTGGGAACTAAGCCCAAAACCATAACTGAAAGAATCGTAAAGAACCAATCATACTGGCCACTGCCCAAATCCATGTGGGACTCAGCCCAAATCATAAAGAAACCAAGTACACGGGCCACTGCCCAAAACCTGTATCCATCACACATCATATTTCATATCACATATTTCATATACATCATATATACATATAATTCACACAACGAATCCTGTCACGGTTTCCAAAGCTACGCGTGTGCTGCCCGGGGCCTCAAACCCAAGTCTCTCAGAGTGCAAGGTCAATGTCCGTAGACCACTGATGACAGGACCCGCCCCGATCCCACGGGGACCACAAGGGGACGTGCCCTGCTCCCGTCTGACACCCAAAATAACATTCCAATTTTAACCTCAAAAGTTCAAATGCATAAATAACCAAATTAAAGTTATACATCAAATCCAAATTTAACAGATGTCAGACAAGGGATGAAATCCAAAATTACAAGTTCCGAGCACGACTCTAAAATAATCCCGCGGGTCAAACCACCCGACAGGGGTTCAGATACGCAGAAGTAGATCTATGCCTCAGCCTCAGGATCCTCCTCTACCTCAGTAGCACAGCCTGGTGGGGTTACCAAAACATTAAGGGTGAGTGGGCCGAAACTCAAAATTTATAAAACCGTTTAATAAGTAAAATATATAATTTACCCCTTCGTTTTCCAAACATGTATGCATCAGCATTTAAAACCATAAATCATATATAATAACCATAAGGCATATAGTAAAACCATAAACATAATCACAGCCTTTGCACTAAACACTCCAATCCTGACATCCCAGATGTCTGACGTCCCTGACGTCCAATAAGTCACAGTCCCAAGGCTACGTGTGCCACTCGGGGTCTCAATCCCAAGTCCAATCCCCGAACCCTGTCCGGGTATAGCATCCTAGATGCCTAGCGTCTAGACGCTCGACGTCCCAGACGCCTAACCATAGCAATCCCGTTCCTGAGTTATTCTACGGTCCGGTTCCTCCGTAGAATGGCCCATCGCAGGCATTGCGCCGTGACTACTCCGGTGTACCTCATCCGGAGGAGACATTATAATACGAGTATATCACTACAGTGCAGTACCAAAATATAGTCATTGATATTCACATACGTATATATATATAGATAAAATCCAAAACCATACTCAAGTTTCACCAGAAGGGTCTCAAGCCCAAACATCGCAAAATGTGCCATAATCATAATTTCAAGATCATCAAAATCATTTCTTGTTTCCAGCATGTGAATATATAAGTAAATCAGAAAACATTTATGCATGCAAGGGTTTAATGAAATCGGGCGCACTCACAGTACGATCCCGCTGCGAATCTGTGCGTACGGACCTATTCCGGGATTATCGTACAATTCCTATCAGTCCAAATCACACGTAAGGGTCACTACAAGT
The DNA here is from genome assembly GCA_032719365.1 of Prinsepia uniflora. NCBI lineage: Eukaryota > Viridiplantae > Streptophyta > Magnoliopsida > Rosales > Rosaceae > Prinsepia > Prinsepia uniflora. The sequence goes on along the minus strand of CM064865.1, from coordinate 76,315,997 downwards.
CCTTAATATTCATCCAAAAAGTCCGAAACAGAAACCGGCTCGGGGAACCAGTCCGAACACGCTTCCCGAGACAATCGGCCCTAAACTGACCCATTTAACAACCTCAGATCAACATGGTTAATTCACCAAAAATGTTCAGAATGATGAGAGGATAAAAAGTCATGTTGATCGTGACCGGAGGTAAGGCCCAACGCGCCCTCACGCACCGGCCAAAGTGGCTGCGCGTGAAAGTCACGCGCTTGACACTGTAGCTGATACAGTGTCATCTCCTTCACCCGATAGCCTGCAATACGGGTCTGCCACCCGCGGCTTGACCCGGTTAATTAACCTTCAATTCTTACTCGATTTCACTAGTTCTTGATCCTAACATGTTCCATAACCATCTAATTACAGTTCTGAGTCAATAATCAACCTCAACGGTTCCTTAAATGGACCTTCGACCTGTGATCACCCAAACGGGTTGATCACCACAACTCACTGATTCCAACACCAAAATCAAATTAACTTCACAGTAAGCATCCTAGGGTTAATACGAACTAGAATGAACGATCAATTATGCCAGAAAGTACCTAGAAGTTGTCGTCCCTAGCTCTGCAACTTCCCTGAAAACGGCAGCCTCCGTCCCAGCTCAACCGTGGCTGGTTCCCTTCGATTTCGATGTGGTTGTGTTCCAAACACTCCCAAAAGACTAAAACAAGCATTGGTTTGGTCCAACAAGCACCAGAAATTAAACTCTGAATTTCCCTCCAATTTCCAGATTTTCAGTTTTCTCATATTTTTCTCTCTAGCTCTCAGCCCTCACTTCAGCAGATATAAGTTCACTCAGAAACCTACTCAATTAATGGAACCGTGCTGTCCAACAGCTCGTGGAAGCCAAACTGTCCACTGAGAATTGTTTCCTGCAAAAGCTTCGAATCTTGATTAAACAATTGGTGCCCACGTTGAGGAATGAATCAGCCATGTTCTGATGCCTTTAAGGCTTAAACAATCCCCTTTCCAGTTCATTAACGTTTAAACAATGGGATAGATCAGAACCACCAAGTATGGTCGTGGTCCCTGTTTTCCACGGCTGCTACAGTGACCAGGGGGATAAAATGACCAAAATGCCCCCAGTTCAAAAATACCAAAATGCCCTTCACTTTCCAGACCCGTAACTCCACCATCCCATGTCCGATTTTAGCGTACCGCCTGTCTACGGACTCAGGGCATCGAGACCTACCTAACGGTCCTCGAGTCGTGCAAAAATCAGTTGTGAAATGAAAAGTCAACATTCTCGCCCCTATCGTCCAAATTACGGTAATGCCCCTGAACTTCCGATAGTCATAACTCTTTCCCTGATCGTCCGAATTGGACGTGCCACTTGTCTATGGACTCGTGACGTCTCGAACTACGTCACGGTCATCAGTCGAAGTCTGTTTGACCCACCAATCAAAAAGTCAACAATTTGGCAATACATTCACAGGGGTAAAAATGTCAATTCATTCATTAATTTACAATATTAAAATCCTCGAATTTCCGGGGCGTTACAACCTTCCCCCCTTAAGAAATTTCGTCCCGAAATTTCAAAGAAACAAATAAGGAAATTGTTCTCGCATCTGTGCCTCAGGTTCCCATGTGGCTTCTTACACATTCTGGTTTCTCCAGAGAATCTTCACGAGAGGGATAGTCTTCTGCCGTAGTACTTTGTCCTTTCAGTCCAAAATCTGTGCTGGTTGTTCATCAAAGCTCAAATCCCCTCGGAGTTCGATAGGTTGCTCCTCCAGTACATGAGAGGCATCATGTACGTACTTCCGTAGCATTGATATGTGGAAAACATCGTGAACTCTAGAAAGTTCTGGAGGTAGTGCCAATCTGTAAGCAACCGGGCTAATCCTCTCCGCGATCGTCCAATAAAACGTGGACTCAGTTTCCCCCGTCGACCAAAACGAATAATCCCTTTCCACGGAGATAACTTCAGGAAGACAAAATCTCCCACTTCAAATTCCAAGTCTCGAATCCGTCGATCGACATAACTCTTTTGGCGATCCTGTGCCGCCTTCAATCTTTCCTTGATAACACGAACAGTTTTCTGGGTTAGGTCCATCAATTCCGGCCCTACAGCCGCACGCTTCCCTATCTCCATCCAGCAGATAGGTGTCCTGCACTGTCGTCCATACAGTGCCTCATAGGGTGCCATCCCGATACTTGCATGATAACTGTTGTTGTACGCGAATTCCATCAATGGCAAGTGAGTATCCCATGAATCCTGAAACTGTAGTACACAAGACCTCATCATGTCCTCCAGGGTCTGAATGGTCCTTTCAGACTGTCCATCGGTCTGTGGATGGAAAACGTAGGGTTGTTCCCAAAGTTCTTTGTAAATTCCGCTAGAACCTGGAAGTGAAACGCGGATCACGATCAGACACGATCGACTCCGGCGTACCATGCAATCGTATGATCTCTTTTACGAACAATTGAGCCAGTTGGTTAGGTTTATAAGTCTCCTGAACCGGCAAAAAATGGACTGACTTGGTTAACCGGTCCACAATCACCCACACTCCGTCAACTCCACTCTGGGTCCTTGGTAACTTAAAGACGAAATCCATGGTGATGTGATCCCACTTCCACTCGGGAATCAGAAGTGGCTGCATAGCCCCATAAGGTCTCTGCCGTTCCGCCTTAACCTGCTGACAGGTTAAGCACCTGCTCACGAATTCTGCAATGTCCTTCTTCATTTCCGGCCACCAATAATGGCTCCGGAGGGTATGGTACATCTTTGTACCTCCCGGATGCATAGCATAAGCCGAACTATGGGCCTCCTCTAGAATCTCGGCCTGTAACTCTATCACTGTAGGTACACACAAACGGCCCAACTTAACAAGTGCTTCATCATCTCGGATGGTAAAATCCTGTCTCTCATCCGCTTCGACCTCAATCCTGTAGATACAGAGTATCGGATCTTGAAGTTGTGCTTCGATGATCCGATCAATCAGCACTGGTCGTACATGGAAGCTGGCCAACAAAGCTCCATGCTCATCCGTATCCAAAATAACTCCCACCTTCCGGAGTTCCACCAGCAAGGGAAGATACACCATCCCCAAGTGTGCAACTGATTTCTTGCTGATTTCCTGCTGAGTGCATCTGCCACCACATTGGCCTTACCCGGATGGTACTCAATCGTACAGTCGTAATCCTTTAGCAACTTTAACCATCTCCGTTGCCTCATGTTAAGCTCCTTCTGAGTGAATAGATACTTTAGGCTCTGGTGGTCGGTGTATATCCTGCACGTTGCGCCGAATAGGTAATGTCTCCAGATTTTTAGAGCATGAACCACCGCTGCCAACTCCAAATCATGGGTAGGGTAGTTCAATTCATGAGTCTTTAGCTACCGCGATGCGTAAGCGATAACCTTACCAGTCTGCATCAACACGCAGCCCAAACCTTGTAGCGATGCATCACTAAAGACCACGAACTCTCCACTGTTATCCGGCAATGCAAGGACAGGTGCAGTGGCCAAACGATCCTTCAATTCTTGAAAACCTCGTTCACACTGCTTGTCCCAAATGAACTTCACTCCCTTTCGAGTCAATCGAGTCAACGGTGCAGCAATTTTGGAGAAACCCTCCACGAATCTCCGATAGTAACCCGCTAACCCGAAAAAACTCCGCACCTCCGTTACCGTTGTCAATCTAGCCCAGTTTTTCACCACCTCTGTTTTCTGGGGATCCACGCTAATCCCATCCGTTGATATCACATGTCCCAGAAAACCAATACTGCTCAGCCAAAACTGGCACTTGCTCAGCTTGGCGTACAACTGTTCCTGTCTTAGCTTCTCCAACACCAACCGTAGATGTTCCTCATGTGCTTGGGCACTTCTTAAGTACACCAAGATATCATCGATGAACACAATCACAAATTTATTCAAGTAGGGTCGGAAGACCCTATTCATCAGATCCATGAATGCTTCCGGAGCATTCGTCAAGCCGAAAGGCATCACTAGGAACTCTTAGTGTCCGTAACGGGTTCAAAATGCTGTTTTTGGAATATCCTCCTCCGAAATCCTCAGTTGGTGATACCCAGATCGCAAATCAATCTTCGAGAAGCACTGTGCTCCCCGCAACTGGTTAAAAAGGTCATCGATCCTGGGTAGAGGGTACTGGTTCCTCAGTGTCACCTTGTTGAGTTGTCGATAGTCTATACACAAACGGAGACTCCCCTCCTTCTTCTTCACAAATAACAACGGTGCTCCCCACAGTGAAGTACTTGGTCGGTCATATCCCAAATCCGCCAACTCCTGCAACTGAGTTTTGAGTTCTCGTAACTCGGTCGGCGCCATCCGGTATAGTGCCTGGGATATAGGTCGGGTACCGGGGAGTAGTTCAATTGTAAACTTGATCTCCCGCGGTGGTGGTAAACCAGGTAAGTCTTCCGGGAACACATCCGGAAACTCACGTACCACTGGTATCTCGTCGATACTCGGAGTATCAACCTGCTCCGACACGACATGCGCCAGATAACCCTGGCATCCCTTCCGTAGAAGTTTGGTAGCAGCAAGTGAAGAAATCACTTCAGGAGGCGATCCGTCTCGCTCCCCCTGAAACATAACCTCCGGCAAACCCGGACTTCGCAGAATCACTTGCCTACTACAGCAATCGATGAGCGACCCATGCTCCGATAACCAATCCATCCCTAAAATCACATCGAAGTCGTGGATATCTAGAATGATTAAGTCCGCTGGTAAATCCATATCCTCAATTCTCACCGGGCACCTCCGAATCACCTGATTCACAAGGTACACGATGCCCATCGGGGTGCCAACACCCATCTCGCAATCTACGGCTGATACCACACAATCAAGCATACCAGCACAACTCCTCGAAATAAAAGAATGTGTAGCCCCGCATCCATCAATACACGTACAAGAAGGTTTGAGATACGGAGTGTCCCTATAACCACGCCTGGGCTGTCCTCGCCTGCTGTTGAGTCATTGCAAACACATGAGCCCTAGGCCCTCCATTCCGTCCGCGCCCACGCGCGCCACGCCCAGCACCACGGTCACCTCCCTGACCTCGACCTCCGTTAGTGTTGGAAGTCGTGCTCTGCACCACACTAGAGCCCCCAACGTCATTGCTCCTGGACAGCAGTGGGCAATCACGGGCATAGTGGCCCTCTTCTCCGCAAGCAAAACAGCTCACTAGCCTCGGCTTGTCCGAATGCCCACCGGAAGCACCGCTCCAAGATGAATGCTGCCTAGAGTTGAATCCTGATCCTGTTTTCTGAGAGCCCCCACGTTGACCTGACCAGCCACGACCCTTAAAAGATGAAGGTGCTCCCCTGTAGCTTCCTCCCTTAGTGTTCTTCTGGCCCGTCGGTCCAAGGTATGGACGATCCCGACGTCGCCCCTCACCAGAAGACTGTCGTGTCTGGTGTGTCGCCAGACTGGCCTCGACACGCACCGCCGCATCGACCATGTCTCTCAGAGAAGTATGACTGGCCGCAGTCACACCTGCTCGAATCTCCCCTCGGAGTCCAAGTTCAAACCTATGACATTTGTCCTCATCAGTACTCACAAATGATGCAGCGAACCGAGAAAGTTTCCCAAAAGTCTGCTCATAGTCCGCAATGGACATATCCCCCTGCTCCAGTCGCAGGAACTCAGTCTCCGGTGCCGCGCGAAACGATCGCGGGTAATACTGATCCAGGAATCGGGAACGGAAGACCTCCCAAGTAGTGGTGTGGACAAACGATCCAGACATCTCAAGGTCATGCCACCACTGATAGGCTCCGCCTTCCAGTAAGAAGGCCGCCAAGGTCACCAGCTCGCACGGAGGGCAGTGCATCACTGTGAAAATCCTTTCCCACTTGGTAATCCATTCATAAGAATCTTCGGGGTTTGATCCCCCGTTGAAAGGAGTGGCTCCCAAATGCTGAGCCCGTTCAATGCTTGCGCATTCCATTTCTCTCTCTAGTTCCTCGTCAGTCCGTATGTGAGGAATCCTCCTTGGAGGCATAACCAACTGTTAAGAGGCATAGATCAGATAACATCATCCTTAAACTCGAAAAGTAACTAGTACTAATCGCTAGTCTAGCATGCTGACCACAACCTAGTGCTCTGATACCAAGCTGACAAGACCCGCCCCGATCCCACGGGGACCATAAGGGGACGTGCCCAGCTCCAGTCTGACACCCAAAATAACATTCCAATTTTAACCTCAAAAGTTCAAATGCATAAATAACCAAATTAAAGTTATACATCAAATCCAAATTTAACAGATGTCAGACAATGGATGAAATCCAAAATTACAAGTTCCGAGCATGACTCTTAAATAATCCTGCGGGTCAAACCACCCGACAGGGGATCAGATACGCAGAAGTAGATCTATGCCTCAGCCTCAGGATCCTCCTCTACCTCGGTAGCACATCCTGGAGGGGTTACCAAAACATTAAGGGTGAGTGGGCCGAAACTCAAAGTTTACAAAATTGTTTAATAATTAAAACATATAATTTACCCCTCCGTTTTCCAAACATGCATGCATCAGCATTTAAAACCATAAATCATATATAATAACCATAAGGCATATAGTAAAACCATAAACATAACCACAGTCACTGCACTACACACTCCGATCCTGACATCCCAGATGTCTGACATCCCTGACGTCCAATAAGGTCACAGTCCCAAGGCTACGTGTGCCACTCGGGGTCTCAATCCCAAGTCCAATCTCCAAACCGTATCTGGGTATAGCATCCCAGATGCCTAGCATCTAGACGCTCGACGTCCCAGACGTCCAAACATAGCAATCTCGTTCCTGAGTCATTCTACGGTCCGATTTCTCCGTAGAATGGCCCATCGCAGGCATTGCGCCGTGACTACTCCGGTTTACCTCATCCGGAGGAGACATTATAATACGAGAATATCACTACAGTGCAGTACCAAAATATAATCATTGATATCCACATGCATATATAAGTATAACGAGTTAAAGTCTAAAACCATACTCAAGTTTCACCAGACGGGTCTCAAGCCCAAACATCGTAAAATGTGCCATAATCATAATTTCAAGATCATCTAAACCATTTCTTGTTTCCAGCATGTGAATATATAAGTAAATCAGAAAACATTTATGCATGCAAGGGTTTAATGAAATCGGGCCCACTCACAGTACGATCCCGCTGCGAATCTGCGTGTACGAACCTGTTCCGGGATTATCGTACAATTCCTGTTAGTCCAAATCACACGTAAGGGTCACTACAAGTCCTTAATATTCATCCAAAAAGTCCGAAACAGACCCGCCCTGAGGTTACGATCCATTCATTAATTTACAATATTAAAATCCTTGAATTTCCGGGGCGTTACAACTGACCCGCCCTGAGGTTACGATCCATGCCTTCCTGAGAGTAAGAAACCCAACTGGGGGTGACTCCACTCAGTCGGTGCTCCATGATTACTTCGAGGTCCACCCAAGCCAACGATCCTCCCCGGAGGAGATAGTAGAAGTAAAGGTAGGTATATGAACATATATATATACATAACATAAACATTCATGCCTGGTTCCCCTGAACTGTCATAATCCATAACATCCATTTAAGGGTTCATGCCCTTCATATACGTATAGAAAATATCCTCCATGTCCGGTTCCCATAAACCGTCATGTACCACAATAACCTTTCCAGGGTTCATGCCGGTTCCGATAAACCGCCATGAACTTGGAAATCCATCTAGGGTCCCTGACCCGACATCATCAATACAAAGTAAACTGGGTCTCATGCCTGAACATATGACATCAGCTGGGCATCGTGCCCGATATCTAAGGGTCAGTCACGACTCCGATCGTAGATGTGTGCAACCATCCATCCAGGACCGCCCTCAATCCTGGTATGTCGCCGTGAACGTATCAACCGACGCGACCATCACAAGGTCACGGTGCACCCATCACTGATTGATATCGTGAACCATCTGCACTCCGAAGTCGAGCCTCCATCGGCTACCCGAAAACAGATTGTGCATGGTGACCTCTCCGGAAGGAACACATCCCAATTCGGAGGCGAGCGTCGTATCGTCCGTCGCCGTGCACATAGCACTAGCCGCGACCACGATTCAGACCCGTAGGCCATCAATAACGTCATATGCTCAAGACAAAACCAAATGGGTCTCATACTCGAGTTTATCCTTTTGGAAATCCAAATCCATTTCATTAAAACCAATAAGGAAATACAAACCCGTATAGGCACCGTATAGGGTCGAAACCTCAAAATAAGTAACAACACATCCAAATGCACTCATGGCATCACAAACAAGTATTTAAAACATATAATAAACATTTATGCATGCACCAATTTAGAAAACAAGGTCCACTCATAGACCGTTCGAGCTACCGCCTCGATATGCGTGCCATACGGCTCTCCCGAGCCAATCACCGTCACCAGGACTCCCGAACCTGTCCAAATTGTAATAGAAGGCTACTAACTACTTAATTAACCTCCCACTAAAGTCCTGTAATTTTTTGGAATTTTTAACTATTTTTAATCCCGATCCGAAACCTTCCGATGTCCCGAACATTATCGAGACGGTATCCGATCGACACGAAACCAGTTCCAAAATGTTCGTTACATCGAATAGAAGATTTCACGTGTTGAAGTCATTCCCAAATAGTCACTCACGCACCCCCACGTGCCCAAGTAAGGTGTTGCGCGTGAGCCCACGCACGCACTATAGCATCATCTTCCCCAAATGCCGAACCGGTCTGGACCGGTTCAAGGCCTAAACCCGCCCATTTTTGGTCCATTTCAACCCGTTTTGATCCTATTAGCTTCCTAGTCCTATTTCTTTTCTTTTTAAACATTAAAAACCGAATCACAACCACCAAACCCGTACCTTCATACTCGACCATGGCGGTGGCGGGTTCCTCCGCCGTCCACTGTTCTTCCCGGCTGTTCTATGCCTCGAAACCAACCCCATTCGTCTCCTAGAGTCCCCAGAAACACAACCTAAATGTTAGGTTCGATTAAAACCCAATAAAACTGAGTTTCCAATTTTTGAAATTCCTACCTCACGGTTTTTGCCTCCCCGCCGTGGCCTCCGTCGTCCCCAGCCGTGGCTCGCCATACCAGCCTCTCATCACTCTCTCACGGTCACACACGGCACACATGATGATTATGGTGGTGAGGAAAACCGGGTTGTGTTTGTTGTGTTTGTATGGAGGGAATAAAAATGGAAAAGGAAGAAATATGGGGGGGTGCGGGTTTGAAGAAGAACAAAGAAGATGATGATGTCTGATGAGAGAGGATAAGATAAGATGAATGGTGAGGATTTGAGAGATTAAATGGAATGGAGGGCTAGGATTTAGTGTTGGGTGGGATTAAAATATAAATTAATATTATTTAATTAGTGAGATCCCCTTTTTAGGGATATTGACCAATGGGATGAGTGACACTTATCACTCATCCATGGGTCCCACTCAAAATATATGGCCAATCAGATATTGCTAAATCATCATCGTCTCGAAGTACGTGCATAGTGAAATCAACCTTCCGTGACCTATAACTCTCCCGTTCGAAGTCCGATTTTAGCATGCCGCATGTCTATGGATTCGTATCATCCCAATCTACGTAATCATCCTCGGCCCTCGGCCATCGGACCTCCCAGTCCAAAAGTTAACATTTAGCCTCTTTTAACCAAAATTACCAAAATGCCCTTGAACTTCCGAACGTAATAACTTCTTCCTCGAATGTCGGAATTGAACGTGCCACATGTCTATGAACTCGCGACGTTTTGAACTACGGCACGGTCATTAGTCAAAGTCCATTTGACCTCAAAAATGAAAAGTCAACATTTTACCCATGCCTAGGGGCAAAACGGTCATTTTGCATCGTTCGTCCGATTTCGCCTAACTAATCACGGATTAACCTCGCTAATCATGATTAGTCACTAATCAAATCCTGGAATTCGGGACGGGTCGTTACAATATAGATATATATATATATATATATATTCATATACCTTTCCTTTAATTGTATTATCTCCTCTCGGGAGGGTCGTTGGCCTGGGCGGACCCCGGTGTAGTCACGAAGCACTGACTGAGTGGAGTCGCCCTTCCATACTCTTAGAAAGGCTATGTATCATAACCTCAGGGAGGGTCATTGTTCTATAGATATTGACCTTGGACCTTGAGAGATTTGGGTTTGAGACCCCGGGTAGCACGCGCGTAGCTTTGGAAACCCTGAAAGGATTGGTTGTTTGATTTATATGTATATATGATATGTGATGTGCATAGGATTTGGGCATTAGCCCGTGTACTTGATTTCATTATGGTTTTGGGTGGAGTCCCACATGGATTTGGCCAGTGGCCCGTGTGGTTGGATTTTTATGGTTCTTTCGATTATGATTTTGGGCTTAGTTACCACATGTGATTCTTATGGATAAATGGATTTCGAATGCATGCATACTTTTTAGTGAAGGGTACAAATGTCTTGATAAACTTTTTTTACGAACTCTTTGTTTTGTCCACTCACATCTTTTAATGTTTTGACTGCCTTTCAGGTTGACAACGGATGTGGACTGTAGCAGAGACCGAGATATCACATACCTCCTCCGGATCCTGGCGTACTCTGATGGCCTGAGAGGGCTAAGGTCGGAAATTTCCTTTGTCTGACACTCCGTGTCAGACGGGATCAGGGTCGTCCCGCGTTAATCCTGAGACGGGTCCTGACACAGCGAGAACGCTCTTGCTGGTGAGAAATTCTGAGCATATGAGCTAGACATTGAAATTGCACAGGAGTCGGATAAGCGCTTGGCAAATAATAGCCTTGTCTTTGGAACTACCACAATTCTTTAGCTCAAAACATCTTAAATCATGCTACATTAGCAAATAAAAAAGCATAGAATTTTTGGTAGTATGGACTATGAAACGACCCATCCCCAATCCCCCGAGATTAAGGGCTAAGTCATACTCCCGTCTAACTTACGCGTGACACGGAGACTAAACCGACGTTCAACCTCCATGTGACACGTAAGTTGGACAAGGGATTCCCAAACAAACCGTTTAAATCTTCCGGACTTTCCGGAGCACGCAGACTCTACTGTGGATCGCGTGTGTGATGTCTCCGTCTCTTTTGACCAACAGCCTGCACCACAACAACCTGGAGGGTATCGAAAACATAAAAAGAATGTGAGTGGATAAAAATAAAGGATAAGTTTATAAAATAGTTTATCAGAAAACTACATTTATACCCTCCGTTTAAAAAGCAATGCATGCATATAAAAACCAATTAACAAAACCATTCTATATTCATGTAACGACTCGTCCCGGGATCCGGGATTAGATTAGTAACTAATCATGATTAACGGGGTTATTCAATGATTAGTTGTGTAACGACCCGTCCCGAATTTTGGGATTAGATTAGTGACTAATCATGATTAGTGGGGTTGATCGGTGATTAGTTGGGCGAAATCGGACAAAATGTGCAAAATGACCGTTTTGGCCCTAGTTGTGGGCAAAATGTTGACTTTTGATCGAGCGGTCAAATAGACTTTGACCGATGACCGTAACGTAGTTCAGGACGTCACGAGTTCATAGATAGGTGGCACGTTCGATTCCGACATTCGAGGAAGAAGTTATGATGTTCGGAAGTCGAGGCGCATTTCGGTAATTTGGCGAAAAAGGGGCCAAATGTTGACTTTTGACCCGGGAGGTCCAATGGACGAGGGCCAAGGACCGTTACGTAGGGCGTGCCGATACGAATCCAATGACAGGCGGCATTCCGAAATCGGAGATTCGACGACGAAGTTATGGTCACGGGAACAAATTCGATTAACCGAACGAACTGAGATTTCGATTAAAATAATATTATAATAATGAATAGTGACTGTTGATGTGGATGCTTGGATGAGTGACAAGTGTCACCCATCCCTTGTTTTAGGGCCTAAAACCAGCTCCATGTTTCCCTCCAAACATCATCATTCCTTCTTCCATCATTTCCTCCATCATTCTTTTATTCTTCTTTGTTTTCCTTGAACCGTGACCAGCACAAAACAGAGTGGGAGAACTGGGAGAATTGGCTGCCTTCCCTCTGCAGAATTGAGAGATTAAGAGGACTGTGATAACAGGGGAAACACGAGGGATAGTGAGGGTGCTGGGAAATCAAAATCAAAATTCGAAATTTTGGGGGAAAAATTCAATTGTTGAGAGTTGAGCCTTGTGGATCGAAATTGAGCTTGGGTTTAGCTTCCTGAGGTTGTGACAAGTCGATCCACATCAAGAACGAAAGAAATCGATGCCCAATTGGCTCTGAACGGGTCTGGTAACAGTGAGCTTGAGTCGACGTTGCGTCGTGATCATTGAGTGATCAAACGATGAAATTGATTTTGGAAATGAGTTTCCCATGGTCCACTTATGCTTCTGGGTGGATTAATTGGAAGAAACCAGTTGAAATTGACGAAATTCGAAGAAGGAACAGTGACAGGTGTTCTTCGATGTTCGTCTTCGAATTGTTGGATTTCAGGTAAGGATTGATGTAATTAGGTTTACAGACCTTTAATTAGACTTAAGACGAATCTATTTGAATGTTAAATTGAAGTAATTAGGGCTGAATTGACAGAGAACTGAACGGGTCATCTCGCGGGCCAACAGGATCCGTTTACCAGAGATACGGGTTGGGACAATGACACTTTAACAGGGGCGTGGGTTTCACGCGCAGCCACTCACAGCAGCGCGTGACGGCGCGTGAGCACGAATCTCGAGGTGAGGTCAACATGACTTCTGTCCTATTTAATGTAACGAACATTTTGGGATTGGTTTCGTGTCGATCGGACACCGTTTCGATATTGTTCGGGATGTCCGAAGGTTTTAAATCAAGTTTAAAAATAGTTAAAAATTCGGAAAAATTACGGGACTTTAATATGAGGTTAATGAAGAGGTTAGTGACCCTCTAATGTGATTTGGACAGGGTTGAGAGTCCCGGTGATAGTAGTGTGGCCCGGGAAGGCCTATGACACGTGTATCGAGGCGTATCGTTGAACGGTCTGTGAGTGGACTTTGGTTTTATAAATTCTATGCATGCCTAAATGTGTTATATGTTTTATATACGTGATTTCTTTGATGGTGATTTTGATCATTGATTTTGGGTATGTTGCACGTATTTCGAGATGTTTTCCGTATTTCACGTATATCGAGGCTAACGGTTTTATTGTGGTTTTACTTGCTTGGGGTTTAATGAATAATATGATAAAACGGTTTTGAAATTGGAAGGACAAACTCGGGCTTGAGACCCAATTGTTTTGGAAACCTCAGACTTGGAGTCCATTTGAGTTACGTAATCGGGCCGAGGGCCCAATTACTTTATCAAATCGGGTCAAGGGCCCAGTTGTTACGAAATCGGGCTGAGACCCATATGAGTTATATTATCGGGCCGTGGGCCCAGTTGGTTTACGAAATCGGGTCGCGAGCCCAGTTGGTTCATAAATGTGATTTCGGGTCGGGGACCCTAAATGAAATTATAATGTTTTGTGGAGATTTCGGGCGGGGCCCACTGAGATGTTTGAAATGACTTAATAAAAACTGGTTTCCATATACCATCTTAATACAAACATATATGGTCTCCTCCAGATGTCTAGGACACTGGGGAAGTCACGGTGCATTGCCTGTGAGGGGTCACTGCACGAAGCTACCGGACCGTATAGTGACTCAGGTACAGGATTGCTATAATTGACGTCTGGGACGTCAGACATCTGGGATGTCAAAGATATTAACCCGGAGAGACCCCGGGTAGCACGTGTCGCTTATTACCGTGAGATATGACGTCTGGGACGTCAAGCATCTCGGATACCAGGGATGGTTAATAATGAATCTATGAAATGGTTTTTCTTAATAAATTGTGTTTTTGGATTTGGGTAGTAACCCAATTGGTTATATAATTACAGATTCGGTATTCTACACGTTTTGGGCTGAGTTCCCACACTTGGTTTTGGTTTACGGTTTCTGGGCTAAAGCCCTAATGACTTGGTTGAACAAATGTTTTGATTACTGGTTTTCGAGGCATGCATACGTTTTAGTGAAGGGCATAAATTTCTTTAATGAAATGTGTTTTTTGAACTCCTTTATTTTCGTCCACTCAAAGCTTTTATTGGTTTTAATGCCCTTCAGGTTGATCGCGGACACAACTGCAGCAGAGATTGGGACATCGCATACCTCCTCCATTGATCCTTGCGCACTCTAGAAGCCCCAAGTGGGCAGTAGCATTAGGTTATCCCTTGTCTGACACTCCGTGTCAGACGGGAGCAGGGCACATTCCACCGTAATCCCGAGCAGATTGGGATGGGTCTTGTCAACTTGGTATCAGAGCAGGGTTTGCTCTTTTGTGCGCGCAGGTCGAGGGTGTGATGTCTCTTTGGACTGCAGTTTGTTATCAACCTGATAGTTAGGATGTCGGTACGGTAGTTAGTAGGATTGAATCGTAGATCATTTTGGTTCGGCACTTGATGCCGGGGTTGCCATAGTTCTGTCAAAGTTGGCAGTGTGGGACCCTACGAAAGAATTAACGTAACAGTACTTCAGAGTTTGATGGTGAGACGGTTAATTGGGATCGTCTTTCACGATGTCGTAGGATCGGTTCCGACGACTAGTTCGAAATTGTGACCATCGGTTGGTCGGATTTTGTTGAGTTAAATGGATTTACTACTCCTGGTAGTTAGCAGCCGAGTTTGAGGAACCCTAGTTGAACTGACGGTAGGATTGGATCGACGTCCTTACGATGTCAGGACCGCGGGGTCGGCCAGATTGTGGATTATACTGCCTTCTGCAGTTGAGTTCAGAGGAACTCTAGGTAGTGATCGTGGAACCCTAAGGCAGGGTGTGTGGTTCGGAGTGGTTTGGAAAGGTGAGTTGGCGAGCGGTCTCTACTCCGATGAGACTGTCGATCGATCCCCAGTTGGTTTATGAAATTGGGCCGCGAGCCCAGTTGGTTCATAAATGTGATTTCGGGTCGGGGACCCTAAATGAAATTATAATGTTTTGTGGAGATTTTGGGCGGGGCCCACTGAGATGTTTTGAAATAACTTAATAAAAACTGGTTTCCATATACCATCTTAATACAAACATATATGGTCTCCTCCAGATGTCTGGGACATTGGGGAAGTCACGGTGCATTGCCTGTGAGGGGTCACTGCACGGAGCTACCAGACCGTATAGTGACTCAGGTACAGGATTCCTATAATTGACGTCTGGGACGTCAGACATCTGGGATGTCAAAGATATTAACCCGGAGAGACCTCGGGTAGCACGCGTCGCTTATTACCGTGAGATATGACGTCTGGGACGTCAAGCATTTGGGATACCGGGGATGGTTAATAATGAATCTATGAAATGGTTTTTCTTAATAAATTGTGTTTATGGATTTGGGTAGTAACCCACTTGGTTATATAATTACAGATTTGGTATTCTACACATTTTGGGCTGAGTTCCCACACTTGATTTTGGTTTACGGTTTCTGGGCTAAGGCCCTAATGACTTGGTTGAACAAATGTTTTGATTACTGGTTTTCGAGGCATGCATAAGTTTTAGTGAAGGGCATAAATGTCTTTAATCAAATGTGTTTTGTGAACTCCTTTATTTTTGTCCACTCACAGCTTTTATTGTTTTAATTCCCTTCAGGTTGATCGCGAACACAACTGCAGCAGAGATTGGGACATCGCATACCTCCTCCATCGATCCTTGCGCACTCTAGAAACCCCGAGTGGGCAGTAGCATTAGGTTATCCCTTGTCTGACACTCCGTGTCAGACGGGAGCAGGGCACATTCCACGGTAATTCCGAGGGGATTCGGATGGGTCCTGTCAAGTTGGGGGAAATCGAACGAACGATGCAAAATGACCATTTTGCCCCTAGTCGTGGGTAAAATGTTGACTTTTAATTCGGGCGGTCAAATGGACTTTGACCAATGACCGTGGCGTAGTTTGGGACGTCACGAGTCCATAGACAGGTGGCACGATCGAATCCGACATCCGAGGTGAAAGTTATGACGTTCGGAAGACCAAAGGCATTTTCGTAATTTGGACGATTAGGGAAAATGTTGACTTTTTGTTTGACAACTGATTTTCACACGAGTCGAGGACCGTTAGGTAGGTCTCCATGCCCTGAGTACAACGACAGGCGCACGCGTCAATCGAAGTTCAGATGACCAAGTTACGGGTCACGGAAGATGAGGGGCATTTTCGCAATATCATGCTGAAGGGCAAAATGGTAATTTTGCTATGCCTAGTTTGAACAGCCGTGGGTGGACATTGTTTAA
Organism: Prinsepia uniflora; assembly: GCA_032719365.1. Taxonomy (NCBI): domain Eukaryota; kingdom Viridiplantae; phylum Streptophyta; class Magnoliopsida; order Rosales; family Rosaceae; genus Prinsepia; species Prinsepia uniflora. The sequence continues at coordinate 76,299,735 of CM064865.1, read as the reverse complement.
CTGAGTAGTGGACTGAAACGGTGCAATTGTTTATGCCTGGGTTGTCTGATCAGAATTGTTTAGTGACCTTGGGGAGAGTTAATGACATTGAAGCATGGTTTAGGCAGGAATTCATAGCACGGGCTGGGTTTAAAAATGGTTATGGTTTCTGTGTTGCTGGAACAAATTTCACAGAGACATCAGACGGTTTCCCACGAGTTGCCGCCCATTGGATCGATTAACTGAGTTAGGGGAAGTGAGAGGGTTCATTTGGAATCAGTTGAGGGCTGAGAGCTAGAGAGAACTGTGAGGAACCCGTTTCGGGACATTGGAGGAAAAACTTGGTTTTCAATTTGTGAGGCCATTCGAACGAAACCAAGGACCGTGTTAGTCATCTGGGTTCACTACAAACTCAACCACGAAAGAATTGAAGGAGATTGAGCACTGGTTGGCCGGGAACCTGAGTTCCAGTTTCAGAGAATTTTCAGTGCTGTGGATGACAACTTCCAGGTAACGGCTTGTTCAATTGGTTGTGCTAGAGTGTTCATTTAGGTCTCCTTAAGCTCCTGTCTAAGTTAATTCGAGAATGGAATCGTGTTGGGTGAGTTTCAGAAGTCGACCCGTTCGACTGTTCGAGTCTGGATTGATCGATTTAGTGCTTGTCGAGTGAAATCATTGACACAGATCTTAAATTAAATGATTATAGAAGATGTTAGGATAAAAAACGAAAGGAATTGATTGAGAATTGAAGGGTAATTAGCCGGGTCGAGTCGCGGGTTGAAGGCCCGTTTATCAGACTCGCGGGTGAAGATGGTGACACAGTAGCTACAGTGCTACGCGCAGCCACTTTGGACGGCGCGTGACGGCGCGTATGACGTCATTTCCGATCACGATCAACATGAGATTTGATCCTTTCGGTTTAATTAACATTTTATATTTTACTTTGAGTCGATCGGGAGTCGTTCGGGTTAGTTTTGAGGGTTCGGAAATTAGGGCCTTAAGTTAAATTGTGTCAAAAAATCCCGAAAAAATTATGGGAATTTAGTATGTTGTTAATTGAGGCCTTAGTAACCATGAGAAGTGATTTTGGACAGGATTCGAGATTTCTGGAAAATGGCAGAAATTACGGAAACGCGTGCGGCGCGAAACCGAGCACTAAGGACGGTGTGTGAGTGGACGTTGCTTTCAAAATTTAATGCATGCATAAATATTTCTATGTTTTCTATGATTATGATTATGAATTGTGATTGATTTCGATTTCTGTATTTATATGTATTTTTTTATCCACACGAAATTGCACGTATTTCGAGATTATGGTTTCTTTTATGATTGATGATGGTTTAATGAATGATTTATTATGATTTGTGCGTATCATGTTTTTACGATGTTTGATTTCGATTGTGAGTACGGTTTACGGTGGACACAGATTTCGAAGTTTTTCACGGTTATGCACGTTCTACGAGTATGTTGTGGTTTGACCGTGATTTTGGTGATTTGATTGTGGTTTTGATGTCTTGACCTTGTGATTTGAAATATGAGGTGTTTTCGAGGATTTAAAACGGATTTTAAAAAATGAGATTTCGGGCTTGATGCTCGGGGCATAAAAGTAATTTTGAATAACTAGATTTCGATTTTCGGAAGTTTGAAAACAGATTCTTAGTTTGGGTTCAGGATGATACTTCCGGATGCCGGCTTACAGAATCATTATTGCGAATTCGAATTCGGGAATGGAAAAGGATTTAATAAAGTGATTTGGTATGATTGTACATGCCCCGTGTTTAATGATGATTTGATTATGTTTTGTGAAGTAAGATTTGGGGATTTGAAAGTGGAAATTCGGACCATGAGTCCTGTTATGACAAAAATGTGTTTTCGGATTGGATTTGGAATTTGGATCACGATGGATCCCGAGTCGTTGTGATTTACAACTGTTTTGGGTTTAAAGACCCGGTGCTATTGTTGGAGCACGTTTTGAGTTTAAAGACTCGGTTAATTGATGACGGGGGCGGGCCCGAAATTGGGTTTAAAGACCCGGATTGAGTTTAAAGACTTGTGAGTTTAAAGACTCGGTTATTGTGATACCCCCGAGGCCTATTGATTAAGTTCTGAGTTTAAAGACTCGTTGAAATCCCAGGAAGGCCTGATTATGCACATGGTTTTGAGTTTAAAGACTCGGTCGCACTTGATATCCAGCAAAATGATTGACTTATGGTTTATTGTTAATTTCTGATGTTTCGGTTGAGTTGGGCAGTGGCCCGGTATATGTGGTTGATGTTTTTGGATCATGTTGTGTATTTGTTTTTGATTCATGGTTTTGGGCTGAGGCCCTATGTTTGATTGCAGGCTAAAACCCGAAGGTTAAGAAAAAGAAAATTTTTTGATTTTCCTACACGGTTTTTCGAATGTTGGAAATGAAAAGAATTGTGAAATGATTTTTGAATGCATGCATTGGTTTTACGTGGAGGGTAAAAACGTCTTTCTGTAACTGTTTTTATAAACTGATTTATTTTTCTCCACTCACACCTTTTGGTTTTTATTGACCCTCCAGGTCGTGGCGCATTGGTCGAGGCTGATCGAGAGGCGGGGGCATGAGTAAGTACGTGTGGCCATCCCTGGTTTGGCAAGTACTGAGGGTAAATTGGGAATTTCAGTCGTCTTGCCAGACGGGAGCAGGACCGGGCACGGTTATCAATGCCCCTTTTGGGGGCGGTCCTGTCAATTCAAGTTATTCAAATCGTTTACCAATTGCCTTTCCTAAATTCCCGGGCCTTAGCCCAAAACCATCAAAATCCGTATCTTCCGAACATATCCCAAAACAGTGGGAAAACCATTTCTAAAAACCATCATTATCATCGAAATGCAAACCACATTGAAATCCTTTGAAAACCATCGAACCTGCTAGATCTATCCGAGTCTTTAAACTCCCGAGTCTAATCTAGACCTCAATATAATCCGAGTCTTTAAACTCCCGAGTCATTAAACTCCCGAGTCTTTAAACTCAATAGACCTATGGGAGAAATCACAATATCTGAGTCTTTAAACTCAATCAGGATCTTTAAACCCAATCCGGGCCCGCCCCCGTCATGTATCATATCCGGCTCTTTAAACCCAATAACTAGATCCAGAAAATCCAATCCAAAACTGTTTGAAAACCATTTCCAATTTCATGTCCAAATCCGAATTCGAAATCACCATTTCGAATTCCAAGCTGAATCCGAAATAAGCATCCCGAATCCAAATCCAGAATCATATTTATCATCCATTTCCAAATCCGAATTCGAAACCATCATTCCATAAGCTAGCATCCGAAACAATCATTCTGAATCCAAATCTGGAAATCCACTTTCAAGTTCGAAATCGAATCCCGAATCGTCATCCTGAAATTCGATTCCAGAACCCGAAATCACGTTTATCAAAACCACTTTTCTGAACTAGGCTTCAAGCCCGAAATCACTTTCCAAAATGCATTAGAAATCATTGAAATCAAATCATATTTCAAATCCGAAAATCAAATCCTCAAAACCATCGGTCAAATCTCAACATAAATCGTAAGTTCATAAAACGTACAAATATGTATTTATCTCGAAATACGTGCAAAATTGTAAATCATCAAGATCATAATCATAAACTTAGAAACCACGTATAGAAAACATATAAAAACATATATGCATGCATCATAAGTTCGAAAGTAAAGTCCACTCACAGACCATTAACGTTGTCACCTCGATACGCGCGCACTTAAGCTGTTCTTGATTAATCCGTTGTCACCGGCTTTCTCGGACCTGCCCAAATCCCATAATAAGGTCACTAACTACTTCTTAAAGCTTATACTAAAGTCCCGTAATTTTCTCAAAGTTTTAACTATTTTTAACCTAGGCATAAAACCTTTGGACATCCCGAAACATATCGAGACGATGTCCGATTGACTCGAAACCAGTGCCAAAATGTTTGTTACATCGATTACATCATTTCACATGTTGAACATTTCCTCAAAATGTGTGCCATGCGCCCACATGCGCAGCGTAAAGGGGCTGCGCATGGGAGCCACGCGCCAGGCACCAGTCACCTTCTTCCTCGAGTAAACCCGGTCCGACCGGTTCACGGTTCAGCCCGAACCGGCGTGGCCGGTTTTCAGCCATTTTCACTCCAATTCCACCCTTTTTTCATCCTATTACCTTCGTCCAATCTTAAGCAATCGACTCACGATTTCAAAAGTGAAAAACAAAGCCTGGGGGTTACCTTCCCGATCATCCTTCAAACCGTCCAGTTCCCCTTCTCTATTGTCATGACTCTAGCCATCTCCATCCTTCCTTCCAAGCCCAAAAGAATCCTAACAACATCCAAAACCTCTTCTAATCAACCAATTCCAGTAAAAACCAGCAAGACTCAAAGTGCCATTTTCAAACTGAAGCTTACCTCCCACGGGTTTCACGGCCACCGACCGCGGCGACCCTCCATTCTCTGCTCTTTGACTTCGTCTCATCATCATAATTATCAACCAATTGATTAGAATGGCTAGTACGTGCTTAAACGAAGACCCACTGTCGAAGTTCAAAACAGAGCACTCGGCTTGCCACCATGCACGAGGGTGCACTCTACCAACCTCACTGCTAGTCTCCACCTCCTTTTCATTCTTCTTCACACATCACAGAACAAAGGGTAAAGGTCAAATAAATGGAAGGGTTGGATTCATGATCATTCGAGTTTCCTCTGTTTTTCCCTTCACGGCCAAACCGTACAAACCAAACTCTGTCTTTTAAAAACCCATTAGGTCGGCTGAGAGATTCTACAACCCTCTAGAGATGGGACAAGTGTCCCAATCTCATTAATCAACCATCCCAAGGCATCCATGTGGCCATTTATCACTGGGCGTAGATCCCAAGGCATCACAATGAGCAAAATGCCCTTGCCTTCCAAAATTACCATTTTACCCCTGACCTAGTTAGCCTCGTAACGGAACCGTCTGAACTCCGATGACCACGTGCCACCTGTCGTTATACTCAGGGGCTCGAGACCTACCTAACGGTCCTCGAATTACGTGAAAAAGTCTTGTCGTGTGAATCAACAAATTGCCCCCTTTTTAACCAAATTACCAAATTACCCTTGAACTTCCGAATATTATAACTTCCTCCTCGGATGTCGGAATCGGACGTGCCACCTTTCCATCAACTCGTGACGTCCCGAACTACGTCATGGTTATCGGTCAAAGTAAATTTGACAGCCCGAACGAAAAGTCAACATTTTTGCCCATTCTAGGGGCAAAATCGTCATTTTGCATTGTCCGTCCGAGAGCATCCAACTAATCATCGATTAACTTACTAATCCATCATTAAGAACTAATCTAATCCCATTTTTCAGGATGGGTCGTTACAATCTACCCCCCTTAAAGAATTTCGTCCCCGAAATTCCGAATCTCTTACTTCCGTAACTAATTGGGGGAAATCTGACTGATCTCACACCTGGGTCTCCTACCCTGTGTCCAACACCTACTAATCCAACTTATCTTGACAGTTCCCAACTGTCACCCCAACTCGGCCAAGTGTACTCTCGATCAAGGTTCAGTCCATCTGGCGGATCATCTCTTCCTCATCGGGGTCAACATATTTTCCAACTCGTGCCCGAGGTACCTCTAACATCTAGCCAGCCGTCACTCACGCCTCAATCAACACTAAGTACGCCACAACACCCTTACTACCAGTTTCAATACTTCCGACTTCTTCTCGAGTCGAGCGTACCTCATATCAATGTCCCAATACCTCTTGCAAGTTCACCAACAACAAACACAAACCTCAAGTACACCCATTCACAAAACGACATCTACCGGTCTCGGTACTCCTATGCATCACGATTCATATAATGTTCAATACAACTTCCGTCAACGATCCGCACTGACCTCACAGGAGTTACAACGTACTCGCCTATACCCCTAATTCAGCCAATCCTCTTACTAGTGGTTTCACTAACCACTAACACCATCAACCTGTGGAAACACCATCCACGTCCCACACTACCTGTCTGCAACCAGACCCTATTACAGATCTAGTTAACCATGCTTACACATCTTAATATCAGGGTCCCACCAGCCACTCATGGCTACGAGCATCTAGCTCATGTTAGTAATCATCAACAGATCACTCTGGATCACCCGGTGGGAGACTGTAACACCCCGGACATTCGAGGATTTTAATATTGTATTTTAATGTGTGAATTGACGCTTTTACCCTTGTGTTTGGCATGGTCAAATTGTTGACTTTTTGATTGATGAACTAAATGGACTTTGACCTATGACTGTGACGTAGTTCGGGACGTCACGAGTTCATAGACAGGTGGCACGTCCAATTCGGACGATCAGGGTAAAAGTTATGACTATCGGAAGTTCAGGGGCATTACCGTAATTTGGACTTTTGGGGGGAAGATGTTGACTTTTCTTTTGACAACTAAGTTTCTGTTGACTCAAGGACCGTCAGGTAGGTCTCGACGTCCTGAGTCCGTAGACAGGCGGCACGCCGAAATCGGACTTCGTACGAGGAAGTTATGGTCAGAAACGTGAAATCGGGAGGTTCGTGTCTCGGTTTTCGTGTCGAAAATTTATTCTGGAAATTTTGATTGGAGGACACCTGGTGAGTGACACCCATTGGCTAGATTGGATCAGATCCACTATGGGATTAAATAGCATTTAAATCAACTTTTAATTTCAGCCCTTGGATCTGAAAACCCCAGATCCAATCCTCACCTTTGATCTCATTCTGAGATTCAATCCTGGCCCTTGATTCATGTTCCTGTTCAGTATTAAGATTCATGCACCCATGTGTTCATTCTCTCAACCCGTTTGTGCGATTCCCCCTTGGAACCAGCTCACCAGCCCTCATCACTCAACCCCACACCTCAGGCAACCAGCAACCACCTTCCTGACGCCGGCCACCGCTCCACGGCCACCCTGCACGGCCGGCATTCCCTCAAACCCAAGAAGGAAACCCGAGCAGCCCAAGTCACCAAACCATCCAAACCTTCAATCTGGGACTTGAACCAACGTACGGTTGGGATCACCGTGACGACGGGACGGCGAGGAACTGACCTTGACGAGGTACGGCGGCGACACGGCGGCGATAGGACGATAAACCCGTGAGTTGCCATTTTCCTTCCCTGCTTCGAACCGTCTGTGTTTGACGTTAACTTTGTTGGATGATTGTTAGGACTCATCTAGGAGACCTTGACGACCAATTTGGACCCAGGACCGGGACTGGAAAACCGTCGACTCGCCGGAGAGGATAACCAGAACCGGCAACCGAACTTTCCGTCGATTTGCAGGTAATCTCCTAGACCTAAAACCTAATTCTATTTACACAGAACCATTGTAGGGATTAAGACGTGTAGTTAGGAATCAAACGGAACAAAAATGATTGAGAAATGATGAAATGGTAACCGGGTCATGATCGCGGGTCTGAACGACCCGAGTTACAGGAATACGGGTCAACCCGTCTGAGGACAGCGGTGCTGACGTGGCCCCTGTCATACTGTCAGGTGATGTGGACCAACCGTGAGCCGACACGTGTCACATGTCAGTGCACATTCAGCACTGACATGTCAGTGACGTGGCCCAATCGGGGACTGCCACGTGTCGCTGACATGTCAGTGGCGTGGACCAGTGCCGTGCTGACACGTGGCACATGTCAGATCTGACACGTGGCCTGACAGATCAGTGAGGTGGACCAATCGGATGTTGACACGTGGCACCTGTCAGAGTCTGACATGTCAGACCTGACAGCTGTCAGATGACGTCAGCATGACGTCATGCTGACGTCAGCAGTGACGTCAGCGATGACGTCAGCAGGGACTGTTCCTGCGTTGACCGACGCGTTGACTGGCGCGTGTGGGCGCGTGTGAACAGTACTTGTGGTGGGACCACCACCATTCTTTAGGTTTTGACGATCCGGATCCAATGGCGGTGGTTTCGGGTCGATCGGAGATCATTAAGTTGGTCAAATTAAGGTTTATTGCATTGGGAAGCGCGTTCGGGCGGCTTTCCCGGGCCGGTTTCGGCCTAGGCTTTCATGGTTGAATGTTGGTGGTTTAAATTGACCTTTACGAGTACTTTGGACTTGACAGGGATTGTACATTTGTACCAGGACGAGGGTATACGTTCGGTTTCTAGCAGGACTGTACTGTGAGTGGACCCGTTTTCATTAAACCCTTGCATGCTTAAATGTTTTCCGATTTACTTATATGTTCACATGCTGGAATCTATAAATGGTTTTGATGATATTGAGATTTCGGTTATGGCACGTTTCACGGTATTTGGGCATGAGACCCGTTTGATGAAACGTAACGATCGGTTCAGATTTTACCTATGTATACATATATGTTTGTACGTGGATATCAATAAAATGTATTTGGTACTGCACTGTATAGATCCTTCCATATTATATTGTCTCCTCCGGATGAGGTACCCCGGAGAGGTCACGGACGTCTAGAACGTCCAGCGTCTACGACGCTAAGCATCGGGGATGCTGTAACCGAACAGGGTTCGGGGATTGAACTCGGAATTGAGACCCGAGTGGCACGTGTAGCCTTGAGATTGTGACCTTATTGGACGTCAGGGACGTCAGACATCAGGGATGTCGGGATTGGAGTGTATAGTGCAGTGGCTAAAATTATGGTTATGGTTTTATTACATGCCTTATGATTCATATTATATTATTTATGATTTTTAATGATGCTGCATGCATGTTTGGAAAAACGGAGAGGTAAATTATATGTTTTACTTATCAAATGATTTTATAAACTTGAGTTCGGTCCACTCACCCTTAATGTTTTTGGTAACCCCTCCAGGTCGTGATACCGAGGTAGAGGAGGAACCTGAGGCTGAGGCATAGATCTACTTCTGCGTACCTGAACCCCTGTTGGGTGGTGTACCCGCAGGTTTACTATAGAGTCGTGCTTGCAACTTGTAATTTTGGATTTCATCCCTTGTCTGACATTCGTTTAATGCGGATTTGATGTATGACTTTAATTTGGTTATTTATGCATTTGATGTTTTGAGGTTAAAATTGGTATGAATTATTGGGTGTCAGACGAGAGCAGGGCACGTCCCCTTGTGGTCCCTGTGGGATCGGGGCGGGTCCTGTCAGAGACCCAGTTGTGAGATCAGTCAGATTTCCACAACATATCAGTAATCATCAACAGATCACTCTGTCAAAAGTCATCATATCGAAACTACGCCGATCATCCATCTATCCACAACATCCCTCGGTACTAAGCCGATCACCAATACTTTTACCAGAACATCACGCTGCACATCCAATTACATCGGCATGGTGTCGACCACTGCCATATCAGTACGTACACATTTCAAGTACATACACCAATCAAAACCATGGTGCATACCCATACACATGCAAGGACAACCCTATGAACTTAAACAAAACAAAGATATTTTAGAATACTTCAACATAGCTCGTGGAGTATATCCTCACGTACTTCCAACGTCATCCTACAATACGTCTACTAATCAACCACATCGGCGTCAGCCACATTCTATTACACCTAAAGTCCAACCAACAACATCATAGTGTACCTATCACCCTCACCGTGGTTCTCCAGGGCACACAAACACCCTCGTAACCATACGGTTTGTAAGACCCGTGTCCTGGAGGGAACGGTGAACAATCCCACATTCCTGCGAGGGGGGAATGGTCTGGGAAGGGAATGGTGGTGTGCCTTAAAGGTGTAGGCACACACCTATCTAGCATGAGGCCTTTTGGGAGCTCAGTGGCTTTGGGGGGGATTGGAACCCCAAAGTTAAGCGAGTTGAGGCTGGTGCAATTCCATGATGGGTAACCCCCTGGGAAGTTGTACCGTGAGCTCCCGAAAACAAAACCGCGAGGGCAAGGGCAAGGAGCCCCAAAGCGGACAATATCATGCTAGCTGAGTCGGGACCTGACAGAGGAGGGTCGGGTCCTGACAATTTGGTATCAGAGCCAGACCCCGACCGGGAAGTGTGCTAACGAGGACGCTGGACCCTAAGGGGGGTGGATTGTAAGACCCGTGTCCTGGAGGGAACGGTGAACAATCCCACATTCCTGCGAGGGGGGAATGGTCTGGGAAGGGAATGGTGGTGTGCCTTAAAGGTGTAGGCACACACCTATCTAGCATGAGGCCTTTTGGGGGCTCAGTGGCTTTGGGGGGGATTGGAACCCCAAAGTTAAGCGAGTTGTGGCTGGTGCAATTCCATGATGGGTGACCCCCTGGGAAGTTGCACCGTGAGCTCCCGAAACAAGAACCGTGAGGGCAAGGGCAAGGAGGCCCAAAGCGGACAATATCATGCTAGATGAGTCGGGACCTGACAGAGGAGGGTCGGGTCCTGACACGGTTACCACCTGACCACGAGCCAAACACGCTTCACTTTTGAAGCCCTTATGTCCAATCCAATACTAGGACAAACTACACGTGTTCCGTGGAAGTCCAACTCGAGTCCCTTCCGAGTCTCCCGGTCTCCTGGGTCTCCCGACCAATATGAAACCCACACACATCTCAACTACGCATACATGGTAGACCCAGTACCAGATCTACGTCCAATATCCATACGTATGTGAGAGGTACTGCACATGTTTTGCATAACTCTAAGATGGTCAATTATCCACATACGATGCTCCTGACCCGGCAACTCAATCCTGAGCCAGAAACAATCCAATCACGATCCACTCACTTCAAAGTGCATCCCACTTCTCGTCCATACAACTCTTAGCATCATACCGTCACATCGATCCAGAATACTACATGTCTAGACGGTGGGTTCTCTTCTATAACTTCATAGCAATCAGTTATAGTCACTCCTTTTCAGTTTCCTTCCGCCGTCATCCTTCAACGGAATGCACAATGGTCCTCATCCCTGTCATCACAAGTCATTCTACCTTAGACTAACACCATCCCCTGACACTCGCCACACAAGCCACTCCCGGCGTCACCAAGTCCTCTCTCTACCCCTGAACACAACCACATGTGTCCACAGGGGGGGGGGGGTTCCTAGTTTCTGAAGTTCCTTCAATAAGTCTCCCATTTCTTCTTCAGAGTATCCATCCCTTAACATGTAACACCAACTCGGAATCAACACATCAGCTCAACATCTAAACCACAATATCTCCCGATTCCGAGATTCCAATCACGGTACTTCCTCCTCAAGTATACCACCTGCGGACTACCTGTCCAAATGTCATCTTACTTTACTACACTGAGGCAGTCCACAACTCCTACGGATCACAATCACGTGTCCGTAACTACATCAATTCACCGACCACTCACTTTTTGGTTCTCACTGTCTACGCACACCCAAATGATGTCTATCATCACTCCTTCTGATGATCGCATCTCAATCCTTCCGAGGTTAAACTCCGAGCACCACCATCATACTCGTAACCAACTCTCGGGAAATCACCAAGCACGGGCCTCGGCATCACCCAAATTTCAACCTCGACATTTCTAACACATCAGGATGAGTCCACCAAATCAACCTCCCGGATGGTCAAACCCGACCATACCAGCCTAGCCCGATCCAACACAAAGCATAAGTCCACCGTGTTTCCGCTGCGCTACTCTGTTCAAACCAACGGCATCCTGACCGTTCGTACCGAACATGACCTGCCCATGGTCATCACATCTTCCAGCTCTGTTCATAGTTCCATCCAAACACCGGTACCTCACGCCTGGTTATAACCTCAACGTGCGATGTGCCCATCGTACCATTCAAGCATCCCGGCTCGTGGTACATCATCTCCTCTCTCGGCTCACAACATGCCAATCCCGAATCTCTGCGCAAGCCGAGCTGAAACTCTTACTCTACGCTCGGGTCGGGGAAATTAAACTCCCTTGCAGTCCAATCCTCTGAGCAACTGAATGCTCAACCAGACGCCACAAGCACACTAGACTCGTCCAAAGTCATCCACCAACCATCCACTACCTCGGCTGCACCTAGCAGCACTTCCTACAATCCGGCCGTAAATCGGCCCAACCACCACAACTATCTAACCACAAACCCCGACTCACAGTTTCTAGACTAAGTATTTACTCTGGGGTTTCTCATCCAGGTTCTCGCATTTACCAACCTAGTTATCCCAACGGGGTTCCTTACTCATCCTTGTCATACGGGTTATCGAAACCCACTAGCTCACAACAACCTCCACTCGGGTCGTCACACCCGACTAAGACCATCCTTATCGTAAAGTCCACACACCAATGTCAACTAGTAACCATCACTAGGGGGAAATCCCATAGATCCTCAAAGTCGTTTCCTATACCCTCGCCACTCGAGGCACAAATCCAATCTCCACCAAACGGACCAAAAGGGTTACCAATCCATACTTCCGCCATCTAGGCGCCAATCCGGCCTAACATGCCACCGTCAACTGGCCCCAACCGGCCCACAAGAACCATCCGGCTCAACAGGCTACTATCGGCCTCACAGGCCAACCAGCCTACTCGTAATCGTAGCTCACTGGCTACCATCCACGTTAACCACGCTGGCATACATCCGACCCTATGGTCCAACCATCGAGCATATCCAGTGCCAACAAGCTAACTGCTCTGGCCCTAAGCTGACATACGTCATACCTCGCATCGCGTATCGAGCGACTATCACCCTGGCACTAACAATCGGCGTTAACTAATCACTAACGAGCATATTGTCACTATCGCGTCCAGATTGATGACGGGCTGTTTCGCTTTGAGACATCACATCCATAGTAGCACCACAACACCCAAGTCGACGAACCAACGACTTTGGAAGCCAATCCTCGCAAAGAGCGCACAAAACCTACTCTGATACCAATTTGACACGACCCACCCCCAATCTGCCGGGATTAAGGGCTAAGTCATGCTCCCGTCTAACTTAAATGTGACACGGAGACTAAACCGACGTTCAACCTCCATGTGACACGTAATTCAAACAAGGGATTCCCAAACGAACCGTTTAAATCTTTCGGACTTCCTGGAGCGCGCAGACTCTACTGTGGATCGCGTGTGTGATGTCTCCGTCTCTCTTGACCAACAGCCCGCACAGCAACAACCTGGAGGGTATCGAAAACATAAAAAGAATGTGAGTGGACAAAAATAAAGGATAAGTTTATAAAACAGTTTATCAGAAAAGTACATTTATACCCTTCATTTAAAAAGCAATGCATGCATATAAAAACCAATTAACAAAACCATTCTATATTCAAGTTATTCAAATCGTTTACTCATTGCCTTTCCTCAATTCCCGGGCCTTAGCCCAAAACCATCAAAATTCGTATCATCCGGGCATAGCCCAAAACAATGGAAAAACCATTTCTGAAAACCATCATTATCATCGAAATGCAAACCACATTGAAATCCTTTGAAAACCGTCGAACCTGCTGGATCTATCCGAGTCTTTAAACTCCCGAGTCTTTAAACTCAATCCAGGCCTCAATATAATCTGAGTCTTTAAACTCAATAGGCCCACGGGGGAAATCACAATATCCGAGTCTTTAAACTCCCGAGTCTTTAAACTCAATCAGGGTCTTTAAACCCAATCCGAGCCCGCCCCTGTCATGTATCATATCCCGGTCTTTAAACCCAATAACCAGATCCAGGAAATCCAATCCGAAACAGTTTGAAAACCATTTCCAATTCCATGTCCAAATCCGAATTCAAAATCACCATTTTGAATTCCAAGCTGAATCCGAAATCAGCATCCCGAATCCAAATCCAGAATCATATCTATCATCCATTTCCAAATCCAAATTTTAAACCAACATTCCGTAAACTAGCATCCGGAACAATCATTCTGAATCGAAATCCGGAAATCCACTTTCAAGTTCCAAATGAAATCCCGAATCGTCATCCTGAAATCCAATTCCAGTACCCGAAATCACGTTTATCAAAACCATTTTTCTGAACTCGGCTTCAAGCCCGAAATCACTTTCCAAAATCCATTAGAAATCATTAAGATCAAATCATATTTCAAATCCCAAAATCAAATCCTCAAAACCATCGGTCAAATCTCAACATAAATCGTAAACTCATAAAATGTGCAAATACGTATTTATCACAAAATACGTACAAAATCGTAAATCATCAAGATCATAATCATAAACTTAGAAACCATGTATAGAAAACATATAAAAACATATATGCATGCATCATAAGTTCGAAGGCAAAGTCCAATCACAGACCATTAACGTTGTCGCCTCGATAAGCGCGCACTTAAGCCGTTCTTGATTAATCCGTTGTCACCGGCTTTCCCGGACCTGTCCAAATCCCATAATAAGGTGACTAACTACTTCATAAAGCTTATACTAAAGCCCCGTAATTTTTTCGAATTTTTAACTATTTTTAACCAAGGCCTAAAACCTTCAGACATCCCGAAACATATCGAGACGATGTCCGATCGACTCGAAACTAGTGCCAAAATGTTTGTTACATCGATTACATCATTTCACATGTTGAACACTTCCTCAAAATGTGTGCCACACGCCCACATGCACTGCCCAAAGGGGCTGCACGTGGGAGCCACGCACCAATAACCTTCTTCCCCGAGTAAACCCGGTCTGACCTGTTCACCATTCAGCCCGAACCGATGTGTTCTGTTTTCAGCCATTTTCTATCCAATTCCACCCATTTTCATTCTATTACCTTCGTCCAATCTTAAGCAATCGACCCACGATTTCAAAAGTGAAAAACAAAGCCTCGGGGTTACCTTCCCAATCATCCTTCAAACCGTCCAGTTCCCCTTCTCTATTGTCATGACTCTGGCCATCTCCGTCCTTCCTTTCAAGCCCAAATGAATCCTAACAAAATCCAAAACCTCTTCTAATCAACCAATTCCAGTAAAAACCAGCAAGACTCAAAGTGCCATTTTCAAACTGAAGCTTACCTCCCACGGGTTTCACGGCCACCGACCGCGGCGACCTTCCATTCTCTTCTCTTTGACTTCGTCTCATCGTCAGAATCATCAACCAATTGATTAGAATGGCTAATACGTGCTTAAACGAAGACCCACTATCGAAGTTCAAAACAGAGCACTCGGCTTGCCACCGTGCACGACGGTGCACTCTACCAACCTCACTGCTAGTCTCCACCTTATTTTCATTCTTCTTCACACATCACACAACAAAGGGTAAAGGTCAAATAAATGAAAAGGTTGGATTCATTATCACTTGAGTTTCCTCTGTTTTTCCCTTCACGGCCAAACCGTGCAAACCAAACTCTATTTTTAAAAACCCATTAGGTCGGCTGAGAGATTCTACAGCCCTCTAGAGATGGGACAAGTGTCCCAATCTCATTAATCAAGCATCCCAAGGTAGCCATGTAACGCCCCGAACTTTTATAAAATATTATTTTAATGTAAATTGACCATTTTGCCCTTAGGGAGGGGAAAAAGTTGACTTTAGCCTCGGGGAATATTTTGGACTTGCGACTTTGACCGTGACGTAGGTCGAGACGTCACAAATCCATAGACAGGCGGCACGCCGAAATCGGACTTCGTACGAGGAAGTTATGGTCTGAAACGTGAAATCGGGAAGTTTACGTCTCGGTAATCATGTCGATTATTTTATTCTGTTATTGTGGTTGGAGGACACTTGGATGAGTGACAAATGTCACTCATCCATTGGCTAGATTGGATCAAGCTCCACTAAGGTAATTAAATAGGAATAAAACCACCTTTTAATCCCAGCCATCCATCTAAAATACCCCAGATTGCATCTAAACCCTTGATCTCATTTCCAAGGACTAATTTGGACCCTCCATTTCCTTTCCTCAGATTCCTTCCCATAATATATATATATCCTACCCGAAACACTCACAACCCCATTCAACAAACACACCAGCATGTCACCCATTCCCTTGTGTTGTGTGTGAGTGGACTGGGCTGGTGAGGCCGAGAAACGGGGGCGTTTGACGGCTGATGGCGGCGAGGTAGGAAGTTTTAACCCAAAACCGTTTTGAAAAACTTAAAAATAGAAGTTTGATGTTCAACGTTGATCTTTGTTTCCTATTGACCCTAATCGATTCTAAGGACTGATATGAACCTTTAGAACCAGATTTCTTGACCAGAGGAGACCTGAACGGAGGTTAAACGAAGATGGGAAAACCAGCTTCTGTTCATCGAGGTAAGCCTCGGATCCAGAGCTTGTTTGATGATTTTAATTAGTTATAACTCTTACTGGGATTGAAACGAGTATTTAGGAAGAAACCAGAGTTAAAATGGTCATGAAATGAAGGATTGGTGACCGGGTCAGATCGCGGGTCTGAAAGACCCAGTTTCAGGAGACGGGTCGAACCATCGAGAGGTCAGGGGTGATGACGTGGCATCCTATCAGACCTGTCAGGTGACGTGGCACCGTGTCAGACCTGTCAGGTGACGTGGATCACTCATCAGCCGACACATATCACATGACAGTGCACAGTTAGCACTGACATGTCAGTGACGTGGCCCAATCAGGGGCTACCACGTGTGACTGACATGTCAGTGATGTGGACCAGTGCCGTGCTGACATGTGGCACATGTAAGACCTGACACGTGGCACTGACAGAGCAGTGACGTGGACCAATCATGTGTTGACACGTGGCGTGGACCATTCTTTAGGTTTCGACGATCCGGATCCAACGGCGGTGGATTCAGGTCGATCAGAGATCGTTAAGTTGGTCAAATTGAGGTTTATTGCCTCGGGAAACGCGTTCGGGCGGCTTTCCCGGGCCGGTTTCAGTCTAGGGTTTCATGGTTGAATGTTAGGGACTTATAGTGACCTTTACGTATACTTTGGACATGACAGGGATTGTACAAAAGTACTAGGACGGGGGTATACATTCGGATTGCAGCAGGATTGTACTGTGAGTGAGCCTTTGATTTCATTAAACTCGTGCATGCATAACTGTTTTCAATTATATATATATATGTGGGATTCAAGCAAAAACATATGATTATCTTGATATATGGCTATGGTAAGATTTATGGTATTGTGGGCATGGGGCCTGTCTGGTTGATTTCAGTATGGTCTTGAGTCATATACATATATGTTGAGGATATTGGTGATTATCTATGGTACTGCACTGTTGAGGATATTGGTCTTGAGATGTATAGTGCAGTGACTGGGATTATTATTATTGTTATGTTGATATTATGTTGATAATACTTATTTGAAATGATACTAAGGTTTTGGTACTGATGCATGCATGTTTGGAAAACGGAGGGGTAAAACTATATGTTTTCAAAATTGATGAACTGTTTATAAAACCTTGAGTTTCGGCCCACTCACCCTTAATGTTTTATTGACCCCTCCAGGCCGTGTCACTAAGGTAGAGGAGGATCCGGAGGCCGAGGCATAGATTTGGACTGCGCACCTGAAACCCTGTTGGACAGGTTAGCCCGCAGGATTAGCTTAGAGTCGTGCTCAAAAATTGTGTTGTGAAATTTATCCCTTATCTGACATTATTCGAATTCGGATTTTATGTACGATCTTATTTGGATATTTATGCAATTGAGTTTTCCTTAAATGGAAAAATTGGCATGTTTTAAATTGGTTGTCGGACGGGAGCAGGGCACGTCCCCGTGTGGTCCCAGGGGGATCGGGGTGGGTCTTGTCAAGCCAAGTGGCCACTTATCACTGGGCATAGATCCCAAGGCATCACAATGACCAAAATTGACAGGACCCATCCCAATCCCCCAGGGATTAACGTGGGATGACCCTGCTCCCGTCTGACACGGAGTGTCAGACAAGGGATATTTCCGACCTTTGCCCTCCCGGGCTATCAGAGTACGCCAGGATCCGGAGGAGGCATGTGATATCTCGATCTCTGCTACAGTCCACATCCGCTATCAACCTGAAGGGTATTAAAAACAGAAAGACTGTGAGTGGACAAAAATAAAGAATTTATAAAAACATTTCATCAAAGACCTTTATACCCTCCACTAAAAAGCAAGCATGCATAGTAAAACTATTTATCCAAACACATATGTTAAAACATCCATAATTAGGGTCTCATCCCCAAATTCTATAAATACAAGTTCTACGGCTCCTGCCCAAAGTCCTAGACCATTTACAGAAAACCATAACATAGTAAACATATGTGGGATCTCAGCCCAAAACCATTTATCATTATAAAACATAATTTCTCAAACCAATTTAAATCATGTTTATCCCTTATATTCATATCCAGAACCTGTCACGGTAAAATAGAGCTACACGTGTGCTAACCGGGGTCTCAAACCCAAGTCTCTCCAGGGTCCACCCAGGTCAATGTCCGTAGATCAATGACCCTCCCTGGAGGTAACGAACCATGCCCATCCTGAGAGTAAGGAACCCAACTGGGGGGCGACTCCACTCAGTCAGTGCTCCGTGACTACTCCGAGGTCCACCCAGGCCAACGACCCTCCCCGGAGGAGACAATCATATATAAAGGATGGAATATGAAAAACCGTTTGAAATCATTCTTTAAACCTTTCCAGGATTCATGCCCGGCCCCCATAAGCCGTCATGAACCATAAAATCCTTTTATGGGTTCATGCTGGTTCCCATAAACCATCATGACTCGTAAATCCATTTTAAGGATTCATGCCGGTTCCCATAAACCGTCATGAACCATAAAAACCATTGGTAGCACATAATTGGACGCTAGGCCCGAATCCACATAGAAACTGGACCTCCGATCCGAATCGTAAACCAACTGGGCCTCCGGCCCGATTCCGTAAAGCAAATGGGTCTCGAACCCGAGTTTACCTTTTCAAATCCAAAACCATTTCATTAAACTATTTCCAAAACCATAAGAATGGAAAATCAGAGTAAAACCGAAAAACCTCGATTTACGTGCAAGCACGTAAATCGCCTCGAAATGTGTAAAAACATATAATTCACAACAATCCAAATCGACACCATGAAATCACAATCATAATCCAAAAAAAAACATTTATGCATGCATCACAGTTTAGAAATCAAAGTCCACTCACAGACCGTCCGAGCTGCCGCCTCGATTTGCGTGCCATTCGGCTACCCGAGCCGATCACCATTACCGGGACTCCCAAACCTGTCCAAATTTTAATAGAAGGTTAATAACTTCTTAATTAACCTCCCATCAAAGCCCCGTAATTTTCCCGAACTTTTAACTATTTTTAAACCGACCCTAAACCTTCCGACACCCCGAAAACTTTCGAAACGATGTCCGATTGATTCGAAACCAGTGCCAAAATGTTCGTTACATCGAATAGATGAAATTACATGTTGGAACCTTTCCCAGATTCCCTGCCACGCGCCCTCACGTGCCCTGGGAGTGCACTACGCGTGGGCCTCACGTGCCACTGCACAGTGCGTCTTCTTCCTCGCGCAGCCGGTCTGAACCGGCTGGTTCGCCTGCAACTGGACCGGCGTAACCGGTCCAGGCCTCCTTCTCCCTCAATTTTGGTCCGTTTACCTCCATTTTTATTCCTAAATTCCTATTTCTTCATTTCCTATCTATTCCAATTAACAAAACGACCTAAAACCGATTAAAACCCGTGAACCCAAAAACCCCCTCACGGTTCAACTTTTCAAAAATCCCCCCTGGGCTTCACAGCCATCAACCACCATCCAAAATCATCTCTATACTCCCTAAACAACCTATTTAAATCAATGAAAACAATGAAAACGGCCCATAATCACAATAATTGAAAATGGTGAAAATCGGTGAAAACCGATTACCTCGATCGGGTTTCTTCCTCCACGCCGCCGTTCACGGCGGTTCTGGCCTCCAGGCTGGCCACCTCAGCTCCCTCAGTCTCCCTAGTCCTCACGGCTGGTCATGGGTTAAGGTGGGATGGGTTTTGGGTGAGAAATGGGATCGGGTTTGTGTTTGGGAACAAAGAAAATGGACGATGCACGAGGATGGGTTTTGGTGCATGAATGAAATATGGTGTCCATTGGATGGGTGACACTTGTCACTCATCCATTGGGCCTCCATTAAATATCTGGGCCCCACTAAAGTCCAAAAGTTCACTTGTTTCGTAATTCGTGCAATAGTGCACTTGAACTTCCGTGAACCGTAACTTCGCCGTCGAACGTCCGAATTCGACGTGCCGCCTGTCTACGGATTCGTATCGTCCTTATCTACGTAATAGTCCTCGACTCTCGGCCATCAGACATCCCGGTCAAAAAGTCAACTTTTGACCCCATTTAACCAAAATTACCAAAATGCCCCTAAACTTCCGAACGTCATAACTTCCTCCTCGGACGTCGGAATTGAACATACCACCTGTCTATGAACTCGTGACGTCACGAACTATGTCACAATCATTGGTCATAGTCCATTTGACCGCCCGAATGAAAAGTCAACGTTTTGCCACCATTAGGGGCAAAACGGTCATTTTGCATCGTTCGTCTGATTTCGCCTAACTAATCACCGATTAGCCTCACTGATCGTGATTAGTCACTAATCTAATATAGGAATTTGGGACGGGTCGTTACAAAAATGCCCTTGTCTTCCAAAGTTACCATTTTGCCCCTCACATAATTAGCCTCATAACGGAACCATCCGAACTCCGATGACCGCGTGCTGCTTTTCATTATACTCAGGGGCTCGAGACCTACCTAACGATCCTTGAATTACGTGAAAAAGCCATGTCGTGTGAAAAGTCAACAAATTGCTCCCTTTTTAACCAAATTACCAAATTACCCTTGAACTTCTGAACATCATAACTTCCTCCTTGGATGTCGGAATCAGACGTGCCACCTGTCTATGAACTCGTGACGTCTCGAACTTCGTCAGGGTCATCGGTCAAAGTCCATTTGACAACCCGAACGAAAAGTTAACATTTTTGCCCATTTCGGGGGCAAAATCGTCATTTCGCATCGTCCGTCCAAAAGCATTCAACTAATCATCGATTAACTTACTAATCCGTCATTAATCACTAATTTAATCCGGATTTCCAGGATGGGTTGTTACAGACTAAATCTTGAAGACCCATATAACTAGATAAGCACTTGGCAAATAAAACGAGTCTAACCTCAGAAATAGATCATGCAACCAATTAAGCAACCCACAAAACAACAAAAATTAAAGAGTTCATTTTTATAACATGGAAATAAGAGCTTATTGGCGAGGTCAAGGCGGAGCCTCTTCCAAGCAGGAAACAAAGACTTGGTTGTATACGACACGATACTAGCAGAATGAGGAGTGGTTGAACGCATCAGAGACTGGTGGGTCTGACGAAGAAGATAAAGAATAAGAAGAGGCATTTCTTGATTGCCAAAATGGGTTTTTGAATAGACTCTGAAGCTTCCCATCAGGCCCAGATTTCTCATCCTCCAAGGCCATTCTCATCCCCACCGGCCGAAAACTTGCTTTACGGTGGCCACCGAAAAATGGGTTTTGGCCGGAGATAGTTGGGAAAGAATTAAAAAAAAAAAGATTTTGGTTGCTAATGGAATGAGTTTAGGGTTTTTGGGTTTTTGTTATGCTTGATCTCCTGGCAGCTGACAAGATCTAGGGAAGGAGATGATGATGGGGGTGACTGAGGTGAATTGGGTCGGGGAAGATGATTTTTTATTTGTTTTAATTTTTTTAAAAAAATTTTAATAGAAAATATAATAAAATAAAGTAAATGTCATAATTACCCTTACTAATTTTTTAATACTGCTGCAACGTCATCAAAATTAACAGTGTTACTAACTTTGACTGACGGATGGTGCAACGGTTCTGACAGTGCAACCGTCATGGTGCACATTGAGGCAAATTACAATCCATGATGCATTTTGAGATAGACTGGTGTGTTCCTGGTGGATTTTTCCTAATAAGCCTTTTTTTTAAAATCCTTAGCTAGGATATTACCCCTCCATCCCATGGTGTGGCACCAACACTGGTTACAATTAAGAATTAACCGTACTTATTTAAGCTACTTTGGGCTTATATCTTTGGCTAAAGGTTTTTTTTACTGTAAATGCATCAGAAACACCACTCAAAATGCACCAGGAACGGAAATTCGTTCCACTTTGCACTAGGAATTGGTGCAACGTTAGGTCTGTTGCACTATTTAGCGGATTTCGTCTTTGACATCATTAAAACAACTGTTTCTTTCCTTAAATGCCCTTAAACAATGTACATCTTATTTTTCTTCATCTTCTTCATCTCTCCTCTGAAACTCCCAACTAAAACCTCCAAAATCTTCCACACTTACTTTCATGACTTCCCCACCAAGCTCTCCCCCTTCCAAGCCTAGAAATTCCGAATCTCGGAAAATTCTTTGTTTTTAGTTCAATCATGGGAACCATTGATGAACAATTTGACAATGGATATGTGGTTAGTGTGAACTTGGGTTCAGATGAGCTAAAAGGTGTCTTATATCATATTCATGCGTATGTTCCTCAAAGTTTTTCTGACATGCCCACCCAACGGAATCAAAAGCGATCTAAGTTGGCATTGCACGATCCTTCTTGACCCAAGTCAAACATGAGCGGTTACAATTTCTTTTTTGCCGAGCATTATGCTAGATTAAAGCCATTGTATTATGGGCAAGAGAGAGCCATCAACAAGAAAATAGGGTATCTATGGAACAATCTCACAAAAGATGAGAAACAAGTATGGTGAGTTTGGGATGCATCTTTTCCCTTTTAGCTTTATTTTTGTTCAATGGCGTAGCACCTTCTGCTTTCTTTAAGCCCATTCTCTTATATGTTAGTTATGGATGATTTCATGGCATAATGGATATAGATGTACTGATCTTGACCAACAAATATGGATGCCAAGAGAAGTTCCAAATTCTTGGATTCAAATGATTATATTCATCTCCTTGTTGTCAACCCTACTAGCTGCCTCACTTAGACAATTTTACTATAAACTTGTGATACGTCGACTCAATCTTTTGGAAAAATCAAATGAAAGAAATAACAAACGAAAAACAGAGAATTTTCTGGGTTTGAGAATTTCTAGGCTTGGGAGGGGGGAGAGTTTGGTGGAGAAGTCATGGAAGTAAGTCTGGAGGAATTTTTGGACTTGGTAGGGGGAGAGCTTGGTGGAGAAGCCATGAAAGTAAGTGTGGAGGATTTTGGTGGGTTTGAGTTGCAAGTTTCAAAGGAGAGAGCAAGGAGATGAACAGTCTTTAAGGGCATTTAAAGAAAAAAAACAGTAGTTTTAACGGTGTCAAATACAAAATCAACTAAACGGTGTGACAGACCTAACGTTGCACCCATTATTGGTACAAAGTGGAACGAATTTTCATTTCTGATGCATTTTGGGACATGTTTGCATGTTCCTTGTGCATCTACAGTAAAAATCCATAATCATAGTATGATGGGTTTGGAGGCACTAAGGACAATTTCACGTTTATGTATTTAATATGATACCACTTAGTATTATGGTCTAACATTAATTTTCTTACTTATTGTATGGTGAGAAGTCTTGGATTCGACTATTGTAAATAATGATATCGGTTTCAAATGTACATAATGTAATTCTCATGTTTTAATATTATTGTATCAAAAAGTAATTAAACTAATAAAATTATGAAAAATAAAGATAGATCATCATTTTTATTATTGAACATGGAGATTAGTTAGTTGATATCACCCAACATTGATTTTCCTACAACGACATATGATGATAAAATGGTTGATGCACTAGCGTGATTCACTCTTAGATTTAGTGTTTTTATTCCACTGCTTATTATTTCTTATTGATATCACAAGATGTAAAGGTTACTCCTCCCTTGATATGAACCTCCTCCGAAGTTTGAATAGTAGACCTATGAAGTTTGAATAGTGGACCTATGAAGTATGAATAGTGGAATTCATTTGAAGTGGGAGGTGATCCACGCTATAGTATGTAGGGATACCACATGCAATGTAAAATAGTAATAGTTTCCTACCGTCTTTTTACTTAGGATTTTTAGTTTAAATTCACCATGTAATTGATTGAAAATCTCACATTGTATTATATTATCATTATTCACTCACTATGTGTCCTCAAATGATTGCGTCATCCAACTTAGAGACACTAACAAACCAAATAATTAAAATGCAAAATCAGATACGACTTTCACTTTGGCGACTCACCCACTCCTTCGTGAGAGTAACCCATCTCCTTTGTGAGAGCAACCCATCTCCTTCGTGAGATCTACCCTTTGCTATAAAATTATCCCACTCGAAATCTGAAGCTAATTAATTTCCAAATCCCTATCTTTCAACCCTCATCCTTTCTACCATCACTTTCTTTTTTTAATCCTTGAAACCCCAAACTATTAGTTCGTTCCCTGGATTCGTATCAGTAGATTGGTGCTTCTCCCCAGGTTCATCGCCCTTTCATCAGCTCCCAATCCTTCGGAAGCTCCATGCGACTCTCTCTCGCTTGCTCTTCCTATTTGGGTATTCTGACAGGACCCGTCCCTGAGGGACATAGATAACCGTACCCGGTCCTGCTCCCGTCTGACAAGTCAACTGAAGTTCCGAGATTGCCTTCAGCACTTGCCAAACAAGGGATAATCGTACATGTGCCCACTCATGCCTCACCTCCCGATCAGCCTCGATCATCGTGCCACGACCTGGAGGGTCAATAAAACAGAAAAGGTGTGAGTGAGCAAAAAGAAAGTTTTAGAAATACATTTATAAAATACATTCTTACCCTCCAGTTTGACAAACATGCATGCATGTCATAAATCATGAATCATCGTGTGCAATAAATCAAGTATGAACAGTGAATCAATAAAACGAAAACATGTTTTCCCATGGTCCATAAAACTCATGTGTCTCAACTCAGTGCACAGTGCACAACATAAAATATATTTTTCTCAAATCAGTGCACGAGATAACATGTCTGGACACAAATATCAATAAATCATCAATACTACCAATCCTCAATATCCAATCGCAATATCCAAGTAACCCGTCACGATAGTAATGCAACGCGTGCAAACTCGGGTGTCTCATGTCCGAGTACCTCCCCAAGATCAACGACGTCTGGGGTGATATCATCTTCAGGATCAACGACGTCTGGAGTGATATCATCATAATCTCACACTCCTGAGACTGAGCCTCCCTCAGAGCTACTCATCTCCAGGTAGTGGATCGTGACTACTCCAGGATCTACGACGTCTGGAGGAAACTATCAAATCACATAGGATGGTATATGTGGAACAGTCACCAAATCTAGTAATCTCATTTTAAAATCATTTATATCTCAAATCAAATCAAAAACATTTCAACCGAACCTCTGCCCGAAACATAGCTTTCACAAAACACGTTCCACAAATCCATCATAATCACGCAAATCCATAAACGATAGTCAAAAGCATTTCAATTGCATCAAATCAATTTCTTGACTCATAATCCTAGTCAAACTAAGCTCAAATCCATGGCCTTAGCCCAAAATAACAATATCATGGTTTTCTCAAAAATCGTGCCCAAAAGCATATAAAATAATATAATATTCCCAAAATCCGGAAATCATCATATCGAAACATCAATCATACCAAATCAGTTCAAATAATATCATAAAGCACTTAAAACATATATGCATGCATTTAGGGTAGAAAACAAAAGTCCACTCACACACCGTCATTATCGCTTGCTTTCCGAGTTACACATTTTTCCGTAATTTCTGGAAGTCATCACTTGTACCGACCCGTCCCTAGTATCGAGATTTAATATTATTCAATTATGATTTAGAATGATTAATATGGGATTAGTTGAGTAAAATCGGACGAATTGTGCAAAATGACCGTTTTGCCCTTAGGCGTGGGCAAACTGTTGACTTTTTGATTGGGCGGTCAAATGGACTTTGACCAATGACCGTGACGTAGTTCGGGACGTCACGAGTTCATAGACAGGTGGCACGTTCGATTCTGACATTCGAGGAAGAAGTTATGATGTTCGGAAGTTCAAGGGCATTTTCGTAATTTGTACGAAAATGGGAAAAATGTTGACTTTTCGATCGGAAGGCCCGATGGCCGAGGATCGAGGACCGTTGGGAAGGTCTCGATGCCCTGAGTCTGTAGACAGGCGGCACGCGTCAATCGGAGTTCAAATGACCAAGTTACGGGTCTGGATGCGTGAGGGGCATTTTGGTAATTTTCCAAGCGAGGGCAAAATGGTAATTTTGGCTGTTGATTTTGAACAGCCGTGAGTTGGAGCCTTGTTGAACTGAGTGGATGACTTGTGTGATATGTCCAAGAATTGTTTAGTATTATTAGTAACATGGGGGGAGGAATTGTTAAATGAATTTGAAGTAGTGGACACCATTGATACTGTTGTGAGTTCCATGTGGGGAACAGAGTGCACTGGACTGAGGAATTGTTTCTGCAATTGGGAATATTGATCAGATCACGAGTGACTGAATGGTTTGAAATGTCGAAATCGTTGCTGGAAAGGTGGAGTGATGAGAGAAACAAATGGAGATGAAAACGAGGAGACTGAGGGGAAGTTCACCCAAAAAACCCGAAACTGTGTTAAACAAATTCAAATTTTCAATTCGAGGTTCTGGGCCAGCCCAAGGCAAATTGATGTTTCATTTAGTTCTCTGGGATCAATTCCAGCCGTTCCAGTGCAAGAAAGAGGAAAATTGATGCTGTTTTGGCTTCGAACGGACTTGGTTACAAAAAGGAAAAATCGAGCTTGAGTCGTGAATTTGGAAGGGTTTAAGGGAGAAATTGACGTGAGAAGCAAGCTTATATGGACCCTATGAAGCCTCTGAGTGGATCAATTTCAAGAAAACAATCGCAATTGCTCGAGAATGGTGAATGAACAGTGTTCGTCTGTTCTTCAAAGTTCGACTTCGAATTATCTGGATTAAGGTGAGTTTTTACGTATTTGAGGTCTCAGAACCTTAATTAGACACAAGGCGATCGTTTTGATTGATTGAATTGATGAAATTAAGTTGGAATTGACAGGAGTCTAGCCGGGTCAGGTCGCGGGCAACCAGACCCGTTTACTAGTCATTCGGGTAAAGACGATGACTGTAGCAGTCACTGTAGCAGACACATGGCTTTCACGCGCAGCCACTCACGGCGGCGCGTGACGACGCGTGGACACGAATCTCGAGGTGAGCCCAACATGACTTTTGTCCTATCTAATGTAACAAACATTTTAGGATTGGTTTCGTGTCGATCAGACACCGTTTCGATATTGTTCGGGACATCCGAATGTTTTAAATCAAGTTTAAAAATAGTTTAAAATTCGGGAAAATTACGAGACTTTAATAGGATGTTAATGAAGAGGTTAGTGGCCCTCTAATGCGAGTTGGACAGGACTGGGAGTCCCGGTGATAGTGGTGTGGCTCGGGAAGGCCTATGGCACGCGTATCGAGGCGTATCGTTGAACGGTCTATGAGTGGACTTTGGTTTTATAAATTATATGCATGCTTAACTGTTTTATATGGATTATGATTGTGATTGTATGATGTTGATTTGGATATTGGTAAATTATACGGTTTCACGTATTTCGAGGAGAGTTACATGCTTGCACGTAAATCGAGGTTTTTCCGATTTTGCACGAATTTTCCATGTTTATGGTCTTGGATATGATTTCATGAAATGGTTTTGAAATTGGAAAGAGAAACTCGGCCATGAGGCCCAATTGTTTTGGAAACCTCGGACTTTGAGTCCAATTGAGTTATGTAATCAGGCCAGGGGCCCAATTGCTTTATGAAATCGGGCCAAGGGCCCAGTTATTTACGAAATTGGGCTGAGACCCATTTGAGTTATATTATCAGGCCAAGGGCCCAATTGATTTATGAATTTGGGCCGTGGGCCCAGTGATTTACAGAATCGGGCATGAGGCCCAGTTGGGTTATAAATGTGATTTCGGGTTGGGGACCCTAAATGGAATTGTGATGTTTTTTTGTAGATTTTGGGCAGGGCCCATTGAGATGTTGTGAAATGATTTAATAAAACTGTTTTCCATATACCATCTTGATACGAGAATATGTGAAGGTCTCCTCCAGCTGTCTGGGACACTGGGGAAATCACGGTGCATTGCCTGCGAGGGGTCATTGTGTGGAGCTACCAGACCGTATAGTGACTCAAGAGCAGGATTGCTATGAATGGGCGTCTGGGACGTCGAGCGTCTGGACGCTAGGCATCTGGGATGCTGTACCCGGACTGGGTTCGGAGATTGGACTCGGGATTGAGACCCCGGGCAGCACGGATAGCTTATGGTTATACCGTGAAATATGACGTCTGGGACGTCAGGCGTCTAGGACGCTAGGCATCTGGGATGCCGGTTATGGTAATGTGGTAAATATGAACTATTGGATCTATGAAATGGTTTTTCGGTTGGATTTATGGTTTACGGTTTTGGGCTAAGGCCCTAATGCCTTGTTGAGCAAATGTTTTGGTTACTCGTTTTCGTGGCATGCATACGTTTTTAATGGAGGGCATAAATGCCTTATGAAATGTGTTAATAAACTTACTTATTTTCGTCCACTCACAACTTTTGTTTTTAATGCCCTTCAGGTTGATTCCGGGTGCGATTGCAGCAGAGACTGGGACATCGCACACCTCCTTCATCGATCCTTGCGCACTCTGGAAGCCCGTTTGGGCAGTGGCATCAGGTTATCCCTTGTTCGTGTCAGACGGAAGCATGACACATTCCACGGTAATCCCCGGGGGATTGGGATGGGTCATGTCAAGTGGTATCAGAGCAGGTTTGCTCTTTTGTGCGCGCAGGTCGAGGGTGTGATGTCTCTTTGGGCTGCAGTTTCGTTGTCAACCTGATAGATAGTTTTTGGGTTTGAATAGTGGATAGAGTGTGTTTGGCCCGATACGCCGTGCGTTAACGTGATTCGACCCAAGTGGGGTTGTTTGTGATGAACTGGTAATGTGGGACCGTCGGTTCAGTCATGTGATATTAGATTGTTGTGCTGTTGGGCGCAACAGGGTTCGAGGAACCTCTTTTGAGCAATGGTCTAAAAATGTGAACCCTAGTGGTGATTGCTAGGGTGAGGGATGTTGGTACAACGGAGTTAGTCGATGACCTTAGTGGTAGAACCCACATTGAGTTGATGGTATGGTTGGATTTGACGTCTATACGATGTCAGGACCGCGGGGTCGGTCAGGTTATGGATTATACTGCAGAGAGAAGTGGGGTTCAGAGGAACCGTAGGGTGTGACTGTGAAACCCTAATTTATAATTGATGGGCTGGAAAAGTGAACTTTAAATGAGAACTTATGCTGCAACGAGCGGCTGAGGTCGTGGATGACCATGTGGATGACTCTAGGGAGTCTAGTCAGGATTATGGGATTCGATCTACGGATACGGTTATGAGATAAAATATGGAATCCCGAGTTAGATCGGGTATTAGTGTGATGCGTGGATACGGATCCCGATGGTGATGACTGTTGGTCGACAGTCGTGTCGAGATGACTGGCTATCAAGGGTATTTAGTGTGGTTACAATACTTGAGGATCTGGGGACGTTCAAGGAACGTTCATTATCCTGATGTATGGATTGTCAGATTGGTGGTACCCATAGTTGTGGAGTACGAGTAGAGGTACGGGATCGTCGCTCGCTATGAGCGGAGATCGAGGATTGTCGAATTTGCACACTGCGTGCTAGTGTGGATGTTGTAAGCTGGTGCTGGGGTTGGTGATTGTGATGACGATGAGCCACGAGTTGGGGCGTGACTCCGTCATGATGAACATATGTTCGGTATTGGAGAATTGGTGGTGGTTGCGTCATTGACTGGATGGGATCCAGTGGAGGTTGCGACGTGTTGGGATAAGTCCCAACAGTTATGAAATGACAAGTGATGAATGGATAAAAAGGTATGATTGAGACTTGAGGAATCTTAGGATGACGTCTCCTGTGTCATGAGAATTAGTGGAGTTGGGGAGTTGTTGTCAACTCCGAGATTGGTAAGATTGTATATTTCTGATATCCCCAGAAAGTACAAGGAAATTATTGAAATTGGAAAAGTCGAGGAAAACCATTGGGGGTGTTGAGGTGGAATTTTGTAATTGTGAATAACTTGGAAAACCGAGTGTTGAACCTGTAAAGGTGAGGATGTGGGCAGTCCAGTGGTTGGACTTGACATCTCATTGGGAGCATGTTAGTTTCCAACACGGTTGGAACCTTAACTTCGAGGTGAGTTGTGATTGAGGGACGAGAGGAGTGCTCGTTTCCGCATTGGTGGTAGGTATCCTGAAGTCATTGGGGTTGACTTCTTAATTTCTGCCCTCGCAGACATTGATTATTTTTACCAGTATGTTAAGCGTGACAGGACCCGCCCCGATCCTCCCTGGGACCACATGGGGACGTGCCCTGCTCCCGTCTGACACCCAAAATACATACCAATTTTAACCTCAAACAATCAAATGCATAAATAACCAAATTAAAGTTATACATCAAATCCGATTAAACAGATGTCAGACAAGGGATGAAATCCAAAATTACAAGTTGCGAGCACGACTCTAAAATAAACCTGCGGGTAAACCACCCAACAGGGGTTCAGGTACGCAGAAGTAGATCTATGCCTCAACCTCAGGATCCTCCTCTACCTCAGTAGCACCGCCTGGAGGGGTTACCAAAACAATAAGGGTGAATGGGCCGAAACTCAAGTTTATAAAATCGTTTAGTAAGTAAAAGATATAATTTACCCCTCCGTTTTCCAAACATGCATGCATCAGCATTTAAAACCATAAATCATATAATATGAACCATAAGGCATGTAATAAAATCATAAGATAAATTTTAGCTACTGCACTATACGTTCCGATCCTAACATCCCAGATGCCTGACGTCCCTAACGTCCAATAAGGTCACAGTCTCAAGGCAACGCGTGCCACTCGGGTCTCAATTCCGATTCCAATCCCCGAACCCTGTCCGGGTACGACATCTCAAATGCCTAGCGTCCTAGACGCTCGACGTCCCTGACGTCAAATAAGCAATCCTGCTCCTAAGTCATTTTACGATCCGGTTCCTCCGTAGAATGACCCCTCGCAAGCAATGCACTATGACCACCCCGGGGTACCACATCCGGAGGAGACAGTATCATAAGAATGGATCTATACAGTGCAGTACCAAAAACATTTTATTGATATCCATATGCAAAACATATATATACATAGATAAAATCCAAACCGATCTTTAAGTTTCATCAGACGGGTCTCAAGCCCAAATACCGTGAAACGTGCCATAACCATAATTTTAATATCATCAAAACCGTTTCTTGATTCCAGCATGTGAACATATAAGTAAATCAGAAAACATTTAAGCATGCAAGGGTTTAATGAAATCGGGCCCACTCATAGTACAATCCTGCTGAAAACCGAACGTATACCCTCGTCCTGGTACTATTGTACAATCCCTGTCATGTCCAAAGTATACGTAAAGGTCAATATAAGCCCCTAACATTTAACCATGAAACCCTAGACTGAAACCGGCCCGGAAAAGCTGCCCGAACACGCTTCCTGAGGCAATAAACCCCAATTTGATCAACTTAATGATCTCCGATCGAACCGAAACCACCACCATTGGATCCGGATCGTCGAAACCTAAAGAACGGTGGTGGTCCCACCAAAAGTACTATTCACACGTGCCCACACACGCCGATCAACGCTCTAGTCAACGCAGGAACAGTTCCTGATGACGTCAGCGATGACGTCATCTGACAGCTGTTCATCTGACAGCTGTCAGGTCTGTCATGTCAGACTCTGATAGGAGCCACGTGTCAACACACGATTGGTCCACCCCACTGATCTATTAGGCCACGTGTCAGATCTGACATGTGCCACGTGTCAGCACGGCACTGGTCCACATCACTGTCATGTCAGTGACACGTGGCAGTCCCTGATTGGGCCACGTCACTGACATGTCAGTGCTGACTGTGCACTGACATGTGACACGTGTCGTCCGAAGAGTGGTCCACGTCACCTGACAGATCTGACAGGGTGCCACGTCATCACCCCTGTCCTCCTGACGGGTCGACTCGTATCTCTGCAACTGGGTCGATCAGACCCGCGATCTGACCCGGTCACCATTTCTTCAATTCTCAACCATTTTCGTTCTAGTTTCTTCCTAAATGCTCGTCTCAATCCCAGAAACGGTTCTAACGAATTAAAATCATCAAATATGGACTGGATCAGAGGCTTACCTCGATGAACAGAACCCGATTTTCCCGTCGCCGTTTAACCTCCGTTCAGGTCACCTCAGACCACGAAATCACGTCCTCTAGGTTCCTAACAGTCCATAGAATCGATTAGGGTCGAAAGGAATCGAAAATAAATGCGGAACAACAAGCTTCCAATTCTGAGTTTTTAAAAACCGTTTCGGGTTAGGAACCACCTACCTCGCCACCGTCTGCCGCCGTTCACCGCCGTCTCTCAGCCTCACCAGTCCAATCCAGCCACACACGAACACGGAGAATGAGTGATGAGCTGGAGTGTTTGTTCGAAATGGATCGTGTGTGCAATCGGGTAAGAAATATATATAGTGTGGGGAGGGAATCTGATAACATGAATTGGAGGGTCCAGATTCAATCTCAGAAATGAGATCAATGGCTGAGAGGAAATCTTGGAACTTTTGATGAGTGGCTAGGATTAAAAGTTGGTTTTAATGCTATTTAATCCCATAGTGGATCTGATCCAATCTATCCAATGGATGAGTGTCACTTGTCACTCATCCAGGTGTCCTCAAATCATAATATCAGAATAAAATATTCGACACGATTACCGAGACGCGAATATCTCGAATTCAGGTTTCAGAACATAACTTCCTCGTACGAAGTCCGATTTTGGCGTGCCGCCTGTCTACGGACTCAGGGCATCGAGACCTACCTAGCGGTCCTTAAGTCATGTGAAAATTAGTTTCCAAACGAAAAGTCAACATTTTCGCCCCAAAAGTCCAAATTACGGTAATGCCCCTGAACTTCCTATAGTCATAACTTTTTCCCTGATCGTCCGAATTGGACGTACCACCTGTCTATGGACTCGTGACGTCCCGAACTACATCACGGTCAATGGTCAAAGTCCATTTGACCCACCAATCAAAAAGTCAACAATTTGGCCATACCATTCATAAGGGTAAAAACGGCAATTCATACATTAAATTACAATATTAAAATCCTCGAATTTCCGGGGTGTTACAGAGCGTGTATTGGTTGGTGGACTCATGATTGACCTTGGGTCATTGGACACAAAGAGTTGTGTATAATTCTGGATTTGGTGGGGAAAACCGAGGTCATCATTCCACCTAAGGAAATTTGACGAAGGATTCAAAGAGGGTGTAAGACCCTACGATCAATTTTCAGATGGATTGTTAGTTACGTGAGCATGTGTGGATCCTAGGTGGATCTGAATTGTGATGTTGTGGACATTGGGCATGGTGATGATCTAGGATCGTGATGTTACTTGTCGGATGACGTAGTGATGGATCTGGATCGTGATCTTGATGATCCATATAGGTGGAGAGTTTATCACTCTTACTTGGATGTTTGAGTTGAGGATGTTGGGACTAAACTCTTTTCGAAATGAGTCCCATATGGTTTGTTACTCGGGGTGAGTAGGTTTCCGAAGTGGTCGGATCTTGTCAACCTTAGACGTGTGGATATTGGGATTGGCTTCCCTATGAAGTCAATCGAGTGTTTTGAGCAGGTAACCGATAGGTTCGGTCTTGGTATGTCTCGGTAGACGTGATGAGATTTCAGGTTTTGGAATCGAATTTCTGGGTGACGATTCAGGATTCGATTTCGGAGCTTGAAAGTGGATATCTGGATTTGGGTGCGGGATGATTATTCCAATGCTAGCTTACGGAATAATGATTTCGGATTCGGATTTGGAAATGGATTAAAAATGTGATGTCTGGGTTTGGATTCGGGATTTCTTACGAAATTGCGGATTCAGAATTGGAAATGGATATTGTGTCGGGGTTTTGATCTGTCTGGTACAGAATCTGACAGATGGACTCCAGAGTAATTAGAACGTGTTTTGCCACAACCT
This sequence comes from Prinsepia uniflora, assembly GCA_032719365.1. NCBI lineage: Eukaryota > Viridiplantae > Streptophyta > Magnoliopsida > Rosales > Rosaceae > Prinsepia > Prinsepia uniflora. The sequence continues at coordinate 76,265,855 of CM064865.1, read as the reverse complement.
AGGTGGTTGTAGGCAGATTGATGGATAGATGTACGTACAAGGTACGTTGTACGAGGATCGATATTAGATAGGCTGAGTGGTGCCTAGTGACGGTACATGGGATGTACCAGTGGTGTGTGATTAAATGGGTTGGTAATCGGCTTGGTTCCGATATCATTTGTTTGGTTGTAATTGTGGATTGGACATTGGATACTGTACACTGAGCAGAGTGATTTTGTCGAGTTCAGTGATTGTATGAGCAGATGCTCTTAGCCAAGGATGGCTAGTGGAACCCTAGTATTGAGATGTGTGATCACTACTGGGCTGGCATTCAATGTGTTCCAGTTACACCACTTGATTGAGTAAGTTGACGGTATACGTACACTTAGGATGAGTGAGTTGGTAGTCAGTGTAACTACGAGTAGCCTTATGTGATGTTATCACACCGGGATATTTCCAGCGACATGGTTCGCTGACGGAGTCGGCGGTTATGGACATTGAGATTAATATATGTCGCAGGATTGGGCTTGCTCTGCGAAATGAGATCATGTGGTTGATCTTAGAGTTAGGCTTTACTGGGAATCCTTTCACTTGGAGGAATAAGCGAGATAATGGGTTCGTACAAGAACGATTAGATCGAGGCCTAACATCTGAGACTTGGATGTCTTGCTACCCTGAGGCTCAAATTACCCATATTCTGTTGATAAGTTCCGATCATTCTATGCTTGGGCTGGACACTAAACTTTGTGTTCACTGTAAACGTGGGAGATTTATTTATGACCCGCGGTGGAATAAGGTGGATGCTTGTGGGGATGTGGTTCAAAATGAGTGGAAGAAGAACTTTAGGGGTTCTCTGAGCCAGTGCGTGTTTGAGAAGCTAAAATGGGTCTGTAAAGGTCTTGTGACTTGGAAAAGGATGGACGGACGTAACACTCAAAAGTTGATTGATAAGATGAAGGAACAACTCAAAGTATGTTATCAAGTAGTGCATTATGATGGTACGCATGTGAATGGGCTGGAAACAGATCTTAAGAATGCTGTGGAAGAAGAGGAAACTTATTGGAAACTGCAGTCTCGGGTGCATTGGCTGAATGAAGGTCACAAAAATACAAAATTCTTCCACTCCAAAACTGTGAGGAGAAGATGTTTTAATAGAATTCGAGGTCTCCAGGATGGGGTGGAGATTTGGACGGACAAGGAGGAGGAGATGGGGACAATTTCCAATGGTTTTTTTCAGGGCCTTTTCACGACCTCTTTGCCTTCCAACTTTCAAGAAATCACAAAGTGCATTGTGCCTAGGGTTTCAGATTCTGATAATGCTGATTTGATTCGACCGGTCACACATGAGGAAGTTCAATTAGCAATTTTTCAAATCCATCCCACAAAGTCCCCGGGCCCTGATGGATTTACATCGAGTTTCTTCCATAAGCACTGGGGTTTGATTGGAACGAGGTAATTCATGATGTTTCACATTTCTTTCAGTCTAGGCGTATGCTGAGAATGTTTAATTTCACGTATTTGGCTTTAATTCCTAAGGTAACTAGCCCGTTGAGTATGGCACAATTTCGTCCTATATCTTTGTGTAATGTCATTTATAAAATTATTGTCAAGGTACTAACCAATCGAGTTAAAGGGTTGATGGTAAATTTGATTATTTGATTTTCAACCTGCCTTTGTTACTGGAAGACAAATTACGGATAATGTTCTAGTGGTCCATGAGTTGTTACATACAATAAGGAAGAAACGAGGGCAGGATGGAGATGATATGTTGTTAAAATTTGATATGTCAAAGGCCTATGATAGAGTGGAGTGGGATTTCCTCATGGAGGTTATGGCACGGCTGGGCTTCAACTCAGTGTTTTGTCAGTGGATCAAGGAATGCATCTCCACGACATCTTTCAGTGTTCTTATGAATGGATCCCCTACTGATGTGTTCTGGCCTACTAGGGGTTTGCGACAAGGTGACCCTCTTTCTCCTTTCCTTTTTGTTTTGTGTTCTGAAGGTTTATCGGCTCTTATCCGTAGGAAAGCAAAAGTTGGGGCACTATGAGGAATTCCTGTAGCCCCTAATGCTTTTTGTGTCACCCATCTATTCTTTGCAAATGATTCATTTTTTTTAAGGCAACTATGGATAGGGCAGTTTGTTTGAAGGAGATCTTGCAGTTGTATGAGTTGTGCTCTGGGCAGAAAATTAATTTAGAGAAGAGCGTTGCGGTGTTTAGCGTCGATTGTCCTCCCCTCTTGCAGGAACAGATTGTGGGGGAAGTGGGAGTTAGGGTGAAAAGGGAGTTTGGCAAATATCTGGGTCTTCAAGCTGATTTTGGGGCTTCAAAGAAGGCCGTTTCTGAAGATGTTTGCAATAAAATGGAGGCGAAGGTTCTGGGTTGGTTTGAACAGTTTTTGTCCATGGCAGGAAAAGAGGTTCTTGTTAAATCCATTGCTCTAGATCTCCCTAATTATGCCTTGTCATGTTTTCAAATCCCAATGGGAGTTGTAAGGATATTGAGCGGATACTGGCCCGTTATTGGTGGGGTAATCAGAATTTACAGCATGGGATGCATTGGGCATCTTGGGACAAGCTCACGATTCCAAAGGATGTCAGGGGTTTGGGTTTCCAGGATCTTAGGATGTTCATTCTTGCTATGCTAGCAATGATTGCATGGCGACTACTTGATCAACCTTCCTCCTTGCTTGCTAGGATATTGTGTGCAAAGTATCATAGTGGGACCTCTATCTTGGAGCCGAAGGAAGTGGTTGGGTCCTCATGGGGTTGGAAAGGTATCCTACAGGGGCTATGTATTTTGAACTCGGGCCTACGTTAGCAAGTAAGGGATGGATCCCAGATTCGTATCAGTTCAGACCCATGGCTCCCTCATGGCCGACCTTTCAAAGTAAGATCTCTCAACCCTAATATTTCTTTAAAGGGTAAGGAATTGATATGCCCTGTTAGTCATACTTGGTTGAGTGGTTTGATAGAAAGTCTGTTTGATGAGTAGGAAGCTAATGTTATTTGTTCTATCCCATTGAGTAAGTATGGTTATAAGGACCACAAGGTTTGACATTTCTCTAAGAATGGTTGTTACAATGTTTATTCTGGTTATCTGTTGGCCATGGAAATGTGCCGAAATGGAAAACTTTTTGGCAGATGTAGGGGGGAGCCTAGTACAGTCAGTGAACATGAGCGAATTCGGAAAAAAATTTGGAGTTTGAATGCTCCACACAAAATTAGGCAGATTATTTGGACATGTTGTCGTGGCCATGTTGCTACTCGCCACAATCTGTTTCGTTGACGAGTTCATGTGGAGAATGTGTGTCATTTGTGTGGTGATGAGGGGGAGTCCGAGTCCCATCTTTTTTTCCCTTGTCAGTTTGCCCAGACTTTTTGGCATGAGGGTTCGCTTCAGTTGGTGACATCTAGGTTTCAGGGGTGTTCATTTCGAGATTGTTGTCATGCTTTCAATGACTTGCATGGCCGGAAGGAAGGTGCCGGAGATATTTTTCAGATCATTGTTTTTGGTTGTTGGAGGATATGGAAAGCTCGTAATGAGCGATGTTTTAAAGATACCTCTCAGTCTTCTGCAAAGGCCTTTGATATGCTATTAAGACAGTTAGCAGAGTTTTCATATGCAAAGAAATTGGGAACTGTGCTTGGACATGTTGTGATGGGAGATATGAGGTCAACTTATGAGGAGGCAAGGACTAGGGGTTGGCAACGTACTAGCCTTGGTGCACTCAAACTAAATTGTGATGGAGCGTGGTCTAATGAAACAAATAGAGGGGCCTACGGCTGGGTTCTCCGTTAGGGTCCGTTGTTCGTCTGCCCTTCAAGCTGAGACTTTGGCAGTACGTGCAGGTTTGGAGGCATGTGTGACGGCGGGACACAATAAAATTGTGGTGGAATCAGACTCATTCCAATTGATTCAAATCTTATGTTATAAGGGTAATGATGGTACTATAACCAATATCCTTCATGATATTCATGTACTTTGTGAGTCGATTTCATCGGTTACATTCCAATTTGCCCCTAGGGCGTGTAACATAGCAGCTCATACTGTAGCTCATCATGTCAAGTGTAAGAAAGGGTATCATGTTTGGCTAGATTTTGAGCCAACTTGGTTGTTTAACCTTCTCGCAAAGGATATTGGTATTTCTATTCGCCTTTAATTTTAAAGAGGAATTTCCCGGAAAAAAAAAACTTAGCATCTTTTGAATTAAAATTGATTGTTGGGAGTCAATTTTATGGATAATTTTGGAATTTACTATCTCTAATCTAGATCACCATCATACCCACCATTTCTCTGGCCCTCTCCCATCCTTGTAAATTGCAGGATTTTAATGATGAATATGATGAATACAAACCCAAGTACAAAGAGGGACCCAAGTACCCTAACCCACGATTTCATTTTCAGAGAATCAGATTGATAGGCGTATGAGGAAACGAAGAGATGATTTTGGTGATGGATCATGGATGTAAGAATCTAGGAGATGTGGAAGACATGAGTGGTGGGCGAATTAGTAATTGATACATGGTAGCCTCACCATTGGACCACACCCGGCAGTTTTTTTTTTTTGGTCAATCCGAAAACTTGATATAGTTCGTTTATGTGATCTCTTCTCGCGGTTTGAGAGCTGAAACCAAATGCAGTATTTTCTCAATCTCTCTCAAAGTAGAACAAAAAAATTTCCACCAAATGTTGATCGTTGCTTTTCCTTAATGCTTTTTGTTGCCCAAAGTCAAAGTCTCTAAACTTTTTTTTTTTGGGTGAATTTGTCTAAAAGCCCCAGTATCAAGAACCAAACAAAAGCACAAAAGATTGTTCGAATTCTTTGTGTTCACTGACAGGATTCTGTTGTAATTCTTTGTTATCCTAACTTTTTATGAACTGTGGCCTTTATATATTTATGGATTTGTTGGAATTTTTTCTGTAATTAGTTGTAATTTTGATCTGCTGAGAAGATATGTGAACAGAACTCAGTTAATATAACCTTAATCAATCAGTGGTCATAAGGTTCCGGAGGCCCTTTCACAATACAGCATAAACATAATTTAAAACCAAAAAAAAAAAAAATCAAACTTAGAACATATTGCAAAAGGGGAATTAGTAATTGCTAATTGGTAGCCGCTGTGATAGCCGTCGTCGCTGGTTGTTATCTTTTAGCCACTGATGGGTCTGATTCTTTAGACTTTGTTTGGTTGCTGAGAAAGTTGAAAGGAATGAGAGAAAATCAGAGTAGAAAAATTAGGAAGAAGAGAGAAAGGGTTGAGATGGTAATTTACCCTTAAATTTGACTACATATAGTTAATTTTAATAAAAAAATTTATTGAGTGGGATGATTCAGTTATTTCCAGATGCATAATGAGCCAATAATGAAAATATATGTAAATTCCGGCGCATGATATACAGGCACGAACTCAGGATTTGAAAACGAGGTGGGCTAAATTTTAATATGAAATTTTAACAAAATTCAACAATAACGAGTGAAGCTAATTAATAATAAGAAGAAATATATATATATATATATATATCTATCTAAATGGAAGTCATAATCTTTGAAATCTCCATAACACAATTAAGTAACAAATATCACAATTATTCATTGATGGAGGGGATAAAGAGTTAGTATAATGTTGGCCAATTTAAGCGAGTAGTTGACCTGAATATTTGTGAATTTCATAATGTACAAATCATTAAATTTAAATACTGAAAATAGTAAATTTATGTTATTGCATTGTAGGTGTATTATAAGAACAGAACAACCTAACATTTATTTAGTTGGTTGCGTATGAAAAATATTAGTTGGTTGCGTATAAAAAAAGAATGAAAAATATTGAAATGAGTTAATTTCTAAATTAGACGAGGACATTCCTATCAACCGTTTGAGTAGATATTCGATTAAGATACATTCAAATATTTTCAGACACATAAATTACTTTACATTAAGTATTGAAATTAATGAAGGAGTTATCTAATTCAATTGTAATTGTAATATTTAGAATTTTTGTTTGTAATTTGTAATATTTGTGTTGTTTTACATCTCATTTTAAACGAATTTATCTCTTCATTTTAATTTAGGAAATTTTTAATATACATATGGTATTTAATGGAATCCATTCATATCTTATTTTGTATCTTCATATTTTATTAAAAATTTCCCTTATATAAATAAAGGTTTAGTCTCAATCACCCAAACATGTGAGCTTTGACCACGTAAAATGGTGGGATGGTGTGTGTGAATAGGTTGATGCATAACAAAATAATTTCTCTTAATAAATTGTCTTATAATGAATGAGTGGGTTGATGGATCACAAAAAAAATAGTTGGGCTAATGTGTGTAAGAATATGTAAGCTAATGTATCTAATGGGCTAATAAAATAGGATTAAAATTTTTGGATGGGCTAAATTATTGAATTGGTGTGATAATTTTAAATTGGGCTGAGATTTTCGGATGGGCTGAAGTCCACCCTAGCCCATGCATTGGTCTGTGCCTGATGATATACATCCGTACGACCATACTCTAATGCGAGATTCTAAAACTTTTAAGAAATTTTTTCAAATGAGCTGGGCAAATACGATGAAACTAAAAGAATTTTGCATCGTGAACTATGTACTGCACACATCACTTTGATGAGCTATAGAAAGTAACATAGGAGGAAATTAAGAAATAGAATATGAAAAAACTATATATAAAAATATAAAATAAATGGAACAATATCATATTCTATATTGTATTGTACATTATATGATATCTGAGAGATTCGTTCTCAATAACCATGAGATGACCATCTTAGGGTGATTCTTTTGTCGACGGATGCTCCTATTACATTACACTCGTAGTCTCTGAAGGATGAGAACCAACGATGCAGTATCTATATCGAGAATTCAAATATTGTATACGTCATTAACCCGATCATTTGTAGGAACTACCCGTCATAACGAACTTGCAAAATGAATCTTTTTATCATAAAGAGATTTATTGTTTCTGACCCCGCTTCGCCTTAATTGTTATTTAAATAAGATTTTTTGTTGCCGTTCGAAAAGGTAGAAGTACTGCTCCAATTAACTGGAAGTGGAATGAAAGGTATAATCCATGAATATTCCATAAAAAAAATTAACTTAATTAATTATTCATGAATTGAAAGGTATAATCCATGAATATTCCATAAAAAAATTAACTTAATTAATTATTCATGAATATTCATCGATTCGTATTTATTTTGAAAAGGATACGTTAATAAACAAAATTTAAGATATAAAAAAAATTCAATAGAATTTTCGAACCTTACTTATTCTGAATATTTCCAAACTAATTTAAATATTTAAAATCAAATACTATGCAACATGAGACTTCCAATTAAACTAAAAAGCCTTGACGACTTTTTACTTTTTGTTAAAACGGAAAAAGAAATAGCCAAATTTCATTAGCAATGGAATTTACCAGTAAAGCCACTGATAATTTAGAAAGCTCAAAAGGACTTTCTAGTACGCGCCTCACGCGCGCGACCAATTTCCAAATCTCAATTTCTCAAAATCTGGTTTTCTTTTTTATCTCCTGGTCTCCTCCGTTCCTTGCGGTGGCGACCCCTTATTTTGATTTTGTCTTCTCTACTCTTGGGAAACCAGGTAGTGGGGATTGCAGTGCTGCCAAGCGTGCCCGCTCGGATGCGCCGTTCGCCATGGAAGAAGAGATAGCCGGTTCTGGTCTACCTTCCTCCCCCACCCAAAACGCGATGGATTTCAAGGCTAGGCTCCTTGGAATTTCGGAGGCTAACCCCCACTGGAATTTCCACCTGGTTCTGGGCCAGACTGTCTCATTATTGGTGAAGGTGACTTTGAGATCTCCACGGAAACCATGGGTCCCTGCATCCGGTTTGTAGACCATGTGAAAGAAAGCCTCTGTAGACCTTGGAAGACTTCTATAATCATCAAAATTATGGGGAAAGCTTCCTTACATCTTTGTTCTTTCTCGCCTGCAAAGCCGTTGGAATATGCTCAAAGGTCGCTTCAATTTGGTGGATTTGGGTAATAATTTTTGTGTGGTTAAATTTGCTTTGCACGGAGATATAAATTTGATTATGTGTGGTGGTTCGTGGATTGTTGCTGGTCACTATGTTATTATGCAGAAATGGAAACCAGGGTTTGATCCTTACAATGAGAAGGTGAGTCGTATGACAGTATGGGTTCATGTTTGTGGGCTACATGTGGAGTGGTTCAATCCTAAGGCTCTAAAGCTAATTGGTGACCTGGGACAACATACCGTGTAGACATCCATACAGCGTCTCAGGCCCGTGGCAAATACGCTAGAATTTGTGTGGAATTGGACTTGACTAAACCACTAGTTGCTAATAGTAAGATTGAGGACTGCTGGTGTGAACTTGAATATGAAGGGCTTAATTTGGTCTGTTTTGGGTGTGGTTTTTATGGTCACAGTCAGGAAAAATTCCCAGCTGAAATTAGAATGCCAGTGCCACAAAATTTGGCGACGGAGAGTGGTGATGACACGATGAATGACTCTGTTCATGTTCCGAAGAAGATTGTCGGAACCTCCACTTCTATGTCTGTAGACTCAAGAATGAGAATTTGATGCCCAAGTTTTTGAAGGTGGGCCCCTGGAGCCTAGTTCAATATAGTAAGAAGTCTAAAACCAATGTGAATAAGGATGGTGGCAAAGTTAATATGAGGGGAAAAGCTGTAGGTTCGAGGTTCGGACCTTTAGAGAATTTGGATACTAGTGCTGAAGTGAATCTTAGTGCCTCCGTTGCTGAGGATCCTCCTAAACTATGTCCCAATTGTTAAATTATGTCTCAATTGTTAGGTCGTTATTTAAGTATTATTTTATATTCTTTATATTTGACTTTTAATATTAAAATATTAAATAATTAGATAAAATAATATATTTTGTGATTTTTCTGTTTAAATATAAAGTTTGTAATTTGGAGCGTTTTGGCGAAAGAATCGTCCCGATCGGAATTATAACGAAGAAATTATTGACGAAATTTGGTTGAATTATATATTAATTATTATTAATTTTGTAAGCCCAAGTTCATATTTAATTTGAGCCCATTTTTGTGTAGCCCAAATTATGCAGCAGCTCAGCCCAAATTCCAGAAGCTCGCGAGCCCACTTTACACGCAGCCCAATCACTCGGCCCAGTTCCCATGGAAGGCCTAGGACCGTGTCAAAATTCTTCTTTCCAGCCTGAGAGACGGTCAGAGCGCGCCTGCCAAGCCTCCTTCCTCCCGTTCGGCGTGCGTGTCCCAAATCCAGACACCCAATGCAGCTCACGTGAGCCGAACTTCTGCTCCCTATCAGCCCCTTTCCTGCTGAACGCCACGCCGCCTGCCAGCAGAGCTCCACCAACCTACCTACTCTCTCCTCAGCTACACTCCACCGAATTCCTAAGCAACCATACCCTGCAGCAAACCTACTCCCACTTTCTTAGATTTTTCTGATTTTCCAGCCACAAATCAGTTCCAAACCATGCCTAACTTCATCATTAATCATCATTATTCATCATTTCATTTTTATTTATTTTTTATTGTAATTTTTATTTACTTTATTTTATTTTTTTAGTAGTTTTTTCCCTCCTATAAATAAGGGTTCAATTCATTTGTTTAGAGGACTTTGTTTTGAGAGAGAGCTCCAAAACACAAATTGTATTCTTCCTTTAGAAATATCAAGACTAATATTTTCGTTGCAATTCTAGAGTTTAAGTTCGCATTCTCGTGTTTATTTCTCCATCTTCATAAGGTTTATTCTGCTGTCAGAAAATCTTATGAATAACATTTCATCTTTTTTTCCATCCATTTTCGGAATCACAAACTTTCTTGGATTCCGAAAGTGTAACTTGTTCTTTTTCCTTATTTAAACGCTCATTGTTGTTTTGGTTTTATTTTTTTAATTCAGTATTTTTAGGGGTATTTTCTTTCTAACTTTTGTAGACAATAATATCATTATAATGTGTTCTACTTTTCGAACTTCATTTACTTCATACATTTGAGTGCGTAAGCTTCAATTTTATGCTAAGTGTTTATGACCGATGTTCGGTGCACTTAGTAGAAAATTGAAGAGATTTAAATGTTTGACACACATTCAAATCATCAACATTATGTTAATAATTTTATAAGTGTTTATGACCGCTGTTCGATGCATTTATAATATTAAAAACAAATGTATGTATGAGTGAGATGGTGAAAGTAAAATTTTGTAATATGTTCAATTTTGCAATTGTTAGAGTGTTGGTAGAATTTGTCTTTAAAGAAAGTCCACTTGTATATAGGTTAACATAGGAATAAAATTAGTTTATTTATGTTTTTACTTGTTTTGTATGATTACAATCCCTAAAAACCTCCCATCTTTATTCTTTTATTCTTTATTTCATTAATTCATTGATTCTCTTATTCATTAATTCTTGCATTCTTTTATTCTCTAATTCTTTAATTCATTGTTATTTAATTATTTAATTATTTGATTATTTAATTATTTAATTCATTATTCTTTGATTATTCATTATTCTATTTAACTAACATATTATTAATATTCCATAATTTCTCCGGTTAAGAATGATCCCTATTTACCAATACTATAACTACACAAAAAGGGTTTAATTTGTATAATACTCAAATTACGTGTAACAACTCGTCCCGGGAATCAGGATTAGATTAATTGTTAATAACAGATTAGCGACGTTAATCGGGGATTTTTAGATGCTTTCAGACGGACGGTGCAAAATGATGATTTTACCCTTGAAATGGGCCAAAATGTTGACTTTTTGTTCGGGCGGTCAAATGGACTTTGACCGATGACCGTGACGTAGTTCGGGACGTCACGAATTCATAGACAGGTGGCACGTCTGATTCCGACATCTGAGGAGGAAGTTATGACGTTCGGAAGTTCAGGGGCACTTTGGTAATTTAGCTTAAAAATGGGCAATTGTTGACTTTTCAAACGACATGAAACTTTCTCGTAATACGAGGACCGTTAGGGAGGTCTTGATTCCCTAAGTACAACGACAGGCGGCATGTTGCCATCGGACTTCGGATGGTTGAGGTATTGGTCTAAATAAGCGAAGGGCAAAATGGTAATTTATACAAGTAGGGGCATTTTGGTCTTTTCACTGCCTAGGGATCTGTGCCCAGTAAAATGGTGCCACCTGGTGACTTGAGGGATGTGCCCACTGGTTTTGAGACACTTGTCCTTTGCTGGAAGGGTGTGGAAACCTCCTCCACTGTCTCATTTTAAATTAAATGATCGTGCATACTGAGTTTGTTGAAGAACAGAGAACAGAGAGTGGGTGTGTGAGATTGTGAGGATTCAAACCTCTTCCACGAGTGATCTTTTGCCCTTGAAGTCTAGAGAAGAATATGAGAGGATGGTCAGACAGGGGCTAGGGCAGGCACGACGACTCACGACGGCGAGAGGTGGAAAAGAACCGTGAGAAACAGTGAGTTCCTCGGTTTTGAGTTGGAATGGTGAACTCGAATTGAAGGGGTAAAGAGAACAATTGTTAAGTAGATGATGCTTCTAGGGTGGCTAGGTGTAATGACCCGTCCCGAATATCGGGATTGAATATTAATTAATTATGGTTTAGAATGACTAATCGGGGATTAGTTGAGTGAAATCAGACGAATTGTGCAACATGACCGTTTTGCACCTAACGTGGGCAAAATGTTGACTTTTAGTTCGGGCGGTCAAATGGACTTTGGTCGATGACTGTGACGTAGTTCGAGACGTCACGAGTTCATAGACAGGTGGCACGTTCGATTCCGACATTCGAGGTGAAAGTTATGGCGTTCGGAAGTTGAGGGGTATTTTGGCAATTTGGCATATTAGGGGCCAAATGTTGACTTTTGACCCAGGAAGTCCAATGGACGAGGGCCAAGGACCGTCACGTAGGTCTCGTCGATACGAATTCAACGACAGGCGGCATGCCGAAATCGGAGATTCGACGACGAAGTTATGGTCACGGAATCGGGCTCGATTAACCGAACGAACCGGGATTAAAATAATATTTTAATATGAACAGTACCCGGTGACTGAACACACTTGGATGAGTGACAAGTGTCACTCATCCCCTAAATTCAGGCATGAAACCAGATCCCATGTTTTGGGGAAAACATAATTATTATGTTTTATTAATTAATTAAACTAAATTATTCTTAATTCATCCATTAACCCCCTTTGTTCTTCAAACCGTGCAAATTGGAGGAAACAAAATTGAGAGAATTCAGCTCCCTTCCACTGCCGGTTCTGAAGAAAAAATTTAGAGCTTTGAGAGACAGATTTAACAAGGGAATTACGGGGACAAAGGGCGAATTAGAAATCAAAAATCGAAAAATTATCAATTTTGGGGGGGAAATCCGAATTTCAAGTTTGAGGACGTGTGGATCGAAATTGATGCTCGAATAAGCTTTCTGGGATCAATACGAGTCGATCTGCAACAAGAACGAAGAGAATTGGTGTCGATTTAAGCAAGAAGAGAGGGAACGTGATCTTCGAAATTTCGACCTTGAGTCGAGGAATTTGAGGCTTCGATGGATGAAATTGAACTGGGGATTATGTTCCTGAGGATCCCACGATGCTTCTGGAAAGATCAATTTAAGGAAAACATTGGAGATTGATGAAGTTCCATCTTTGCACAGTGTGCGGCTGTTCTTCGAATAATCGAGTTCGTGTCGACTGATTTGAGGTAAGTGTTCGTGAAATTGACTTCACAGAACCTTAATTGGATTCAAATAGAAGCTGTTTGAATGCTCAATTGAATTAATTAGTATCGAATTGATAGGAGACAAGTCGGGTTATCTAGTGGGCCAACTGGACCCGTTTTACAGAGAAACGGGTTGAGACGACAATACTGCAGCTGGCGCGTGGCTTCCACGCGCAGCCGCTGGGGCGTGGCTTCCACGCGCAGCCGCTTGCGGCAGCGCATGGGGGCGCGTGAGTGAGAATCCCGAGGTACGATCAACATGAATTTTGATCCTCTCAGTGTAACGAACATTTTAACGTTGGTTTCGATGAAATCGGATATCGTTTCGTTAATGTTCCGCGTATCCGAAGTTTTGTTTTACGTTAAAAATACGTATATAAATTCCGAAAAAATTGGGGAAAATTATATGAAGTATTTTGAGATGTTAGTAACCCTCTATAATGATTTTGGACAGGAGTTGTGATTTCCAGAATTTACGGAAAAACGTGCAACTCAGAAACGAACCGTTTTGAACGGTGTGTGTGAGTGGACTTTGTTCTCTAACCGTGATGCATGCATATATGATTTAAAATGCTTTATTATATGATTTGATATGCTTTGGCATGATTGGTATTTCAATTCGGTGATTTCTCGGTTTTATGATTATTATATTATTATATTTTGGCACGTTTTTCGAGAAATCATGAAATTGGTTAAAAATGATATTGTGGCCGTGAGAACCCAAGTAAATAATGATTTTGACTCGGATTTGGAGTTACATGTGAATTTGATGATTTTTGTATTCTCGTGATTTTGTGATTATTTTAATCAGTCTTTCGGGCACGTTTTACGAGGAATGTGCAAATGATGTTTTGGGCTACGGTCCGGGATTGAAAATGATATTTGGACTCAGATTATGAGTCAGGAATTATTTTCATGGATTTACGTGATCGTGGAAACTCGGGTTTACGGTTGCACGAATTTGCGTGAAAATGATATTTTGGGCTTGAGACCCAATGGAATTGTGATTTTGATTGGTTTTGTATTTCCATGTGATTACATGATGATATTGATGATTGTCAGATTTATAAAGTAAATTGGGACTTTGGTTATGTTGGGGCTGAGACCCGGTGTTGATATATGATTTGGTTTTTAATGCAACTGTTTTTCACTGGTTTTTGTGATAATGATATGTTGCGGATATTTAGGGCTTTCGGGAGAAAATATGTTTTTCCCCGGAGTGCACCCTGGAGATAACGCTCGCCTTCGGGAGGGAAGTGTTTACCCCGAAGAGGTCACGTAGCACGGTCTTTATCGTGCAGCCTAGGGGAGGCTCGACTCAGATCAGATGTGCTGGATATATATATGGATCGGTAAGTGATGTGTTCACGAGATCCGGATTGCCGGCTGGTGATGTGTTCACAACGGCGGATGCTCGGATTTTGAGCGGTCCTTGAGCCTATTGATTTGCACGCGTTGCAGGGATAAACGTGACTCTAAGCAACAGGATATGGAAATAAGTCCCGTGGTTTATGGAAAATGATTTTGAGGAAACCGTAGCGGTTGAAATGATTTAAGGAAACTGTGAACTTTTTGAGATATTAAATTGTTTTGATAAAAATGAGTTTCAAGGAAAATGTGGTCATGGAATTTAGAAACATGATGTTTGTGATTACGTACCGGTTTTGAGTACGAGTTTTTGGTCTTTGTGGCCGGGTAATAGTGTTCACATGTTTTGGCCTGAGAGCCGGAATTTGCTGTTTTATAACTTGAACTGAATTGGTGAACATGAGTTTTTATGGACCATGGGAAAACGTATTTTGATTTTATCGGTCCACTGTTCATACTTGAATAGTTTCATACTATTACTCATGTTTTATGATATGCATGCACGTTTGTGAAAACTGGAGGGTAAGAATGTGTTTTGGCAAATGTTTTTATAAGAGGTTATTTTTGTCCACTCATACCTTTTCTGTTTTATTAACTCTTCAGGTCGTGGCGCGATGACCGAGGCTATTTGAGAGGTGGAGGTATGAGCGGGCACAGGCACAAATATCCCTTGTCTGACAGGTGCTGAAGGGTAGTTTCGGACTTTCGGTTGACTTGTCGGACGGGAGCAGGACCGGGCACGGTTAACTTTGTCCTTTGGGGATGGGTCCTGTCACTAGGAGTTGATTGGACTGAGAATTGAGGCTCGCCGTGGGCGGTAGCCGCGAAACCGACGAGGTAAGGATTGTGATTCAAAAATGGTAACTATTGTTTTGGTGCTTGATATTCGAATTTAGTAATTGGGCTTTGTTTTGGAGGTTGGAAAGGAATGAATGGACCTGGAAAAACGGAGTTGGATGGCCGGAATCGAGGAAACAAAGAAGGGGGCCAGTTCGAGTTTTGCACCTTAATTGGAAGGTAAGGTTTTGTACTTAATTTTCATACTTTCATAGGTAGATCGACTGCTTAGCATAGGACGAAGGTAATGGGATTAAACGGGCTGGAAATGGTTGAGAATTGGACGAAAACCGGCCTCGCCGGTTCGAGTAGCAGAGACCGGTCTAACCCGGTTTGAACCGGGTCGACTAGAGGTTGATGGTGATACTGTTCACACGCGTGGGTTTCACGCGCAGGAGCTTCCAGACGCGCATAGGGGCGCGTGGAGGGTAATTTAGGGAATCTTCCAACATGAATTTTTAAGTATTCAATGTAACGAACATTTCGACGCTAGTTTCGATTCGATCGGACATCGTCTTGATATGATTCTGGATGTCCGAAGGTTTTAGTCCTCGGTTAAAAATAGTTAAAAATTTGGGAAAATTACGGGGCTTAAGTATGATCATTGTGAAGTAGGTAGTGACCTTGTTATGGGCTTTGGACAGGTTCGGGAAAGCCGAGGATAGTGGATTGGCCGGGAACGGTATAGGTGCGCGCGTATCGAGGCGACGACGTAATGGTCTATGAGTGGACTTTGCTTTCTAACTCTTAATGCATGCATATATGTTTTTATATGTTTTATATATGTTATTCTATGATTTGATTTATGATCTTGATGGTTTACGGTTTTGCATGGTTTTTGAGATATTTACGGAATTGCACGTTTTACGAGATTTCGAATGATCTTGTGATTTGATCATGTTTTTAACGATTTGATTTTTAGATTTGAAATATGATTTGATTTCAAGGATTAGAAATGGATTTTGGAAAAGTGATTTTGGGCTTGGAGCCCTGTTCATGTGATTTCGGTTTTGAAACTGGATTTCGGCAATGAGATTTCAGATTTGGTTTTCGAGATTTGGAAAGGAAATCTGGATTTGGGTTCGGGACAGTGGTTCCGGATGCCGGCTTACGGAATCATTGTTGCGAATTCAGATGAGGATTTTCTATGGTTTTCACTGTTGAATGAAAAATGGTTTTGGGTTTAAAGACCCGGAAAAAGAAAAGAAAAACCGATGGATCTGGTTTTGAGTTTAAAGACTCGGTTGATTGACGGGGGGAGGGCCCTGGATTGATATGTTTTGAGTTTAAAGACTCGATATATGTTTTGAGTTTAAAGACTCGGTTGTGATACCCCTCGAGGCCTGTGATTGTGTTTTGCGTTTAAAGACTCGTTGATATCCCGGGAAGGCCTGGTTATTGCGCATGATTTTGAGTTTAAATACTCGGGCACACTTGAGATCCAGCAAACTCGTATGATTGATGTTTTTCACTGGTTTTCAGAATGTTTTGGGCAGTGGCCCGGATGATATGGATTTGATGAATTTTGGGACTGAGTTCACGTACTTTGAAATGGTTTGTGGTTTTGGGCTGAGGCCCGGATTTGAATAACGAATTTTGACAGGACCCACCCCTAATCCCTCGAGATTAAGGGCTAAATCCCGATCCCGCCTAACTTACGCATGACACGAAGGCTAAACCGACGTCCAACCTTCATGCGACACGTAAGTCGGACAAGGGATTCTCGATCCAACCATCCGAAAAGGTACCGGTCTTCCCTGAGTATACCGAACTACTGTGGATCGCGGGTGTGATATCTTCGTCTCTCTCGATCAACAGCCCGTGCCGCAACAACCTGGAGGGTATCGAAAACACGAAAAGACTGTGAGTGGACAAAAATAAAGAATAAGTTTAAAAACAGTTCAATAAAACAATTCCATTTATACCCTCTATTTCAAAAACCAATGCATGCATATCAAATTCATGTCCTAAAACCATGTAAGAAAAACTAAACACAGTTTCTTTTTCTCAAAACCCGGGCCTCAGCCCAAAACCATCAAAGTCATATCATCCGGGCAGACCCCAAAACATCGGAAATCCTTTCTTCAAAACCATCATCATCAAGTCTCAGTCAAAACCAAAACATATTTGAAACCACATTTCCATCCATCGAACCTGCTGGATCTATCCGAGTCTTTAAACTCCCGAGTCTTTAAACTCAATAGGTCTACGAGGGAAATATCAATATCCGAGTCTTTAAACTCCCGAGTCTTTAAACTCAATCCGGGCCCACCCCCGTCATAACATATCTGGGTCTTTAAACCCAATAACCAGATCCAGCAAATCTAATCCATATCCGAATCTGAATCCGAAATCTCATTTAGGATCCCGAATCCAAACCCAGAACTCATATCCATCATCCATTTCCGAATTCGAATCCGAAACCATCATTTCATAAGCCGGCATCCGAAATAACCATTCTGAACCCAAACCCAGAATCCACTTTCAAGTCCCAAATCGAATCCCGAATCGTCATCCGAAATTCCGAGTCAAAAACCCGAAATCAAATTTCTTAAAAAAACTTTCTGATCTGGGCTTCAAGCCCGAAAACACGTTTCCGAAATCCATTTTAAATCATTAATATTAAATCATCTTTCAAATCCCGAAATCGAATCATTAAAACCAGGTTCAAATCACAATATTCATCGAAATCTCGTAAAATGTGAAATTTCGTAATTTCCTCGAAAAACGTGCAAAACCGTAAACCATCAAGATCATAATTCAAATAATAGAATAACGTATAGAAAACATATTAAAACATATATGCATGCATCATAAGTTAGAAAGCAAAGTCCACTCACAGACCATTCCGACGTCGCCTCGATACGCGCGCACTTACGCTGTTCCCGGCCATTCCGCTATCCTCGGCTTTCCCGAACCTACCCAAATCCCATAACGAGGTCACTAACTACTTCATTAAGCTTATACTAAAGTCCCATAATTTTCCCGTAATTTTAACTATTTTTAACCAGCCCTAACACCTTCGGACAACCCGAAATATATCGAGACGATGTCCGATCGACTCGAAACCAGTGTCAAAATGTTCATTACATCGAATACTTTAAAAGTCGTGTTAGAATATTCCTCAAAAGGGACCCCACGTGCCCTCACACGCCACCCAAAGGGGCTGCGTGTGGGAGCCACGTGCCCAACACTGTTCATGTTCAACCTTTGCCGAACCGGGTCCAGACCGGTTTGGCTCAGACCGGTCCAGTCGAACCGGTGTAGGCGGTCCGACCTCTTAAACCGTCTAACTCTCACCCATTTTCACCCTTTTTAATCCCGTTAGCTACGTCCTCTACTACGCATTCGATTTAACTGACTAAAACATAAAAATGAAGCCTATGTTATACCTTCCAAAGTCGATCCAGCACTCTGAGTTTCCAGCCTTCTGTTTCCGGCCACCATAGGCTTCTCCAATCACGGTTGTGAGTCCCTGAGTGCAAGAACAACTTCCTAAGATGCTAATAGACATCACAGATGCTCAACAACTCACTACACCTCTCGATTTTTCATTTTGAACAAACTCTGAAAAACAGGGCAGTCGAGATGGCTTACCTGCCCT
Source organism: Prinsepia uniflora (assembly GCA_032719365.1). Lineage (NCBI taxonomy): Eukaryota > Viridiplantae > Streptophyta > Magnoliopsida > Rosales > Rosaceae > Prinsepia > Prinsepia uniflora. The sequence goes on along the minus strand of CM064865.1, from coordinate 76,247,362 downwards.
CTGTCCCCTGCCGTGGCTTCCATCATGATTCCTTAACGTCCTAGTCTCTCTTCTACTCACTAAAAACCACTACAAACTCCATTCACGAGGGATTGCTCATTTGAAGCTCACGGCCTCCCTCTCTGTTTTTTGTGATTATTCACGTCTCACAACTTCCTACACTCAGTCTCGCGCTCAGACTCACTCACATAACGCACAAGCAAACCCCTAATCTCCTCCTCAAGCAGAATAACTCACCCACGACTCACAATTGAACCAAGCCCTCACTGTCTCTGTTTTCTGTTTAAGGAAACAATCAAACATCGTCGATTTTGCTAGAACCAACCAAAGGTGAACCACGTGTCCCCTGTAACGACCCGTCCCGGAATTCGGGATTAGCTTAGTAGTTAATGACGGATTAACAAAGATAATCAGTGATTAGTTAGATACGTTTGGACGGGTGGCGCAGAATGACGATTTTGCCCCTAGAATGGGTAAAATGTTGACTTTTAGTTCGGATGGTCAATTGGGCATTGATCGATGATCGTGACGTAGTTCGGGACGACACGAGTCCGTAGACAAGTCACACGCCCGATTCCGACATCCGAGGAGGAAGTTATGATGTTCGGAAAGTTGAAGGCATTTCGTAATTTGGTTAAAAATGAGGAATTTGTTGACTTTTTGCACGACAAGTTTTCTTCACGCAAACCAAGGATTGTTAGGTAAAGCTCGATGTTCTGAGTACAACGACAAGCGGCACGTGTCGATCAGAGTTCGGATGACGAAGTTACGGGTCAAGGAAATTGAAGGGCAAAATGATAATTCGTCCTTGAGGGGTATTCTGGACATTTTCTACATTGGAATGTAACGACTCGTCCTGAATATCGGGATTGAATATTAATTAATTATGATTTAGAATGACTAATCGGGGATTAGTTGAGTGAAATCGGACGAATTGTGCAAAATGACCGTTTTGCCCCTAGCGAGGGCAAAATGTTGACTTTTAGTTCGGGCGGTCAAACGGACTTTGACCGATGGCTGTGACGTATTTCGGGACGTCACGAGTTCATAGACAGGTGGCACGTTCGATTCCGACATTCGAGGTGAAAGTTATGATGTTCGGAAGTTGAGGGGTATTTTGGTAATTTGGCTAATGGGGGGCCAAATGTTGACTTTTGACTTGGGAAGTCCAATGGAAGAGGGCCAAGGGCCGTCACGTAGGTCTCGTCGATACGAATCCAACGACAGGCGGCATGCCGAAATCGGAGATTCGACGACGAAGTTATGGTCACGGGAACGGACTCGATTAACCGAACGAACCGGGATTAAAATAATATTTTAATATGAACAGTACCAGGTGACTGAACACACTTGGATGAGTGACAAGTGTCACTCATCCCTTAAATTAGGGCTTAAACACAGATCCATGTTTTTGGGGAGACCTAATTATGATGTTTTATTAATTAATTATGTTTAATTATTTTATATTCCTCCATTAATCTCTTCAGCCTTCTTCAACCCGTGTACAACCAAACTTCAATTTTCTTTCACCCTTAATCTCCTCTCTATCAACTGATCTAAGGAGTGCAAATTGGAGAGAATTCAGAGACTGAATTAGTGAGGGAAACACGAGGGATTGAGGGAAGCTGAGGAACTGGAATTCGGGTTTTAGAAAAATTGTGGGGAAATTCAAATTGAATGAATTGAGCCGTGACGATCAAAATGGGGTTCAATTTGAGTCTTCTGGGATTGCCACGATCAGTTTCATCGAAGGAACGAAGGTAATTGAGGTCCATTTGAGGTAGAACAGAAGGACTGTTGTTGCAGAAATTTCGAGCTTAAGTCGAGCGAATTGAGGCTTGGATTGATGCAATTGAGTTGGGGAAAGTGTTTAACGGAGTCCATTGAAGCTTTTGGTTGAATCAATTTAAGGAAAACGCTTGACACTGACGACTTTCGAAGATGAACAGTGTTCAGAGTGTTATTCGAATGTTCATCTTTGATCTTAAGGATTAAGGTAAGATTTCATGTAATTAATGTTTCAGACCTCTAATTAGACTTATAACGAAGCTGTGTGAATGATCAATTGAAGGAATTAATGTTGAATTGTTAGGAAACCAGTCGGGTCTGTTCGCGGGCTAAAGGGACCCGTTTTACAGACAAACGGGTGAGGACGATGGTTACTGTAGCAGGCGCGTGGGTTTCACGCGCAGCCACTCACGGCAGCGCGTGAGGGTGCGTCCGACCTAGTTTCAAGGTGAGGTCAACATGACTTTTGATCCTCTCATCGTAATGAACATTTTGACGCTGGTTTCGAAGAAATCAGATATTGTTTCGATAATGTTCCGCATATCCGAAGTTTTGTTTTACGTTAAAAATACGTATTTAAATTCCAGAAAAATTGGGGAAAATTATATGAAGTATTTTGAGATGTTAGTAACCCTCTATAATGATTTTGGACAGGATTTGTGATTTCCAGATTTTACGGAAAAACGTGCAGCTCGGAAACGGATCGTTTTGGACGGTGTGTGTGAGTGGACTTTGTTTTCTAACCGTGATGCATGTGTATATGGTTTAAAATGCTTTATTATATGATTTGATATGCTTTGGCATGATTTATGTTTCAATCCGGTGATATGTTTATTATATTATTATATTTGGCACGATTTTCGAGAAATTATTAAATTGGTGAAAAATGATGTTTGGACTTGATTTATGAGTCCGGGATTGAAATTGATTGAAAATAATGTTTGGACTCGGATTATTGAGTCATGGATTGAAAAATGATGTGGTGACTCGGGAATGAGTCAAGGGTCAATTTCGTGGATTTACGTGAAAATGGCAACGGAGGTTGCAATGCATGGATTTGCGTGATAATGTTATTTTGGGCGTGAGAACCCAAGTGAATAGTGATTTTGACTCGAATTTGGAGTCACTTGTGAATTTGTGAAATTAATGATTTATTGTGATTTTATGATTATTTTAATCAGTCTTTTGGACACGTTTTACGAGGAACGTGCAAATGATGTTTTGGGCTAGGCCCGAAGTCTAAAAGATTTCTAAAATGGTATTTTGACTTAATTAGTGATTTCTGGATTATTTTATTGTTTTAAAAACGTGATTTTAGAGAATTATGTGTAAAAGGTATTTTGGGCTTGAGACCCAGTCGGGAATGATCTTGACTTTGTATGAAGACAAGATTTGATTGAAACGTTTTGGGATGTAATTCCCGAGATGGTTTTCATTGTGATTGTGATATTCCCAGACGGTCGGAGCTTGGGGGGATTACCCAGACGACCGGAGCTTGGGGGGGGGGGGGGATGTGATTGTAGGATCAGGAGTCGATCCTATGGTAGTCAGCTTCTCGGATGAGACTGAGCCTGAATGTACCACTCGGATGGGTCTGAGCCTGGGGATGTGTTCTCCCAGAGGTGACTGAGCCCGAGGGGGTTGAGGCCAGAGGTGTCTGTTCCCGAGAGAGTGACTGGATATTGGCCTACGCGTAGTGCAGCACTTGTGAGTAGTGCAGTTTGATTGATTGTGCACTTGTGAGTAGTGCATATGTGATTGTGATAGTTTGTGCACTTGTGAGTAGTGCGGATTGATTGGATTGATATATTTATTGTGCACTTGTGACTAGTGCTGATTGATATTGTTTGTGATGACGTACTGGTATTGAGTACGGGTTTTTGGTCTTTGTGGCCAGGTAATTATGTTTTCACATGTTTTGGCCTGAGAACCGGGATTTGATGTTTTATAACATGAACTGATTTGGTGAACATGAGTTTTACGGACCATGGGTAAATATGTTTCGATTTTATCGGTCCACTGTTCATACTTGAATGATTTCATACTATTACTCATGTGTTTACGATATGCATGCAAGTTTGTGAAAACTGGAGGGTAAGAATGTATTTTGGCAAATATTTTTTTAAGAGGTCATTTTTGTCCACTCACACCTTTTCTGTTTTGTGACCCTCCAGGCTGTGGTACGACGTTCGGGACTGATCGTGAGGCAGTGGTAGCAGCAGAAATCAGCGCAAACATCCCTTGTCTGGCAAGCACTGAAGGGTAGTTTCGGACCTTTAGTTGACTTGTCAGACGGGAGCAGGACCGGACACGGTTTTTGACGTCCAGTTGGGACGGGTCCTGTCATGGAATCTGTGCCCACTCAGAGGAGGACACTTGGCTGTTGGTTGAAGGTGGTACCACAGAGTGGTTGACACGTGGCTGAGTCTAGATGGTGGTGGAACATTGGACAACCGCCTTGTTGTTTGTTTTAAAACGCATGTGCACGGGCTGGAAAACAAAGGAACAGAGTGTGTGCATTCTGTGTGTGTGACCGTGGAACTTAATTGGCTCTGAGAGATGTGTGAAGATTAGTGAGAAAGCAGAAGAAGAGGCTGATGGTGGTGAGGCCATGGGTGGCCGTCGCACACGGCGGTGATTGACGTCGAGAGGCGAGCAAAGTTCCCTGTTTTGAAGTTGACAATGGGTCTTTGTTCGAGTATGACTTAGCCTTTCTAAGTAATTGGATGACACTTCTGGGACGTCTAGGAGTTGTTTGGGCTGAGAATTATGGCTCGCCGTGGGTGGTAGCTGCGAAATCGACAAGGTAAGAAATGGAATGTAAAAATGGTAACTATTGTTTTAGCGCCTGACTTTCGATTTAAGCATTTGGGATTTGTTTCTGGAGGTTATAGGGATGGATTGAGATTGAAACCAGTTAAGGAGGTGGCCAAAATCCCAGCAACTGGATGACGAACAGGGGAACAGGTTCTCTTTCGATTTGGAAGGTAATCTCTAGCTCTAATTTTCACAAAGTAACTACATGGAATTATTGGAAATGAAAGGACGAATGTATTAGATTAATTAGGATTGAAAAATGGATTGAAATTGCTAAAAAACCGCTCACGCCGGTTCAACGGTTGGATCGGATTTGCAGACCGGTCGACTGAGGAAGACGATGAACAGTAACTAGGTGCGTGAGGCCCACGCGCAGCCCCTTTGGGTGGCGCGTGGCATGGATTTCGAGGAAGGTTCTAACACGACTTTTAAAGTATTCGATGTAACGAACATTTTGGCGCTGGTTTCGAGTCAATCGGACATCGTCTCGATAGTTTTCGGGATGTCCGAAGGTTTTAGGGCTTAGTTAAAAATAGCTAAAAATACGGGAAAATTATGGGGATACCGTATGGCCTTTGTGAAGTAGTTAGTGCCCTTGGTATGAGATTTGGACAGGTTTGGGAAAGCCGAGGATAACGGAATGGTCTGGAACGGCGTAAGTGCGCGCGTATTGAGGCGACGTCGGAATGGTCTGTGAGTGGACTTTGCTTTCAAACTTATGATGCATGCATATATGTTTTAATATGTTTTCATACGTGATTCTATGATTTTCTTTATGATCTTGATGGTTTACGATTTTGCACGTTCTTCGAGGTATTTTACGGAATTTCACGTTTTACGAGGTTTCGATTTCTCTTGTGATTTGACGATGGTCTTAATTATTTGATTTCGGGATTTGAAATACGATTTGATTTCAATGAAAGTAAAAGGATTTTGGAAAGTGATTTCGGGCTTAGAGGCCCAGTTCAAACAGTGGTTTTGAGAAACGTGATTTCGGGTTTTTGAATCGGATTTCCAGATGACGATTCGGGATTCGATTTGGGACTTGAAAGTGGATTCCGGGTTTGGGTTCGGAATGGTTATTCCGGATGCTAGCTTACGAAATGATGGTTGCAGACTCGGATCTGGAAAGGAGATGGATATGAGTTATGGGTTTGGATTCGGGATCCTGATGAGATTGCGGATTCGGATTCGGAAATGAAAAATGGTTTTCAAACGGTTTTGGATTGGATTTGTTGGATCTGGTTATTGGGTTTAAAGACCCGGATATGATTATGACGGGGGCGGGCCCCGATTGAGTTTAAAAACTCGGGAGTTTAAAGACTCGGGAGTTTAAAGACTCGGATTATATTGAGGCCTGGATTGAGTTTAAAGACTCGGGAGTTTAAAGACTCGGATAGATCCAGCAGGTTCGATGGATGGAAATGTGGTTTAAAAATGTTTTGGTTTTCACTGAGATTGAGGATGATGGTTTTCGATGGTTTTGGGCTGAGGCCCGGGATTTGAGGAAAGGAACCTGTGTTCGGTTTTTCTTACATGTTTTGCTTAACCAGAATATTGAATGGTTTTTATGACATGAATTTGATATGCATGCATTGGTTTTTGAAATGGAGGGTATAAATGAAATTGTTTTATTGAACTGTTTTTAAACTTATTCTTTATTTTTGTCCACTCAAAGTCTTTTCATGTTTTCGATACCCTCCAGGTTGTTGCCGCACGGGCTGTTGGTCGAGAGAGACAGAGACATTATACCCGCGATCCACAGTAGTTCGATATACTCTAGGAAGACCGGTTACTTTTCGGACGGTTGGTTCGAGAATTCCTTGTCCGACTTACGTGTTACATGCAGGTTGGACGTCAGTTTAGCCTTCGTGTCATGCGTAAGTTAGACGGGATCGGGATTTAGCCCTTAATCCCGGGGGATTAGGGGTGGGTCCTGTCATCCCCCTCTCCTAAAGTCTGGTGAAAAATATCCAATCCACTAGGCCAGGTGTCCACCTATGATTGCTCACAAATTCAAACTGCCAAAAGACCATTTTGCCCCTTACTATCCAAATTACCATTTTACCCCTCGAGTTTCTAGACTCGTAACTTTAATTCCCGAACTCCAAATGACACATGCCGCCTGTCGTTGGAATCAGGGACTCGAGAACTTCCTAACAGTTCTCGAAGTTCGTGAAAATCCCATGTCGTATGAAAAGTCAACAATTGCCCCCTTTTTAGCTAAATTACCGAATTGCCTCTGAACTTCCGAACGTCATAACTTCTTCCTCGGTTGTCGGAATCAGACGTGTCACCCGTCTACAGACTCGTGACGTCTCGAACTACGTCACGGTCATCGGTCAAAGTCCATTTAACCGCTCGAACTAAAAGTCAAGTTTTGGCCCATTCCAAGGGCAAAATCGTCATTCTGCACCTTCCGTCCGAATGTATCCAACTAACCACCGATTACCTTTACTAATCCATCATTAACTACTAATCTAATCCAAGTTTCCGGGGCGGGTCATTACAAATTTGATTCGGGTTCTCGATAATAGTTTTCATTGATGGTTTTGATATGAATGGTTTCATAACGTGAATTGATATGCATGCATTGGTTTTTAAATGAAGGGTATAAATGTAATCATGTTTTTTGGTAACTTTTTTCTGAACTTATTATTTATTTTTGTCCACTCACAGTCTTTTCATGTTTTCGATACCCTACAGGTTGTTGCGGTACGGGCTGTTGGTCGAGAGAAACGGAGACATCACACCCGCGATCCACAGTAGTTCGGCACACTCTGGGAAGTTCGGATACTTTTAGGATGGTTGGATCGAGACTCCCTTGTCCAACTTACGTGTCACATGGAGGTTGGACGTCACTTTAGCCTTCGTGTCATGCGTAAGTTAGACGGGAGTAGGACTTAGCCCTTAATCCCGGGGGATTAGGGGTGGGTCCTGACATTACATGTTTAATCTAATGCGTAGTTTGGGCATTATCACCAATCCACCTGAGCCTGTTGGAGCTACTGCCAAGCAACCCAACTTGGGGTATAAACTAAAGGCGAAAGGGAAGGGGAAGCCGAGGAAGGCACTGGGAGATATATCCAATGCTGGCAAAGACCAGACTACAACTGCTGAAGTGGAATCCACAACCACTGATGCTTTGGGCCGGGACTCCGGGACTAGTCTTATAGCTCAAGTAAGGAAGTTGAAAATCATCTCCAAGTCGGACCCGCTGTTTGATAAGGGGGTTCAGGTTTGTATCTTGGATTTTCAAGTAGAAACTTTGGGTAAATTTTCTTTCAATGTTCAAAACCCCTCTGGGGATTGTTCACATGAGTTGGTCAGGTTTCACCCAATATTGATACAGATGATGTTCTTATGGCTAATGTGCCTACTGTTACTACGTCTTCTGAATATGTGGCCTCGGGTTTTTCTAACACGTCTCTTAAGCATGGTGACAAATCTTTCATGACCTTGGAAACCACTCGACTCCAAAAGGAAATTATTGATGTGTAAACTGGTGTTGTGGGGGCTGTTGTTGCCTTGTTGGAGGCTCTGACTATTTCTATTTGATTAGGGTGTCCCCTTAGTTTTTTTCCCCTTTTTATCTTTTTATGATGATAATGATTTGGAATGTTAGAGGTGTAGATAATAAGGCCTTTTTGAATACTGCTAAGGATTTGCTCAAGTTGGATAAAATGGATATTTTTGTTGTTCTAGAGCCGATAATCAGTGGTGACAGAGCCACTAAAGCCATCAAGGATCTTGGTTTCAACAACTACTTAGTGATGGATGCTACTGGCTTCTCTGGTGGTGTTTGGATTTTGTCGAATGTGGAGTCAGTCCATTTTTCGGTGGTGGCTTGCTTTGCTCAAACTATTACTGCTTTAGTTAAGAACAGTCATTCTCATTGGCTCCTCACTATGAGCTGGTGGCTGATTCAGAAAGGTATGATGGGAGGCCTTTTAGCAATTCATGTGGCTTCAGAGATTGGATTATGAGGAACAGTCTGATTGACTTTGGGTTTATTGGTCCCAATTTTACTTGGTGCAAAAAGAATGATGTTGAGGGATGGTCTGGGAGCGTCTTGATAGAGGGCTCTGCAATATTGCTTGGCGTCATCAATTTCCTGAGGCTTATGTGAGACATTTAGCAAGGATTAAATTTGGCCATTGTCCCATACTTATTGGTTTGCATTCATCCCATATCCCTAATCCTAATTTGAAGCCTTTCAAATTCCAAGCTATGTGGTTTTCTCACCCTGAGTTTAGGCAGTTTGTGAAGGATCAGTGGTCTTCGGCCTCTAGGGATGCTTGTTCTAAGTCTGCTTTCACCGCCCTCTGCTTTACACGGGTGGAATAAGAATGTGTTTGGGTGTCTCTTCAAAAGGAAAAGAATAATTATTGCTAGGATTGAAGCCATCCAAAGGGCTCGTTGCCTTAGACACATCCATTTCTTTATTGAGTTGGAAAAACAGCTGCCATGTGAGTATAATGCCATTCATGACTAGGAAGAGGTTTTTTGGCTGTAGAAGGCTAGAAATACTTGTCTTAAAGAGGGTGATCGAAACACGAAATTATTCCATCTGTCCACCCTTGTTAGAAGAAGGAGAAATAATATTGAAGGTCTCAATAATGATGCTGGGGAGTGGGTTTCTGATAAAGAGCAGCTGGAGGTATTGGTTACTAACTATTTCCAAGATCTGTTTTCTCATGTTCCAAATAAAGGGGATTTTTTTCTCTCTCCCCTGTCTCTTCTCGATTCTTAACAATGATGATTTGAATATCCTCTCTAGTGGAATTACTGATGTGGATATAAAAAATTGTACGTTTGCTATTGGGAGTCTAAAAGCTCTAGGACCAGATGAAATTCCGGCTAGATTTTACCAAAAATTTTGGCCTTTTTATGGGCGAGATGTGTGTGAGATTGTGAAATTTCGTTTTTCCTCTGGCACCTTGTCTTCTAGGACGAATAGTACTCTTATCTATCTTATTCCCAAAGTTGATAGCCTTATTAGTATGACCCAAATGAGGCCAATCAGCCTGTGCTCCACCATATACAAGACCATTTCTAAACTCATCGTCGGGAAGATCAGACCGCTCCTAGGGAAACTTGTGAGTCCTACACAGGTTAGTTTTGTTCCTGGTAAGCAAATTAATGATAATGTTATAATTTCTCAGGAAGTCCTCCATAAATATAAATTTGCTACCAGCAAGAAGGGTTACATTGCTTGGAAAATAGACCTATCTAAAGCCTATGGCAGACTGCAGTGGCATTTCATTAATGAGGTGTTTTAGGAGATCGGTCTAACAGGGAAGCTTTTGGAGCTGATTATGTAGTGCATTTCCTCGATAAACTACAATGTTATTGTGAATGGTGAGCTCATCAATATTATTACTCCCGAGTACGGCATAAGACAAGGGAATCCTTTTCCCCCTTATCGTTTTGTGCTATGCATGGAAAAACTCTCCCATATCATAAACTAGCGTGTGATTGAAAAAAATTGGAAACCTGTGAGGATCTCAAAGGATGGTCCTACTATTTCCCATCTCTTCTTTGCGGATGACTTGATTCTTTTTGCTGAGGCAAGTACTAAACAGGCTCATGTGTTAAAGAACTGTTTGGATACCTTCTATAAGGCCTCAGGTCAGCGTGATAGCTTTGAAAAAGCTCGGGTGTTTTGTTCTCCTAACATCTCCAGACACAAAGCTTCTGAAATTGCTAGTATATGTGGTTCTCCTCTCACTTCCAATCTAGGTAACTATCTTGGTGTGCCTCTGTTACATTCTAGAGTTAGTAAGGAAACCTATAGCAGTATTGTGGACAAAGTTCAAATGAGGCTTGCAAGCTGGAAATGCCACATCTTGTCTTTTGCTGGTCGGTTGGTGTACCTTCAATCAGTTGTTGTAGCTATTCCGTTATACGCTATGCAGACTACTAAGCTACCCACATCTTTATGTGATAGACTGGACAAGCTGAACAGAAATTTCCTCTGGGGCCATTCTAAAGATAAGGCTAAAGTCCACCTAATCAACTGGGAGAAAATCTGTAAACCTAAATGCTTTGGTGGGTTGGGTCTTAAAAAGGCTCATTGGATAAATCAGGCTCTGCTTGCTAAATAAGGTTGGAAATTGGTGCAAAATGATCAAGGTCTTTGGGTACAAACTCTAAGCAAGAAATACCTAAGAACCTCCAATATCTTGGAGGTCACTGACTGTTAGACCACAAATTGCTCCTCAACTTGGAGAAGTATCCTGTTTGGGGCCAAAATTCTTAAATATGGGGTAAGATGGAGAGTGGATTCTAGCAACCATGTAAACTTTAGAATGAAAATTGGCTTGGCGGTGGAGCTATTATTGATTGTGCTTCTTCCCCCCTGTTACATCTATGTTGAATATGAAGGTAGGGACCTCTACTCGTCTTTTGGCTGGAATCTGGACCTCCTAAATCAGTATCTCCCCAATGAGTTGGTGAGTCGCATCTTTGCTAACCATATCAGCTTTGATGATGACAGAGGCGATATGATCATTTGAGATCTAACTAGATCAGGTTCATTCTCTGTAAAATCTGCTTATTTGTCGATGTTTAATAATGATGCCAATCAGTCTTGGATTTGGGATTTTATTTGGGATCTAAAGATCCCTCCTAATTTAAAAACTTTCTTGTGGACAATTAGTCACGGGAAACTTCTGACTAACTTGCAACGTTGGAAGAGAGGCCTTACGACAGACACAAGCTGCTCTATGTGTCGTTCTACTGAGGAAAATCTTGACCATCTCTTCACGTATTGCCCTCGTGCTCTTGCTATATGGAATGCCAAAAGATCCCTCCTAATTTAAAAACTTTCTTGTGGACAATTAGTCACGGGAAACTTCTGACTAACTTGCAACGTTGGAAGAGAGGCCTTACGACAGACACAAGCTGCTCTAGGTGCCGTTCTACTGAGGAAAATCTTGACCATCGCTTCAAGTATTGCCCTCATGCTCTTGCTATATGGAATGCCATTGGTCCCCCTCATGTTGTAATCCATTCATTTGCTAAACTTCAAAATCTGGTTATTCATCAACCTGCGTTCCAAGTATTGTGACTCTTTAGGCACCCCTTGGTACTTGACTTTCGCTTCAACTTTGTGGTTTTGTTGTAAGTGGAGAAACGAGTTCATCTTTAATGATGGACATGAACCTCCCCCATGGCCTCAGAACACTATTTATCAGTTCTCCAAGGATTGGTATGAAGCGAATAAACCTCTTTATCGTAATCTGTCGAGACATGCTATTCTCATCCATTGGTTCCCCCCCCCCCCCCCCCCCCCCCCCAACGTGATTGGTGTAAACTGAATATTGATGGCAGCGACCAATGTTGGAAAATTGATGCAGGTGGAATCCTAAGAAACCATGATGGTGCTTGGGTTAAAGGGTTTGCTGCTAACTTGGGCAATTGTGATATCATGGAAGCTGTGTTAATTGGGCTGTTTATGGGGCTAAAAATCACTTGGGAGGCTGGGATCAGAGCTGTGGAGGTCGAGAGTGATTATGAGGCTACTGTTTCTCCTGTTCTTAGGTCTGTTGATCATTATCATCACCTCATGAATCTGATTAAGGATTACAAAGACCTTCTCAGACGTGATTGGTTTTGTAAGTTGAAACATATTTACCGTGAAAAGAATAGAGCTGTTAATTTTATAGGCAATTTGGGCCATAATTTGAACCTTGGTCTCCTGATCCTTGAGACGCCCCCAGCTGCTATCAGCAGCATTCTTTCCTCTGACCTGCTCTGTAGTGCTTTTGAGAGGGCTGTGCCTCTCTAGTTTCTTTTGCTTGCTTTGGGCTCTGCCCTCCCATATACCCAAAAAAAAAAACATTTACCAGCCTCTTGTTCACTTGTGAGCTTTTATGGCTAAATGGTGGTGATGGTTTTGTTGGCGGTGGTGACACGGTGGTATGAATCGCTTAAAGGCCGTAGCTTTCCTTTGGCTCTTCTTTACCTTGCTCTTTTATTCTTTCTTCCGAATTCTCATCTGGAACTCTGATTCCTCTCACGATTACACCCATGCTTCTGGTAAGTTCAATTTATTTCAATTCCTTTCCTCAACTGTCCCATTCTTTCCGTTTGGTTCCCGAGAAAATTTGTTTGTTTTGTTTGTTTATTCAACATTTTCCATTTCAGATGTAATGGTTTCCAGTAAGGAGCAGAGGTCTGCATTGTATGATCGGATGGCTAGGGATTTGGATCAGCACGGACCCCTCTTTCTCAATCATGGCCAAACATCCCAGTCTCTCTCGCTTTCTGATCTTTTTACAATCAAAGATGGATCTGTAAGACCTCTGCTTAAGGTGAATTCAATATCTTAATTAATTGAACGATTAAGGGTTTGGACTCTGGAGCTTTTGCTAATTGGGTTTTATGTGTTCTTTGTAGGCTGCAAATCCTCCTGTACGTGCTAATGATTTGTATCTGAGTACACAGTATTCGGTTCCAATTTCGTAAGTGTTTTAATTTCTTCTCAGTTCTTGTGCTGTTGATTGTGTTTTGTATTAAATTACCAATGCTTTTATAGCAGAAAACATATTTTTAGCTCATCCTAGCATAATGTTTATTTGGATATTAAATTTGAGAAATTTAATTATTAATTGCTTGTAATTCCAAATCCATTCATATTCATGTTTACAAATTTTACATGTGTAAGCTATTTTAGCTGCAAGATTATAAAACTAGGTTAATTTCATAGCATAAGTTTAATACTCTTTCATTGAAATTTTCATTCTTGCTTGGCTTGTGGCAGGGAGGCTCTTAAACCTATGCTCAATCCGCACTTTGATAAAGGTGAGTTATTGTTAGTGCCATTTTATAAACTCTTTGAGTGATGACATAATCATAACCCAATTACGATTGTTCATCTATTCTCAACTCAGTATTTTCTATTAGTTGGTATGCTTATGTGTTTCTTTGCTAGTCATCTGGTTTCAGAACTCCAGATTGTACCACTCTAGTATGTTCCATGCCTCACACCATATTTCACCTGTTCCTGCCACTCAACACGAGGTAAACTTATGTGTTTCTTAACTTCCTCGTTTTCATTTAAAATGTCAGTTTATTTTGAACCTTGGTTCCTTTTTCAGATTGAAGCTGAAGCAGCCGCTGTTAGGTCTGTAGCACAGGATCTCTGTCCTTTAAAAATTGTCTTAGACAGGGTGGTGTTAACTTCAACAGGTGTGCTTCTTGGGTGCTGGCAGGTTATTTTTCATTACCTATGTACTCACTCTTTCATTCTTCCATTCTCTTAACATATTTTAAACAGGAAATGTTAAATTCTCTTGATTTCAATGGTGTTTCAAAATTCACATCTTGTCTCTATCTTCCCAGCTGTTTGAGAAAATGTTTGACCATGCTGTAATATAGATTTGTTAATTTGAAAATCAAGGCAACTATAGAACACATAAATGTATGTTGTCGAATCTGTCTCTTGTGTTTAATGTTTGTGTTTCAATGTAGGTAATCAATGGATCAGATCCTATGAGTATTCGGTCTAAACTGAGGGCTGCACTTCCTCGCGCACCAGAGAAGCAACTTGTAAGAACCATATCTGTATTTTTGTTCCTTTTATACTAACATAGTAGCCCAAAACTAACATCTTTGTTCCTTTTATACTAATATAGTAGCCCAAAACTATGTAAAACTCACAGTTGTCAGGTTAACCAACAAGCCACTCTAAAATGACATGAGATTATTGAAATTTCAAGCTTAGGAATTGGTGTTTTAATGGTTCGCCCATGTTCTAGCCTAGATTTGGAACTGAAATTGAGGCAACTGTATCTTGAAGCTTACATATTGCTGATTTATCTTCTTGGATGCCATACTCACTGAAGCTCCATGATTTAGTAGAGATCCCTTGTGAATATAAAAAGATTAATTGAGGTAACGAGGTACCTGGAATATTCAAATATATTGCCTTCTGAAGTACAAGGCTTTGCTATACCTCCTCTATCAAACGATGAATAAATAGTTTGACAGTAAATAGGTTCTTTTCCTCTGGTATCTTATACTTGTAGCACATACTAATTTATCCCTTATCTCCTTCAGTACGATGCTGCTATTCTTCATACTTCATTTGCAAGGCTTCTGGGTCATCCAAAAGCATCATCCACAGTGGTACATCTAAAACCTTCTTGAGTGCAATTATGTAGTTAACCATTTCATTGCTTAGTGCCGTACGTGCGTTAGTATTGCAGTCGCAAGTCATTAGGCGATCTGGTGAAAATCCTATCCTTAGTTTCTCTTATACTCTTGAAAGAAACTAGGCTTGTTTTTTAATTGCTTTTCTGTTTGTAGTATATGTATGACTACCTTTCCATCATTTAGAGTTTAGGAAACATGTTTGAATGCTTCATATCATTCTCATGTTGGTTTCCATGATCTCTCTACGTTCTAATGTATATTTTCTACTCGTCTTTGTTCGTGTTAAGGAGCTGTCTAATAGCTCGGATCAATTACGCTTCTTTCATGAGCTTGTTGATCGTTTAAACAAAGAACTCCGAGGATTTGAGGTAAGCTATGTTATTTATTAGCGCAGTAATTTATGGCTGATGTGTTTGCATCCGCAAGCATGAGCTTACTCCCTGTAAATGTAAATTATAATTCAGGCGACGGTATCCGAGCTTTGGTATGTGGAAGAACTTGATGTTTTGGCTCTTGCTTTGAATGGAAGAATGAAGGTTCGGAGGTTCAAATTTGGCTGCTCCAGAAGTTGACATCATCCAAGGTTCATATTTTTACTGTAAAATTAAGGGGTATTAATATTGATATACGAAAACTGTAATTACTACGAAGGGTGCTCACTTCTGAATTCTGTCTGGACGAATGCAAAATACTTCCATGAATTTGTCTTCCTTTTTTTTTTTTGGGTAATCAATTTGTCTTCCTTCATTGGATAAGATACAGCATCTAAGCATCTCCCATATTACACCAGTCATCGGCTACATGGCATCGAATATTGTAATTACATTCAGTAGGCTCTCATCGACGTTCTTGATTTTGTATTTGAATATATTATGTATTTGAAAATTCAAAGAAAATAGTGTTACGAAATAATTTTTTTTTTTTTTGTAATTGAAAATTGCATGGATGACACACGCCGTGCCTCTGCTAAATAGGTTAACACTTACAAAATTGCAGTCATTTTCAACATGACATGGAAAATTCGTATGCCTCTTTGTGGATGCCACAAGCCCGACCTTGCTTTTGTCTAAATATAAAAAAAACCAGACCATATTTATTTTCTTATTAAATAAATAGTATGGTGATTGCCTGTAATGCAAGTGATCTTTAATAACAATTAGGTTACTCTCGTTAACGACTAGACTCCTCTCACTTTACGTCTGCTAATCGAATTATATACACTATGCAGTAAAATTTATGATTTATATATTATATGCAATCTATGCAAATTTTATATAATGTATTATCTTATAAATTTAGAAAATTCTGACCCAAAAAAAAAATAAATTTAGAAAGGTCTAATAGTGATTGAGTCTTTATTTGAGAAAGACCTAATAATCAAATTATATACAATATATACTATGTAGGCCTAATAGTCAAATTCTATACCATATATAGTATGTAGTAAGAAATTATTAATTTACATATGACCCGTGCGAAATTATATGATATATTTCTTATGAATAGAACAAATTATTAATTTACCATATTATTTTTAATTGAAAAAAGTTATTATATAATTAAAATTATTAATTTATCTAATATTATATAATCAAATTACTCTCATTGCATTGACGATTTTTAGAAATGAGACGATTAGACCATTCTCATATCTACGCGCAAAAAATACTGCAAGTAAACTAACATTAAATTATTCTCATATTGTTATTGACACGTAAACGACTAACAAACATAAAAAACAAAAGTGTCGAAAGTCATGAACAAGTACTAAGAAAAAGTCGCAAGGAGGTCACGTGCGTGGGTTCATTGAAGCGAAAGGGCAAGCGCTCACCACACGCTCTCCTCTGCCTCGTTTTCTCCCGCCACACTTCTCTTGTCTTCCTCCACCCCTAAATGCCAAGCCTACACTGACTCAACTTCTTTAATCAATTACATTCTTATTTGTAAATATAAATCGCCAAATTCCTCCAAGTTTTTTTTTTAAAAATTTTTGTAGGAAACATCCTTATTCTTCTTGATCCAAGATCAATTTGTTGTGCCCACCCAGTATTTCCATCTACTGAACCAGGTAGGGTTTGCTATCAGAAATTTTACTTTCCAATCTAATTGTGCATTTCCTATTTGTGTTTTTTTTTCTTCTTAAAATTTGTTGCTTTTCTGTGATCTAGGCTCTCTGCAAGTATTTTACATATTTATTTTCTGAAAAGAAAAAATCTTTTGTCTGTTTGGGTTTTATTTGGGTCGAATTCTGAATTCATATTATTTTCTAGCTGAAAAACCAAGATATCATTTCAAATTGTTGATTTTTTTTTTTTTGGATTCAATTGCTCTAGGGGTTTACTGGGCAATGAGGTAGAAGAATTATTTGTGAAAAAGAAAACTAGGGTTTCTCTTGTAAAGTCAATTGTGTTCTTCAAATTTCTGTTAGGTAGAGCATAATGATATGATAAAGTGCAATTTCAGGCCAAATAGCTATGTATATGATTGCCTACTGTTCCTTGGATTAGCATTTGTTTTTTTTTTTTTGGGCAAATGACAAGAATGTCTGAATTTGGTATTACTTCTTATTGTAGAAATTAGAGCCTAATTAAGTTCATAGAGACAGTCATGGGCTCGCAGGATCCTGTTCCGGCAGCTGACAAGGGTAATGTGGCATCAGAAGCGTCAGTGCGACGGTAAGTTCTGGAGGTCTTAAGTTTGACGCAAGTGCATAATTGTTGTCATGAGTTGACAAGTATTCTAATATCTGGATTGGATCTGATGCTTGTAATTGTAATATATGTGGGTGTTCATGTCGACTAGAAATGCTAAAGCTTGTCTTACTTAGAAACTTGGTACAATATAGTATAAAATATGGAAGATGACTTACAAAATGAAAATTTAGAAATGTAGTTCTGAAGGAATGTTCAAAGATACTGGGTGCATCCAGAATATCTTGGCGCGAGTATGACCTTTGTACCCTTTGAAATTTACTTAAATTTCAGGAATGTTGGATGTCCTGCTCACTACTTATGTGAAGTAACTAGTGATGTATATATTTTGGACTGGAATTTTCTTAGGCAGTTTTTTGGTGTCTATGTGAAGTAATTATACCTATTGCCAGTATATTTGGTTATCAAGGTTAATTAGTAGTAGTACTTACGGGTATCCTTTTTAACTGATCGGTGGATACAGATAGGTGGAATTCTTTATTTGATTAGAAATTAGAAATTTTGACGTAAGTGTTCACTTTGGCTCTCTTGTCAACTAATAATTTGATTCCTTGTTGATAAGCTGATATCTCTTCCGCGCGCGGCCCCCCCCCCCGCCCCCCCAAAAAAAAAAAAAAATAATAATAATAAAAAAAAGAAACTGATCTCTCTTTCTTATGCATTAATGAATTTTTTTTTTGGGTTGAGAAAAGAATCACTGGTATTTTTGAACTAAATAATGATTGCATTAATTTATAAAAGGTCTGAGAAGATCTTCTAACTACTTATCCTCTTGCCATAATCAAATAGTTGTGAAGTTCTATAGAGATGTGGATATTACAAATCCAAGTGCCTTAGCACAAGTGTTTAGTGGATGTAAAATCACTGAGATTTCTTGGTCAGTTGTTTAGAGAGCTGTTTGATGTGCAGGGCTTGTCCTGGAAAAAAGATTCAGGGGAAAATGCCCAAGAGAATCAACAAGGCTGTGAGGGAGAGACAGAAGCGTGAACATTTCAACGAGCTTTTTGTAGAGCTGGCTGATGCTCTTGGTAGCTTACTGTTTTTATTTACGAGAAGTTCATTCTTAATTTGAGATAATTGGCTTCAATTTTTGGGTCATTCTTAATACGAGATAACTCTTGCACAGAAATGAGTCAGCAGAACAATGGAAAGGCCTCTATATTGTGTGAAGCTTCTCGACTGTTAAAGGATTTGTTCAGTCAGATTGAGTTCTTACAAAAGGAGAATGCATCCCTGTTGTCTGAATCTAACTATGTAAGACAGTTCACATCTTTCTTTGCTGCTTAAATATTTTTGCTATTGTCATACGTGGATGTCATAATGCGTTCTTCCCCAATATATTTTCATACTGTTGTTTGAAAATTGAACAGATGACGCTCGAGAAGAATGAGCTGAGAGAAGACAATTCCGCCTTAGAAACTCAGATTGAGAAATTACAAAGTGAGATAGAAGAGAGGGTGGCCCAGTCTAAACCGAACCTCAACGCACCGCCACCTTGCTCAGAATCGAGACCAGAAGTGGTATCCCATTTTGCCCTAAATTGCATCAGTTCAGCCACTCAAGAACCCAGTTTGCAGCAGCCCTCAGCTGTCTTCGTCGTGCCCCTCTGCCCCGATCTCCAGACTTACCATCATCCACTGCCGGATGCTGCCCCCATCAAATCTAACACCACTTCACATGTGAGTAAGCCTCATGCTAGGTATCCAACCTCAGTTGATTCTTGGCCGTCCCAACTTCTCGGAGAGAAACCAACTGCAGGAAAAGACTCTTGACACAATGCGGCGGCAGTAGTAACATTTTCCGGGAAAAACAAACATTGATAACGTGTGAACTTCGTCATGGGAATTGTTTTATGTGCAATGCTTCATCTTCTCTTAGGTTTTATTGGCATTGTCCCATATTTGGATTAGTTTGTATATTTCATAGAGCTGTTGATGTTTAGCTTCCTCACCCATTGTTGCTACAACTCGAGTGTCGACTCTAACGTAGACAATGTTAATATTTTCCTTCTTCAATATTTCTTTTAAGGTAAAATTGTCGTAAAAATTGTGGCAAATTTATTATGGGTCCATAGAGCTATAATTTTGTAATAAAAACAAAGAAAAAGATGAAACAACGTAATCAACCACTGCAGGCTTGAGAAGTTGAGAACCTTGTAGACAAATCCCACGGGTCAAAAGTCAACCTTTGACCTGTGGACTTATGAATATTGATTCAATCTTTGTCCTACGATTGGAAAGACCACATTAATTTCCATGAGCTAGCGCCTACCCAATGAATCCCCAACATATCTTTTGCATCTTACCAACGCGCTTGTTCTTTTTTCTTTGGTAGTGGTACTCCATCAGTCCATCCCACTTTTCTTCTGTTTGAGACCGACCCTTCTCCCACAAGCTGATAAAATAACAGATAGAGGAATTAAAACCCTAGCTTAAATTACAAGCCCTTAATTTCAGTACTGCAATCGGAGAGATTGAGAGACGTACATTGAGAAATCGAAGATGGGATCTAGAACTGGAAGCTTCCTCAAAGTGCTTTTTACCAACTTTGACGTTCTTGCTGGGTTTGCCACTCTCACTCACTCTCTCCCTTACTTTACTAAATTAAATTTGCTCAATTACAAAACCCAGAAAAAAAAAATTTGAACTTTCTTTTTATCTAATTTGATTTGTGGGTTTTGTTCTTGCAGGCCTGTGGTCAGCCTTCTTTATCCACTGTAAGTTTTGCCATCTTCTCTCTCTTTTATTTCTTCTTAGTTTTTCTTTCTAATTGGAAATATCTGTAGTTGGAACTTTAATTTTGGGTTGTTTGACAGGTATGCGTCCATTAGGGCGATAGAGACGCAGTCTCCTACCGACGATCGACAATGGCTTACTTATTGGATTCTGTATTCGATGATTACACTGTTTGAGCTCACCTTTGCCAAACTTATTGAGTGGTAATTCTTTTGTCTTCCTAAATCCAGTTCCTTTTATTTTGCTTTAATTTATTTTACATATTTGCGATCTGGGTTTGCATTGAATGCCCTCTATACTTACTTAAGATTTGGGGATTTGAAAAGGTAGATTGGTTGTATAAGATCATTAAATGTTGGTCCAAAATTCCGATGTATTTCCATTGTTTATCAAGTAATGATTATGGAAAGTCCCAAACTTTGTGCTAAGAACTGAAGGAAAACGGATCGGGGGCTTCAATGGAAGATGTATAAAATCTAGTTTTAAGTTCACACTGCATAAAGCTAATGAAGATTGGCTGATATTTATTCGTTTCTAACAAGTGATATGAAGAGTTTTACATTTATGTTATGAGCTTAGTTCTACTTCAATGTAAGAGATAAAACTCATCTTTAAGTTCAAAAGGTTTGCGTTATCCTGTCTTCTTTTTTCCTGGCTGCAAATGTTATCTTGCATTAGACTTTTAAGAAATCTCGCGCTGTCACTGTTATCATTCCTAGATGTTGTGCCCCAGCTGCCTCTCATCTATTGTTTGTAATGTTCTTAATCTTTTCTTGTAGGATCCCAATCTGGTCATACACGAAGCTGATTGTGACTTGTTGGTTGGTCATGCCGTACTTCAGTGGTGCTGCATATGTTTACGAGCATTACATCAGGCCTTTCTTTCTCAACCCATCAAAAGTTAATGTATGGTATATTCCGGGAAAGAAGGATGCCCTTAGTAAGGCCGAGGACATTTTAACTGCTGCTGAGAAGTACGTTGCAGAGAATGGAACTGAAGCTTTTGAGAAGATCATTCACAGGGACAGGGTATGCTTATTGATAATAATATTTGAGTGTTCACAACATATTTCATCGAATATTTGCAAGCATTCCATTTTTTACTTATTTCACGACCTGAGTTAACATGATCATTCATGTTCCGTAGGCTGACAAGCACCCTAGGAGCAGGGGATCCGTCTTTGTTGAGGACCATAGATACTATTGAAGCTTGTACCGTACGTTTGCTGCCATCTAGCCCCTTGGCGTTGCAAGGAAGATGTTGACTGTTGTCTTTTTATAGCTGGGAGTTGGTGCTGCTACTTTTGCGTTTGTAAATGATACTAAATCTGAATGTTCCTTAGTTTACTTTACATTATGTAAATTATCTGGTTTGATTTCATGTTTTGTTTCTTGAGTTCCTTATTCCAATATTTTTATTTATGAATAATGCCAAATTATTCTACATAAGAAATTAGTCGGAGTATCCGGAAACATAACAATTCTCCCCCACACCAATTTTAGGGCACTAAAATTATGTGTCACCGTTCCATTTACTTTCTTCGTGGACTTGAGTTAACTAGATGTCACTGCACCATAATTGTAATTAGGGTTTGTGAAGGTAGGCAAAAGACAACCAAGTACTCAATAAAGGTAATTTATTAACAAGATCTCATGGCTTTGAATTCACAATCTTTTGTGCACATAAAAGGAGGAATAAATTCCAATTCATCAATTATGGACGCAGAACACTGATTCATCAGCTTCTTTAGGCGCTCGGGTTGTGCCCGGGGGATAACAAACAGCCTCTACTGAAGATCAAAACAGTCAAAACTCAGGCAACAGCTTCTTCGGGTTCAGCTTCATTACCATCCCCATTCACTTCATTTTCTTCACTATTCATGCATTGGTAGAGATACTCCTGGGCTTCAGCGAGTGGTGATTCTTTTGCATCGGCAGCATACAGTATTTTCTTTACTGCCACTGCCATCTTCACGAAAATTAATTGCATACATGATAAGTTGGTTACTACAAACAGTTAATATCAACATTCATAACCAGAAATGGGAAGAGGTACCAAGGATAATGTAGTTATTTTGATTGGCAAAGCCTAAGATAATTATAATAAAGCAGTGACAGAGTCGTACCGGAGCATCCTCCATATCAGACGTCTGACAAAGAATTTCGATATCCCTTAATTTTGCAAAATAAAAATCCCTCTCTTTTTCCAAAAGGTCCACAGAGAGCTTGAGATCTGTAATCTGTACAGTAGAAGCATACAACAAAACCTTATAGGAATCAACAGTGCATTAAATTGCATAATTTGAAAAGAAAAAATAGAACATAAAACTATTCTTTGGGTTGGGGGAAGAGAGTAGAACAATGGTACCTCCTTGGACAAAGCTTGAATCTCTCCTGAAGAATTAGCACCCCCTGCCACTCCATAAGACTTCCCTTGCTTCGGTCCTTAAGAATTAAACATCAAGCAATGTGAAGCACATGTGGTTGTTAACAAATAGATAAGGAATGGATATTTTTCTCTTCCCTTGGTGGGGGCGATATCTGACCTGAGGTTTTATGAGGACCAACTGTATCTCCAGAGCCAGGGTTATGTAAATTGCTTGCTTGCAGAGATTTTGAGACTTTCTGAAAACCCTTGGGAAATCGATCCTTCCCACCCTTGCACCTTCGCTCCACAGGGTTATAATTTCTACATAGAAAACGGTCGATTCAGTAAAAATGAAAAACAGGAAACCAAAGCTTTGAGCGGAGGGGAGAAATTCAGAAAAATAGCATACTCATTCATAATGCCACCATTTACAGAATCACAGTAGCGTTTCAGCCATTGTAAGAACTCCAAGTTGTCCAAAGGCCTGCCTTTAACAAGCCTATTGACTTCAAGATGCTGCAATGCCAAGGAGAAAAAGAAAAAGACGATTGAAGTTTACAATATCACATACCATTCACAAGTCGAGGTCTCCAAATGACAACCAAAGAAACAGGGATCAAGTATCCTAATGTAAATATATATCAACCTTTACTCCACAATCATTTACTACCAAAGAAACGTCACACCCCACATAAATTAAATAGATTTTCATACAACCAACAGAAACAACACATGTAACTGCTGGCTTTATGCTGGCAAACTGGCTGTGCAGAGTGATCTTATTGTTCCTTATAGACCAAACAAAGTTGAGACCAACCAACTGGTAAATATATCACATATGAATATAAGTCTTTTGACTAGAAAACAAAACTCTAGTATGATATGGACCTATGAAATCATATGAACAGTTTGACCACACAACAAACAAGTATTCCAAAACATATAGAATTCCCACGACATTCATCCAAAACTTACATGGTAAGTTAGCTTCTTCGCAATAAGGTAAGCCCATGCACGGTGAAGATTAATACAAACACCAAAAATAGAGATTTAATTTGGATTACTTTCTAGTCTAAAGTACATATATTAGAGGAGTTCGTAAATAACTTTTAAAATGCAATTACTGGCCCAAATAATTATGATTAAGATGTTTACCAATTCACTTCCCAAAAAACCGACTAAAAAAAGGAGAAGAGGCGCAGCATAATGAAAATACCTTCTCAATTTTCAACTTGTTGAATACTTCCTGTAGAACCTTATAGTTTTGGATCATATCATATTCTGTCTTGGCATCAAAATTGACCTACAATAAACCAATGGTAGAAAAACGGAAGTCAACCTGTTAGGAAGAAAGGGTCTGGGAGCCCTTCTAATAAAAATGTCAACTAAAATATCATGTCAAGATCAAAGAAATATAAAACACAGTGGTGCGCTGATACCTTGTGCATTGGAACAGCTCCTGGATAGGTCATATCCATCATTTGACATTGCACTGCACCAGAGGCAGCCTAGCCACATTTGTCCACATGATTCAAAATAAAAAAAGTTTTCAAACGGAAAAGTTAAAGATGAAAATTGCACAAACAACCTAAATCTAGAGAAACAACCCTGGGAAAGCTTACCAACAATTTAATCTTCAACAGTACATCTAACCTTAGTTCAAGCCATACATGTGAAGGCAATACAGAACTATTATACATTAATCACACGTAAAAAAATCGGAGTTGATATTAAAACGACTAGGGTCAATGCTGTTGAAGCAATTCTGCCTGAAACATAGGTTTTACCGCATAGACAGCTCAACCAGAAGCCGTCTGCAACTTTATATCAGTTAATTTGTGAAAAACAATAAAACCCTACAATTCACTGTCTCAGTAAGCTAGGAGATACTAAAGCACCCCTCCTCAAATGGGTCGACCAGAAGAGTATAATTAAACACTTTCAAATCAAGCAGACAAATTTTCCAGAGTGCAAGCAATTAGTTCAGTTGGATAATATTGAAACTTCAAATTAAGGACAGCACACAATTCAGATGGAAAAAAAGCCCCAAAATAAATATCCAAGCTTTCTAACATTGAAGAGCAATAAAGAACAGAGAAATTTAGGATTGTGCCACTTAAAACCCATGTGACCGTCAAAGAAAGCGAGACCAAATGAACAAATGCTCAATAATGCTCAGATAAAGAAACCCACAATCAAGATCGTTTCTTTTTTGCATACTCATTCTCAAGAACCCTCAAAAGAAATTCACGAAAGATGAAAAATAAAGAGAACCTCTTCAATTCGAGAGAGATTGAGCTGAAGACGCTTATTGATCCATGTCAATATCTCATTCCTTCCAACGAAGTAAGCGCTGTCCATTATGCCTATGTTGGAAGCCATTTCCGCCCAGATTTCCCAATTCTTCGAATTTCACAGAAACCCAGAGACAGAAATTAGAAAAAGGGGAAAATAGAGTCAGATAAGAAATGTGGGTACTTGTTTAAGAGGACGAGGATTAGGGTCTAAAATTGTAAATGGAATTTCTTTTCGAAAAATTAGATAGTTGAAACAAATAATTGAGAAAAAGATAGTGAGAAACTAAAGGATTAAATTGAACGGCGACAAAGAAGTGAATGAAGAGAAATGAAAAGAAGAAAAGACTGAAAATGGAAAATGCACGACTGGCGGGCACTGAAATGGTGGGTTCTTTGATATTTTGGAATCTTGACGGTACCGTATCGTAACCGCATTTGTCGAAACAAGCGTTTGATAGAACGGATAAATATTTTCCCGTTTTCAACTTTAATTTTTTTTATTCTTTTTTTAATTTGAATTTAAGATATTATCTGAACTCTATTTTCATATATTGATCGGTTCATAAGAATTATTTGATTATTTTGATGTCACTGGGGATTGGTAGTGATCTTCTTCACGAGAGCCATCATTAGTTGTAGTTGATGCATAAGTTTAACTACAAAATAGCCATCATGATGCATAAGTTTAACTACAAAAATACACACTTCACCAACAATGGTAAGGATATCAAAACATCTTTTGTGAATTGTAGTCCCCAACTGGTGAGCTGAGTGTTAAGAAGGAAAGAAAATTAAGAATTAGAGTAGTTTCAATATCCCTAATAATCAAAATGAATTATACAATAACATTGCTAGATGTTATGTGAATAGTTAATACGGCAGAGCATATAATTTAATGTTGTGGGTCTATTTTGTTATGACATTCGGCAAATAGGGTCACCTTCATTGACCCTCGTCAATTTTAGAATTTAGTCCCATTTGAATTAAATTATACAAACCTGGCCAAAATTGATGATGCCCTGCCAAAGTGAGGGCAGGCCAAGATTGACAAGGTGAGTTCCTCATAAACAAAACAAAAGAAACGGCTCATTGAAATCTCTTATTTTTACTTGGGTTTGGTTGGCGTGTGTTCGTCACTCCTCACCCACATTATAATACATAGTTGATAATGAGAAGCCATTAAACAAATTAAACAATGTATTGGGCATTAAACAAATTAAAGCAAATAATAACTAATTAGGAAGTGAGGAAGATGAATTTGCATGTGTAAGGTTGGGAAGATGGTGCTGGGTTGAAGGTCATGAGAAGCCATTTTCGAATCTGCAGATTTGATATGAGATTAGATCTGATCTGTGTTGAATAATACTATCAAACTATGAAGACAGAAAACAATGTTAGTTGATTGAAATGTCAATTTACATTTGTGTCTCAATAGTATGATAGTGTCCTCGTAGTCCGATAGCATCATCATAGTCCAATAGTATCCTCATAGTCAAATAATTTTCTCATAGTTCGTCAAGCAAACTATGTTCTAAAATTTGAAATGTCATCAATTACGGATGTTTGATGTCTCCATAATCTAATAGTTCTTATGGTCTGATAGTGTCTTCACAATCTGATAGTTCATTTCAACCCTTAGACTAGATCTGCAGATTCAGAAATGGTTTCTATGACTTTTAACCTAACGTCATATTCCCAACCGTAGACATGCAAATTCATCTTCCTCACTCCCCAATCGGTTATTTGCTTTAATTTGTTGAATGACTAACACATAATTAAGAAAATTCAAAAAGTACAAAACACCCAAAATAATGATTAAGAAAAAAAATTAGAGACATAAAAAGATAAAAGATGACTGGTTCAAATTCATAGTCGTGACTGATGAAGAACAAGAACGTTGAGAAGATGAGAGCGATGAGAATATGAGAGCGATAACAAGATGAGATCGATGAGAAGATGAAATTGATGAGAAGATGAGGGCTCTCCCAAATGTTAAGTGCATATATAGCAAGATTTAGGAGGGGGAAAAAATGTTACGGTGGAAACTGGTCTTTTCTTCTCTTTCCCTAAGATAATAAAAATTACTATAACACACGTGTAGTGTATAATTTTGTAAAAATATTTTAAATGCTTCTATTTTTGAATAAGTTATAGCCAAATCATCTACTTTCATCAATTTCCATATTTTTTGGTTGTTAGAGTTGTGTAAATATAGAGTTATCGGACTTTTCAGATATCAATAGAAAATTATATATAAATAGATTGACCCTAATAGTAATATGAATAGATTGTTAATTTTATGATTCTAAGAAATTCTCTTTTGGAGTGATATATTATTGGAACAAATATATATGTACCTAACTGATCAAGATTTGATGGCAATTAGGAAACACACTATGGCCTCCTCCAATCCCATTTAATTGAATGCAAAGAGTTTGGTGGTTGCAAAGCTTATAGCTTGTCGGTGTCGACTAGCTATCTTCCGTAATATGAAATTATGAATATGAAGAGAAATGAGACCTTCTTAATGGGGTTGAGTTATAAAAAAATGACAATTACACCTACACCTTAATTTATTTATTTATCTCATTTTTGGTACATGTACATGCATTATATATACTAGGGTCGGTTCAAATATTTGAAAATTCAGTGTAAAAATTAAAAATGTATTATCAATTTATGCACCTAATTACTAAAAAACGTAAATTTTTATAGATTGATTATTTCATTTTTATTTTATGAGGCATCGTTAAAACCTTGTTAGGAAAAATTCATTGGGGCAAAACCCCTAACAAAGGAAAAAGAAGACTACATGCTCAAAATATTACATTCAGTTCAAAAAAAATATATATTTTTAATTTGTATATAGATAAAACTATCTACATTTAAGACGATTAAATTACAACTTTTATATTCAATACAAGCAGTTAATCTTCAAATACGAGCTCCACTATTTAAACAATTTAAGTCAACATCAAATTTACATATTCTTGTCTTGTTTATTTATTTGCATGCTTTATATAATTTATTAATTAATTTATTATATATATTAATAATCCTGGGCTCTATTTTGACGTCTACTGTGCGCAGCGATGAAAAGAGGGCGAGTGTCGCGAGGGTTCAACGCGATGGGAACTCGAGTGGGTCTTCGGGTCTGCTTGGTGGTGTCGAAGCAGCTGTGCATCCCAAACGGTAATGGAGTTGCAGTCCTTCACCATGGGACCTCGGACTGACAGTGGGGGAATCGAATAGTTCTCGAATTTGGACTTGAAGACGACGATCTCTAAGTTAGAAATCGATTTGATTTTTGGGAAATTGGGAGAAACTTTGCTTTTACACTTGTCTTTTATCTGAAATTTTGTCATCGGTAATCTTAAAGACTACACACAAGAGGGGGAAATTCCTAATGGCTGATGGCTGAAGCAAGAGTCGGAGAGCTGAAATTCATGTCTGAGTAGCCCATGAGCTAAGATGAACTCCTGCCCAGAATTCAACCCAACAAGATGACCAATTTAGTCATTAAATTTATTATCAAATCATTCTATTATCAACTAGTTCTAAGAAAAAAAAAATCATGGGTTTTGAAAATCCTCACCCCGTGACTCCAAGAAGACAAATTTTGGACATTATGGAGAATTGAGAGGAGGGAGCGCCCATGATCTGCAAACTAACAAATACAAATAGACATGCATGTTCCAAAACATCGAACTTTATCATATCGTTCTTTATCTAACTTGTGGGAGATGAATGGGGCCGGAAGGAGAACAAAAGCAGCAACAGAGTAAGAATACACAACAAAGACATGGTAGCTCATGCCTTTCATGGTGGCAGCTTTGAACAGAGTGTTTAACCCCATGTTCATGCACTCCATCATCACCATCGCCATGAACGGCAGTGCATTTTTGTAACAAACCTCCCCGCCACCGCTGCCACCATCTCTGTTGCTCCTCCTTCCTATGCAACCCCACTATGTTTCCCTCTGTTTCTCTTCGTTTTTTGCACTCACAGGAAAAGAGAGAGAGAGATGGGTAAAGTAATGAGATAAATGAGGAGGGGTTTTGATCATCTTATATAACAGAGAAAAAATTTATACTCTAGGTTTACGCTTACCCTTGTTCTTCTTTTTATTAATCGGACCCGGCTTGGCTGCGTCACCATAGATGATGTCCACAAGAAAAAACCTTTGGCTACCCAAATCAGTCATATCAAACTCCCTTAACATGGACCTCTTGAAATCACACATCATATCTTCACCATCACTAGTAAAAATTAAATCATCAACATAAATACTTACAATGATGATTTTCTCTGCTGCACGCCTCTGAAAACCCTCCTTGATAAAATGAGCCTCAATTTGACTAAACCAAGCCTGTGGAGCTTATTTTAATCCATACAATGCTTTGTGTGGCTTGGAGACCAAGTGCTCCCTTCCTTCCTTCTCGTAGCCCTTTGGTTGCTCAATATAGACCTTTTCACTCAGCTCTCCATAAAGGAACGATGACTTGACATCTAACTGAAAAATCGTCCACCCTTTTTGTGTTGCCAAGGCAATGATCATCCTCACGGTATCCATTCTTGCTACTGGTGCAAAGACTTCTGTGTAGTCTATGTCCTGCTTCTGTGAGTAGCCTTTGGTTATTATACGTGCTTTGTGCTTGTCAATCTCTCCATGTTTGTTGTACTTGGTCTTATAGACCCATTTAACACCAATCTTTTTAGCTCTATCAGGCAACTCATTTAAAGACCATGTTTTATTCTTCTCAATGGAACTGATCTCACTATCCATTGCTTGCCTCCACTTCTCTTCCTTCACTACTTCTTCAAAATAGAGAGGATCTTCAACGAGCACGATTTGAGCCATGTGTGCCTCATCATCACTTAGCCCTTCACCAGTGACATAGTCACTCAAGTAAGAAGGTGGACGTCTTATTCTTCCTTCATAAACCATCCCTTCATCCTCACCAAGTTCACTTGAACTTCTCTCTTCATTCCCTCGTGTTTCTTCATTACTCTCACTGATACGCTAAAACTAAACATTAAAGTAAACACAAAGTCACACTCAACACTTAATAAAAATATATGCAAATTAAAACCTTTTTTTTTGTAGATTGTAGCATTGATAAGTAGGGATCGTTCTTAACCGGGGATTGAGGGTACCTAAGCATGATTATCGTTTGATTAATTAATTAGGGGGGTAGTTGATTGTTTCTAATATCCTACGTTATTAACTAACCTAAATTAACTTAATCTAACCTAACCTAATTTACTATTTACATTGGTCAACTTGTCAGGACCCGTCCCAAATCCCCTGGGATTAACGTGGGACAAGCCTGATCCCGTCTGACATGAAGTGTCAGACCAAGGAAATTCCGTCACTAGCCCTCACCGGGGCGTCCAGAGCATGCCAGGATCATAGGAGGAGGAGTGTGATGTCTCGTTTCTGCTACAGCCCGCATCCGCGATCAACCTGAAGGACATTAAAACATCAAAGGTCGTGAGTGGACAAAAATAATATTTTAATAAAAACATTTTCACAAGAAGACATTTATGCCCTTCACTAAAAGCATATGCATGCATTCAAAAACCGTTTACCAAAACATTCATAATACCATTTGTCAAACATATTCAAAAACCTTTCGAGGGTTCATGCTTGGTTCCCATAAACCGTCATGAACCATAAATCCATTTGGGTCCCCGACCCGAAATCACCATCCTAAAATCATAAAACCATTCATGTGGGAACTCAGCCCAAATCAACATGCGTGGGACTTAGCCCAAAACTATTCTCAGTGAAATACCAAAACATACAAACCACTTTCCGAAATATAAAACATGGAACACGGGGTCACCGCCCCCAAATCACTTTCATAAAACCTCATACGTATCGACGTACGTATAACCCATCCGCGACACTTCCGAGAAGATGCCAACTCCGGGCACACAGTCCCTAGGGAACACATCACTGATATATGTCACGATATCATCTCTATCCTAGTGTGCACACTACTCGGGGTCTCACTCCGAGTCTCCCAGGAATTCTCCATCTGGGAGGCTCAATCTCTGGATCTAGTCTGAGCTCTAACTCCGGATCTAGTCCACTCATCTCTCCTGAATCTGGTCTGGGACCTCCACATAAATAGTAACCCCCACTCCTGGAACGGGATCCCTATAGGATACCCATTCTAGTCTGTGGATCGTGACTCTCCAGGTCGACGTCTGGAGGAGACCATCTAAACATATGGAGGGTTCATATGCATTTTCAAAACTCTTTCTTTCTTTCTCAAAACACATTTCTCAATTGGGTCTCATACCGGATTCATCTCAACAGGATTCCTCGAATCCGATTCAAATCCATTTCACAGGCCTTGGCCTAAATCCTCAGTTCAACATGGTCTCATTCCCGAATTCTCACTTCATAAACCGAACTGAGACTCAAGCCCGATTTCACAATCAACAGGGCCTCAAGCCCGATACCACGACTAACTGGGCCTCAAGCCCGAACCGTAAAGCAATGGGGTGTAACGACCCGTCCCAAATTCCTAGATTATATTAGTGACTAATCACGATTAGTGAGGTTAATCAGTGATTAGTAGGGCGAAATCGGACGAACGATGCAAAATGACCGTTTTGCCCCTAGCGTGGGTAAAATGTTTACTTTTCATTCGGGGGGTCAAATGGACTTTGACCGATGACCGTGACGTAGTTCATGACGTCACGAGTTCATAGACAAGTGGCATGTTCAATTCCGACGTTCGAGGAGGAAGTTATGACGTTCGGAAGTTTAGGGGCATTTTGGTAATTTTGATTTAATGGGGTCAAATGTTGACTTTTTGACCGAGAGGTCCGATGGTCGAGGGCCAAGGACCGTTACGTAGAGTGGGACGATACAAATCCATAGACAGGCGGCACGCTGAAATCGGACTTCGAACGGGGAAGTTATAGGTCACGGAAGTTCGATTTCACTAGACACGTACTTCGAGGCGATGATGAGGTGGCCTTTTCTAATTGGGTCAGATATTTTGAGTGGGTCCCATGGATGAGTGACAAGTGTCACTCATCCTATTAGTCAATACCCCTAAATTGTGGATCTACTTAATTAAATATTAATATAATTATTATTTTATAATTAATCTCTCCAACATCAAATCCTATCCATCCATTCCTTTTAATCTCTCAAATCCTCACCACTCATCTCATCTAATCTATCCCACTTCTGTCATCAGCCATCACTCTTCTTTGTTCTTCCTAAAGCCCGAGACCCATATCCCCCATATTCTTCATTTTCTTCAAAAATCGAAACACCCACACACCATCACCATTCACCGCTTGTGTGAGCTGAGAGTGACCGTGTGAGGAGTGTGAGGGGTTGAGGACCGAGAGGCTGGACGGTGGCCCACGGTGGAGGCCACGGCGGAGTGAACCCGTGAGGTAGGGAAATATTCGAATTTTGAAAATTGGATTTTAATGGTTTTTACTCGATTCCATTAATTGGGTAAAGTTTTTAGGGATCCCAGGAGATGAATAGGATTGGTTTCGAGGTGTTGGACGACTTGGAACAGCCGTGAACGGCAGGAGAAGTCACGGCCGCCATGGCTGGATTGAAGGTACGGGTTTTCGATTTTTTCTTCTGTTTTAAAGTCATAGGATTGTAGGTTAGGATGAGGGGATGAAAATGGGACAAACGGGAGGAGTTTTGGTGGCCGGAGTAGGGAGAACCGACCGGGTCAAGCCGCGGGTCACGGCGACCGGGTTGCAGGCTTCGGGTCGACCCTGCGAGAGGACAGGGATGACTGATGATGTCATCATGTCAGGGATGACATCATCATGTCAGATCTGACAATGTCAGCTGACATGTCAGAATATGAACCAATGGGAGCTTGACACATGGCACTGTCAGAGGTGTCAGTGCATGACGTCAACGTTGACTTTTCAACTCGTTGACCAGCGTGTGGGGGCGCGTGTGAACAGTGTTTTGAGTGGGCCTAGTGTTATTTTAAAGGTTTCGACGATCCGGATCCAATGGCGGCGGTTTCGGGTCGATCGGAGATCGTTAGGTTGGTCAAATTGAGGTTTTTCACCTTGGAAAACGTGTACGGGACACGTTGACTTTTTCGGGAAAGTTTAGGGTTCTTAATATGGACTTGTATATGTTAGTAGTAACCTTTGGATATGATTTGGACAGGTCAGGATGACCCGGAGAGGTCGGATTGCCTCAGGAGAGCCGTATGTCACGCAAATCAAGGCGGCAGCTCGGACGGTCTATGAGTGGACCTTGTTTTCTAAATTGGTGCATGCATAAATGTTTATTATATGTTTTATTACTTGTTTGATGATGCCATGGGTGCATTTGTATGTGGTAACGTATAAGCACGTATTTCGAGGTTTCGGCCTTATACGGTGCTTATGACAGGACCCGCCCCGATCCCCCTGGGACCACCCGGGACGTGCCCTGCTCCCGTCTGACACCCGACGTTAAAATACCAAAAATACCCTTATTGAAGATAAAATGCATAAAGAAAATCCATAGTTACGTCATACATAGCACACCACACAAATACTCAAATACAAATAGTGTCAGACAAGGGATGGTTCCCGAATACAGTTTATTGAGCACGACTCTAGACACACTACGTGCCAACCTACCCAGCAGTAGGGTTCAGGTACGCAACGTAAACCTATGCCTCTTCCTCCTCGGGATCCTCCTCCTCCTCCTCGGGATCCTCCTCCTCGAAAGCACTACCTGGAGGGGTAGTAAAACAACAAAGGTGAGTGGGCCGAAACTCAAGGTTTACAAAGTAGTTTACCATTTCGAAAACATATAGCTTTTCCCCTCCGTTTTCCGAAAAGACATGCATAGTATCAAAACCACAAGACCATATAGTCATAAGCAGAATAATATCAACATAATATAATCTTAGTCACTGCACTATACATCCCAACCCTGGCATCCCAGATGCCTGACGTCCCAGACGCCCAATAAGGTCACAGTCTCAAGGCTACGCGTGCCACCCGGGGTCTCAATCCCGAGTCCAAATCCCAAACCTAGTCCGAGCATGGCATTCTAGATGCCTGACGTCCCAGACGTCCAATAGTAGCAATCCTGCTCCTGAGTCACTCTACGGTCCGGTCCCTCCGTAGAATGACTCCTCACAGGCAATGCGCCGTGACCGCTCCGGTGTACCTACATCCGGAGGAGATAGAATCCTAGGGTAGATCTATACAGTGCAGTACCACAGATAATATCGAGATCCATTATACATATATATGACTCCAAACCATTTATGAACAACCAGACGGGTCTCATGCCCAAACATTGTAATACGTGCCATAAATCATACACAAGATAAACAGATACTTTTACTCAAATCACATATAGATATAGTAGAAAGTAAAACAGTTATGCATGCCGAAGTTTAGTGAAATCAAAGGCCCACTCACAGTACAATCCCGCTGCACTCCCGAGCGTAAAGCCCCGTCCAAGGGTTAAAGTACAATTCCTGTCATGCCCAAAACATACGTAAAGGTCACTTTAAGTCCCTACTAAACAACTAAGAAACCCTAGACTGAAACCGGCCCGGGAAAGCCGTCCGAACACGCTTCCCAAGGCATCAAACCCTAATTTGACCAACTTAACGATCTCCGATCGACACGAAACCACCGCCATTGGATCCGTATCGTCGAAACCTTGAAAATGGCACTGGTCCCACACAAAACACTGTTCACACGCGCCCCCCACGCGCCGGTCAACCCTCTGGTCAACAATGCTACAGTGATGCTGACGTCATGCTGACGTCACTGCTGACGTCAGCATGACGTCATCACTGACAGTGTCAGAGGACACGTGTCAACAGCCTATTGGTCCCTGGTCTGACAATATTCTGACATGATGACGTCATCATGACGTCACTGCTGACGTCAGCATGATGACGTCATCAGCTACAGTACCGGGTCTGCGAATCGGGTCACCGCAGACCCACGGTTCGACCCGATCACAGATCGTGATTCCGACCACCAAAATCGACGGGGTTTGTTCCTATGGACTCGTCTGAACATGTTCTATGGCTCTGTGTCATCAAAACTGGATTTTAAGATCGAGGAATCACCTGAAAAACGACGGGGAATTGGCTGCCGGTTCTGGTTCGTCTTCTCCGGCGAGCCGTCACACTTCCAGCCACCAACTCAGGTCCAAAACGCTCGTCTAGTCCCCTAGGTTAAGTCTCAAAAACAACCAAATAAATTCAACGTTAAAAACGGACGGTTTGAGGCAGGGAAGGAAAATCGGCCTTCACGGGTTTGCAGGCTTACCGCCGCCGTGTCGCCGCCGTGGGCTGCCCAGTCCAGTCCTACGCCGTCCAGAGGTCACAACGGTCCTAGCCCTAGGTTGGTTCGAGCCCAGACGTCACGGTTTGGATGGTTGGATGGTTTTGGGCTGCACGGGTCCTCTCGGGTTTGTGGGTTTTCCGGCCGTGCAGGGTGGCCGTGGTGGCATTGGCCGGTGTCTGGTGGTGGTGGTGCACGGTCTGGTGCTGCCTGATGAAGAAGGTTGGGTGGTGAGCTGCTGGTGTGTTTGTTTGAAGGATGGGAGGTTGCACGGTTTGAAGGAAGAAATGAGAATGAATAAGTCTCTGATGGTTTAAGAACAGAATGAGAAAATAGAATGGATGGCTGAGATTGATTCTGAGGTAAGAGTGAAGGGTGAGGATTTAAGGAAATTAAACTATTTAATTAATCTCATGGCAGACCAAGATCCAGATTGTTGGGGATGATGTGGATGGGGTAGATGAGTGACATGTGTCACTCATCAAGGGTCCAGATTGATTGGGTTAAAGTAAATCAGATTATAATATTTTATTATTATTTTAAGTTCCGAGTCTCGGTTAGTTCGGTTACGTTCTTGACCATAACTTTTTCGTCGTAAGTCCGATTTCAGCGTGCCGCCTGTCTACGGATTCGTATCGACGAGACCTACGTAACGGTCATTGGCCCTCGTCCGTTGGACTTCCCGGGTCAAAAGTCAACATTTGGCCCCCAAATGGCCAAATTACCAAAATGCCCCTCGACTTCCGAACGTCACAACTTCTTCCTCGAACGTCGGAATCGAACGTGCCACCTGCCTATGAACTCGTGACGTCCTAAACTACGTCACGGTCACGTGTCAAAGTCCTAAATACTTCCCGAGGTAAAAGTCAACTTTCCCCCCCTCAGGGGCAAAATGGTCATTTTACAATAAAATAATAATTACGAAAGTTCGGGTCGTTACAGCTTATACGGGTCTGTATTTCTTTATTGGTGTTAATGATATGGTTTTGGATTTCTAAATAGATAAACTCGGGTATGAGACCCATTTGGTTTTGTCTCGGGCATATGACACTATTTACGACCTTCGGGTCTAAATCGTGGTCGCGACGGGTGCTATGTGCACGGCGATCGACGATACGACGCTCGCCTCCGAATTGGGATGTGTTCCTTCCGGAGAGGTCACGATGCACGATTCGTGGTCGGGCAGCCTGAGGAGGCTCGACTTCGGAGTGCTGACAGTTCAGGATAGCGATCGGTGATGAGTGCACCATGATATTGTGGTGGTCGCGTCGGTTGATTCGTTCACGGCGACATACCAGGATTGAGAGCGGTCCTGGATGGATGGTTGCACGCATCACTATGATCGGAGTCGTGACTGACCCTTAGATATCGGGCACGATGCCCAGCTGATGTCATATATTCGGGCATGAGACCCAGTTGTTTTACACTGATGACTTCGGGTCAGGGACCCTAGATGGATTTCCAAGTTCATGACGGTTTATGGGAACCGGCATGAACTTTGGAAAGGTCATTGTGGTTCATGACGGTTTAGGGGAACCGGCATGAACCTTTGTCAGGTCATTTTGGTTCACGACGGTTTATGGGAACCAGCATGAACCCTGGTTAATGGATGTTATGGATCATGACGGTTCAAGGCAACCGGGTCAAAATTCATCGGACCTCCCAGATGTTATCGTCTCAATCTACGTAACGGTTCTTGGTCCTCATCCATCGGACCTCCCGGGTCAAAATTCAACTATTTGCTCATATTCGCCCAAATTACCAAAATGCCCTTGGACTTCCGATCGTCATAACTTCTTCCTCGAACGTCGGAATCGAGCGTTCCACTTGTCTATGAACTCGTGACGTCAAGAACTACGTCACAGTCATCAGACAAAGTCCATTTGACCGCCTGAACGAAAAGTCAACGATTTGCCCATTCCAAGGGCAAAATCGTCATTTCGCCCGAACGTCTGCTAATCCTTGTCTAATCTCCAATTAGCGTCACTAATCCGTCATTAATTCTTAATTAATCTTGCAAATTCACGACGGGTCGTCATACAACTTATCTTTAAACCTAACTCATTCATGATTGTATTAACTTCAACCTACGAAATTCTATAATCTTAATCTAACGAGTTACTTGCATATTCTCTTAAGTACATGACCGGAGCTCCCGACAACACTTTCAATAACCTAGACCCTGGGCTCCCTATATCTAGTCAAGCATTAAGTGCAAACACACAAACATAACACAAACTAGAATCATAGAACATATAGAAAATTGAAGCAATACAAATCATAAGACCAAGAACATTGTTAGAAATCAATTCATATAGCCAATAACTACAAGATAAAGAGGCCGTGTTACACTTTTTCTCTTCGGGGCTCCCTATGGATACTAAGTGATTGGGCACTCTTTGGTGAGACAAGTGAGGACTCCTTAACTTAATCACGAATGAAGGTATAGAAGGTGAAGTATGGTGTAATTATTCTTACACTAGAAATCTTGAATATAATGAAAGGGGAAAATTGGTTAAGTAAAGTTTTGATATAAAGAATGAGTGACCCTTTGAAAATAAATCAAAGCTAACTATTTATAGGCATAGGACAAGTCCCTAGCTTAATTCCTAATTAAAAGAGAAATATAAATCCTAAATTAGAAGGAATCCTTGTTAGCCGCAATTTGCATCCTTGTGCCACAAGGAATTGTCTTTGGGAATTACGCACAAGACCCTTACTATTTCCATTCAGCTTTCCTTTAATTAATACAGTAAACATCTCCTTGAAGCATGAGAATTTGATCTTGAATAGCTGGAAAACGCGCAAGGCTTCAATTCCTAGTAGAACAAGTAATCCTACCTGGGTAACCTGACTATGCCTCACCAAAACATAAATTTTTGTGGCTATAGGACTCCAATTTTAGTAATTATTGAACCCTTGGAAACTAGAATTCTAGAGCTTTCCAACCATATCTTACTCATATTCTGATTCTATCTGAGCCATTCACAATGGTCCGTGGAAGTGGGCTGATTTGCACAGGTAGATTTCTGCTTTGTAACTTTTAATCCACTTCTTCTTTTGAATTTCTCCAAGAACGAATCATGACATAATCTTGAGCCTTCTTACACATATGGACATAGTCTTGATCCATCTTGATGAATCTTGATCCAATCCTTATAAATCTTGGCCCATTCTTGATAGCTTATGCGGTTTTACTCCAATTTAACATCTTTACTCCATAATCTTGGGTTAGTACCTAAAAACATTAAAACAAGTTAAAAATGTAAGATTAAGGATATAATAAAGTAAAATGAAAAGGAAATTGAGATAAAAAGGTGATGAAATATGTGCTTATCACTCACCCAAGTTTCTTTCTCGACTACTATCATTTTCATCTTCATTTTCACTCACCCTTTATGCTTCCTCATTGTTTTCTTCATTTTCTGCCCATTCCAAATCTAACAAAATCTGCCCCTCATAACTCACATCCCAATCCCACTGTTTATCCTTCTCAACAATCACATCCCTACTCACAATATTTTTTTTTTTGCTACAGGATCAAACAGTCTATATCCCTTGGACTCCTCACTAACTCCCAATAAGACACAAGGAAAACTCTTATCGTCTAATTTACCTCGTTTTACATCTGGAACATGGACATGAGCTAAGCTTCCAAAGACCCGAAAATGCTCAACTGAGAGTTTTATTCCACTCCACGCCTCTTGTGGTGTGATATTCTTCACTGTTAATGTAGGACATCTGTTCAGAACATAGAAGGTCCAATTCACAGCCTCTGGCCAGAACATTTTTGGAAGGAATTTTTTTTTTCCAGATAGCATAGATCGAACCATGTTCATAATAATTCGATTCTTTCTTTCAGCCGCCCCGTTTTGTTGTGGCTTATAGGGAATGGTTAATTGCTTCTTAATTCCATTTTCCCTACAAAAAAACATTGAATTCATTTGAAGTGAATTCACCCCCTCTATCTGTCTGTAGACACTTGATGCTCAACCCTTTCTCTTTTTCCACGATTCTTTTGAAAAACTAGAAGCCATTCAATGCTTCATTCTTTTCTGTTAACTAGTACACCCATGATTTGCGACTAAAACCATCAATAAAGCATAAAGTGTACCTTTTTTCACTATTTGATATAGGAGAAATGGGTCCACATATATCCGCATGAATAAGCTCCAAAGGCTGATTTGCTCTCCATGTACTCCTTTTTGGCATGTCGTCACGATGCTATTTCCCATGGATGAAATATGTGCATATGGAATTTGAGGCTTGAAGCTGAGGAAGTCCACGAACCATCCTTTTGTATTGCAAAGTTCTCAATCCCTTGTAGCTCAAGTGACCATATCTTCAATGCCAAAGACAAGAAAGGTTCTGTGAACTGCTTATGTGAAGACACCTTTCTGGTTGAGCACTCGTAGAGGCTGGGGTCTGAGCTAGTAGTATAAACATCATATTTATACTCATTACAGTTTGAATAATCAGACCCTTAGCTGGATGATAGATTTTACAAACTCCAACTTGAATCAGTATGGCCAACCCCCTTTCTTGAAGCTGTCTTATGCTCAAGAGGTTATTTTTAAGCTCTGGAACATAGTACACCTCATGGACAACATGGTTAATTCCATTTAAAACCAGTTTGATAGTTCCCTTGCCAATCACATTTGACAGTTCCCTTGCCAATCACATTCATCCTAAAGTTGTTGCTCAATTTCACTGAGTGAATATGTAACGACCCGTCCCGAATTCCGGGATTACATTAGTGACTATTCAAGGATTAGTGAGGATAATAGGTGATTAGTTGAGCGAAATCGGACGAACGGTGTAAAATTACCATTTTGCTCCTAGTCGTGGGTAAAATGTTGACTTTTGACCCGAGAGGTCCGATGACCGAGGGTCGATAACCGTTACGTAGATCGGGTCGATACGAATCCATAAACAGGCGGCACGTCAAAATTGGACATTGAACGGGAAAGTTATGGGTCACGGAAATTCGATTGCACTATGCACCCATTACGAGGCAATGATGAGGTGGCAATATCTGATTGGGCAGATATTTAAGTGGGACCCATGTATGAGTGACAAGTGTCACTCATCCCTTTGGCCCAAACCCCCATTTTGTGGATCTAAATGATGATTGGTCCACTTGGATTAAAATATATATTATTTTCCACCCACCACTCATCCTAGCCCTTCATCTTCACCCTTCCCCTTCATCTTGACTGTTCATCTTCATTCATTGTCTCATTTGATCGTCATCAGAGACCGGCCGGGCTGCCAAGGTTAGTGATGATATTGTTTGGCGCGTGGCTTTCACGCGCAGCCCCTTTGGGCGGCGCGTGAGGGGGCGTGGTGGGCCTTTTGGGGAAGTGTTCAACATGACTTTTAATCTATTCGATGTAACAAATATTTTGGGACTAGTTTCGTGTCGATCGGACACCGTCTCGATAATGTTCGGGACATCCGAAGGTTTAGGATCGAGTTTAAAAATAGTTAAAAATTCGGGAAAATTATGTGACTTCAATGAGAGGTTAATAAGGTAGTAGTATCCCTCTAGATTGAGTTGGACATGTTTGGGAGTCCCGGTGACGACGATTAGCCCGGTGAGGCTTACGACACACAAATCGAGGCGGCAGCTTATAACGGTCTATGAGTGGACCTTAATTTCTAAATTGTGATGCATGCATAAATTTTTTATATGGTTTATAGATATGATTCTATGATGATGATTTGGATGATTGTGATTTACATGGTTTCACGCATTTCGAGGTGATTTACGTGCTTGAACGTAAATCGAGGTTTACGGTTTTGCACTGATTTTCTGTGCTTATAGTTGTGGAAATGATTTCATGAAATGGTTTTAGATTTGAAAAGGT
Organism: Prinsepia uniflora; assembly: GCA_032719365.1. NCBI lineage: Eukaryota > Viridiplantae > Streptophyta > Magnoliopsida > Rosales > Rosaceae > Prinsepia > Prinsepia uniflora. Next base: position 76,206,295 of record CM064865.1, on the reverse strand, counting down.
AAACTCAGGTTCGAGACCCATTTGTTTTGGAAACCCTCGGACTCGAAGTCCATTTAGTTACGTTCTTGGGCCAGAGGCCCAATTGGTTCTTGAATCGATTTCAGATTTGGAAATATGGACCGGGCACGAGACCCATTTGATTTACGAACTCTCGGACCTGAAGTCCATTTGATTTAACAAGGTATCGGGTCGGAGGCCCAGTTGGTTTACGTATCGGGCTCGAGGCCCAATTGATTTGCGTATGAGGCTCGAGGCCCAGTTGACTTACGTATCGAGCACGAGGCCCATTTAGTTTACGAAATCGGGCACGAGGCCCAATTGGTTTACGATTCGGACCGGAGGCCCAGTTTGTATGTGGATTCGGGCTTAGGACCCAGTTATGTTTTAAGATTGTGATTTCGGGTCGGGGACCCATAAATGGATTTATTGTTTATGACAGTTTATGGAGACCGATCATGAACCCTTAAAAGGTTTTTATGGTTTATGGCGGTTTATAGGGACCGGACATGAACCCTTGAAAGGTTTTGAGAGTGTTTTTAAATGGTTTTTCGTATACCATCCTTTATATATGGATTGTCTCCTCCGGGGAAGGTCGTTGGCCTGGATGGACCCTAGAGTAGTCACGGAGCACTGACTGAGTGGAGTTGCCCCCGTTGGGTTCCTTACTCTCAGAAAGGCTATGGATTATAACCCCTAGGGAAGGTCATTGATCTACGAACATTGACCTGGGTGGACCTTGGGAAGACTCGGGCTTTGAGACCCCGGGTAGCACGCGCGTAGCTCTGGATACCGTGACACGATTGGTTATATGATATAATGATAAACATGATTTCTTGGTTTTTCGAAATTGTGTTTTATGACTGATAAATGGATTTGGGCTGAGATCCCACATATGTTTATTATGTTCTAGATTTCTGTAAATGGTTTTGGGCAGGGGCCCGTATGGATTTGGTTATTGAAACATATGTGGTTTGATAAATGGTTTTACTATACATGCATGCTTTTTAGTGAAGGGCATAAAGGTCTTCTATAAAATATGTTTTACTAAATTTATTATTTTTCGTCCACTCACAGTCTTTCTGTTTTCAATGCCCTACAGGTTGAATACGGTGCAGACTGTAGTAGAGACCGAGACATCACATACCTCCTCCGGATCCCGACGCACTCTGGAAGCCGTTCAGGCTAAAGGTTCAAATTTTCCCTATTCTGACACTCCGTATCCGACGGGATCAGGAGCGTCCCTCGTTAATCCCCGGGGAATTGGGACGGGTCCTGACAGAATAAAACTTTCATCTAGGTTTGTGAACATACCTTGATTGCCACACATATGGTTGGAGCACCATGAGTCAAGGAACCAAGCATCAATTTGTTTTTGTTCGTGTGACTCAACATATGACATTAACAACAACTCATATTCTTCATTTGTTTCTGCATAATTAGCCTCCTTATCCCACTTTGGACATTCGTACTGGAAGTGTCCAACATTGGGACACTTATAGCATTCCAATGTAGCTTTGTTGAATGCCTGACCACCTTGACCGCGTCCTTGTCCTCTATAATTGCTTCTTCCACGTCATCTGCCTTCCGTTTTGTCATCAGATGTCACCTTCAGGACTTGCTCCACACTGCTGGTTTTGTGAAACTTCTGCTCATGTACACTGAGTGAGCTCTGAAGTTCATCAATCGTAATTGCATCCATGTCCCTAGATTCCTCAATCGAACAAACTACATAGTTAAATTTGTCCATGAGGGATCACATGATTTTTTCACAGATCGTGACATCAGTCATGATCTCCCCATATACTATAATTTTGTTTGCTACGGTCATCACTCTAGCAAAATAGTTAGTGATTGTTTCACCAACCTTCATCTCAAGAGTCTCAAAGTCTCTTCATAGGGCCTGAAGAGTTGAGCGCTACACTCAAGCATTCCCTTCATATTTTGTCTTCATGGAATCCCATATCTTCTTGACGGTGTCTTTTTCCAAAATCGTCTCTAGGATACTCCTATCGATTGCTTGGAAAAGATAGTTTTTGGTTTTGAGATCCTTGAGCTTCACTGCATCGAGCTTTCTCTGTTGTCCTTCTGATAGGGGTTGCGCCCCCTTTGTTGGTTCTTCATAACCAGTTTCAATCAATCCCCAATACTCCTTACTTCGAAGGAAATTCTCCATAAGCATGCTCCAATGGTCATAATGACCATCAAAACGTGGAATGGACGGTTGCACAAAGTTTCCTTCAAAAGTCATATTTTTCTTCTCTCATTTTCTGTGTTTGGAAGTCACTCAAAAACTGCGACTTTTTGTTTTCTCGGTCTCAGTAAGGACTCTAATACCAGTTGTTGAGAACGAGAACAGATATACTAAGAGTTATACTGCAAACTACTCAAACAAGGGAGGAAAGACTAAGTTTATTGAATAGAGGGAATGACTAATATATAACCTTACAGAAATAACATAAAGTTACAAAACAGCCCACTATCCTTTCAAACTGGAAAGTGGTAGCGTGTATAAAGAACTAGTCTAACAAAGAACATATCTTCCAACATAGTAGGAACTTGTTAAAAACAAACAATCCTAAATGACTGAGAGTCCTACAACAATGAGGACAGTCAGACTTATCAAATTTAACAGATCCGGTTTCGCTTGTGGTTCTGGGGGAAATACCGAAGTAATTGTACCTGATCATAGCCCCTGGGGAAATGGCGAGGGAAGGCTGATGGAGGAGGCTGGTGCTGCAGCCGAAAATATTTAAACAGAATAAGGGTGAAGATGAGGCCTTTGTCTATGATGATGGGGCCACCGAAATCGTTGACAGCACAAAGCACGGCTTCGGTGAATTTGTGCAAGGCAAGCTTCGACCCCACCTGGTTACGGTGAAGGAAAAGCTTTATGCACTTTCCGAGGTAGCTTCCCCAGGCCGGCTTTGTTCTATGGAGATGTTCAATCCTATTGAAAATAAAAAGGCCTGTCTTCTGGCTCCTTCTTGTTGGGTAAAATCACTGCCTGACAGGCGCTGTTATGCAGTTTTGGATTCTAAGATCATGGTCTTCAATCCATACATGTCCAGTATGACCATCATTGATGTCTCTGCCCCAGAACCCAAATGGGAAGGATTGGAATGGGAAAGACTGTAGTAGGCAAAGATCTTGGATTTCACTTCTTTACTAATGCTTTGATGTTGGGCTTGAAAACAAGCATCGAAGAAAGTTCCAAGCTTATGCTTATGTATCAAGTACCCCAATGTCGTCGGGGACGTTGCTCTGGATCAGGCGTGGCAATGTACCGCGTTATGTGCTCCACTTCGGGATTCTCCTGTAAGGCTGTAACTTACTTGATTTAATTAACCTCCCGATATTCAGAAACATAATTAAAGAGGGGTCTTCTTTCGTGGATTTGGGAGATCAACAAATTTGCTTTGTGGCTTCCGATTACGTCCCATGGTCAGACACAGGACGTGAGGTTATGCATTTTTTTTTCTTCAAATTTTCTTTTTTCAGAATACGAGGATGATGATGGCGATGTTAATTGCACTCTCAAATTGTTGTGCTCTCGCTTTTGTACGATTGACTGCTTTGAAGATGATCGTGATTGTAATGGATATAACTTCGATAACGTATTGGAATGGTTTGCGATGTAGTTTTCAAAGCATACTGCTGCATTAATATTAATGTTATGTAAGTCTACCTAATCCTAACTTGTTTTACTTCCTTAAGTGTACCACTGCAATCCCTATTTGATTTCAATAAATGAATGATTTCAAAACTAGCTAGGTATGATTACCAATGCTTAAATTATCTGCCAATTGCTTGACCTATTCATGATCATATATCTATATACAGACTACTTTCAGTTTGGATAACTCAGCATCCTTAATATGCAGACTTCTTTCAGTTTGGATACCTCAGCATCAATTTTAATTCTTATATTTGACTTTATTTGTTGGAACTTGGATATGTGATTTAGTAAATGATCGAGTTGTTTCATAATGTGTTTTAGCTAGTGCGAAAAATTGTAGTCAACTTTTGTGCTTTGCCTCATGAAGATGTGATGTAGTAATTGACTGAAATTGATTTGGTGTATACTTATAATGAGTTGTAGTTTGTTCATGGATTGGATCGAGTTTAAGTAAGTTTGAGTTAGAGATTACGTGTGTGCTTGGATATTTAATTTAGTAATTGATTGAATGGAATCAATGTATCATAATTGTTGCATTGAGGTTTACACGTTTCTTTCGCATTTTTATGATTGACATGCTACAGTATATTGAAGCCAAATGAGGCTATGGCCCCTGCAAAGTTACTCAGTTGGAATATGTCTTCAATCCTCCCTGTTTTTCAAGTTTGCAGGAAATTGAAATCAAAGAAATGAGACGAAGAGCTTGTTAAGAAATAGGGATGAAGATATGAACAAGAAGATGGGGGAGGACAATGCATGACTTGGAAATTGAATGTAGAACTGATTAATCCTTTATTTTTCGGTATCTTCTATTTTTCTTTCTTGAGAACTCATTTGGTATCTTCGAGAGTTTAAAATGGAACCTTTTGGCAAAATCTTCTTTCTTTGAATAACTCGGCATCATTTTTAGTTTGTCCACTTGATGTTTGCTTATTTTGCGCTTATTTTTTGACAGTTAAAGAGGGGGAAGCCCAAGTACTTTTCATAATGTCCGTGAAATTAGATATCAAGAGCATCATAATTGGATCTCAAACTCAAACTCGGATAAGATGAGTGCATTTTAACTACAGATAAATCATAACAAACAATAGGAGAAAAGGCTCGAAACCTGTCGTGTGTGGTTTAATTGAGCATGCACAGAAAATGCGGTCTAAACAGTACTCAATATCAATAAACTTATGATTCATTTAATGTAATCCACTTACTATTAATAGTACTATGGAGACCAAAATGATTTACTGGCTTTTCGAAATTAATAAACCGTCCTGTAATTCATTCGTATTCCCTTATGGAATATAAAGAATCTTACATTTGATTATTTTTTTCAAGAACTCTACTTATAGAATTGAATGAATGTAAGATTTTGTAATTATAAATACAAATACATAATATTAAATGTTAAAAGCGTTAATTGATTTTCAAGTATTAAATACACAGAAAAAAAAAATAAACTAAATAGTTATCAAGCTGTTAACGGAAGGAAGCAATCAGTTCCTCCAGTTTCCTCTCAATTAGGGATTCGTTTTTTGATGAGCCGCTATATTTGGAGCCATGCATACATGAGATTGTTAAGGCACTCATGCTGGCCTTTAGTCTGCTGGTTGTGGCTGACACGACCCATCCCAATCCCCCCGGGATTAACGTGGGATGCGTCATGCTCCCGCCTGACACGAAGTGTCAGACAAGGGATAATACATACCGCATTCGTGATCAACCTGAAGGGCATTAAAACCATTAATAACGGTGAGTGGACAAAAATCAATAAGTTCATAAAAACACATTTCATAAAGACATTTATACCCTTCACTAAAAAGTATGCATGCATCAAAAATCAGTAATAAAAATATTTACTCAAATAAACCATTAGGGTCGTAGCCCAAAACGGTAACTCAAAATCAAGTGTGGGAACTCGGCCTAAAAACTGTAGAATACCGAAATCCGTAAATCCAAAACCAAGTGAGCCACCCAAATCCATAACCACAAATCCACAAAGACAGAAATACCATTTCATGATTCCAACAATCCAGATTTACCACATAACCATCCTCGGCATCCCAGATGCCTAGCGTCCCAGACGCTTGATGTCCCAGATGTCATATGTCAGGGCCCATCCCTAATCCCCCAGGATTAGGGACAAAACCCTGCTCCCGTCTGACTTACGCATGACACGAAGGCTAAACTGACGTCCAACCTTCATGTGACAAGTAATTCGGACAAGGGATTTTCGATCCGTCCGTCCCAAAACTTCCAAACTTCCCCTAGTGCGCAGAGTCTATTGTGGATCGTACGTGTGATGTCTCCATCTCTCTCGATCAACAGCCCGTGCCGCAACAATCTGGAGGGTATCGAAAACACGAAAAGACTGTGAGTGTACAAAAATAAAGTATAAGTTTAAAAACATTTCATAAAACAACGACATTATACCCTCCGTTTCAAAACCAATGCATGCATACTAATTTCATGTCATAAAACCATTCAATAATCCAGTTAAACAAACCATGTACGAAAACCAAACACCGTTTCCTTGTTCTCAAATCCCGGGCCTCAGCCCAAAACCACAAAAAACCATTTCATCCGGGCCACTGCCCAAAACATCGGAAAATCTTGTTGAAAACCATCTCATTTTTCCATTTACCGAACCTGCTGGATCCATCCGAGTCTTTAAACTCCCGAGTCTTTAAACTCAATCCAGGCCTCAATAATTCGAGTCTTTAAACTCAACAGGCCTACGGGGGAAAATATCAATATCCGAGTCTTTAAACTCCGAGTCTTTAAACTCAATCCGAGTCTTTAAACCCAATCCGGGCCCGTCCCCTGTCAATCACAATATCCGGGTCTTTAAACCCAATAACCAGATCCATCAAAGCTAACCAAAAACCGTTTGAAAACCACTTTCCATTTCCAAATCCGAATCCGCAATCTCAGCAGGATCCCGAATCCAAACCCAGAATTCATATCCATCTCCTTTCCAGATCCGAGTCCGCAACCATCATTCCGTAAGCAGGCATCCGGAATAACCATTCAGAACCCAAACCCGAAATCCACTTTCAGGTCGCGAATCGAATCCCGAATCGTCATCCGGAATTCCGATTCACAAACCCGAAATCACGTTTCTCAAAAACCACTTTTTGAACTGGGCTTCAAGCCCGAAAACACTTTTCAAAATCCTTTTACTTTCTTTGAAATCAATTCGTATTTCAAACCCCAAAATCAAATCATTAAAACTAGGTTTAAATCATAATATCCGTCAAATCTCGTAAAACGTGAAATTCCATAATTTCCTCGAAAAACGTGCAAAACCGTAAACCATCACAATCATAAATCACATCATAGAATCGAGTATAGAAAACATATAAAACATATATGCATACATCAAGATTTAGAAAACAAAGTCCACTCACAGACCATTCCGACGTCGCCTCGATACGCGCGCATTTACGCCGTTCCCAGCCATTCCGCTATCCTCGGCTTTCCCGAACCTGTCCAAATCCCATAACGAGGTCACTAACGACTTATTTAAGCTTCTATTAAAGCCCCGTAATTTTCTCATATTTTTAACCATTTTTAACCGAGCCCTAAAACCTTCGGATACCCCAAAACATATAGAGACGATATCCGATCGTCTCGAAATCAGTGCCAAAATGTTCGTTACATTGAATACTTTAAAAGTCGTGTTGGAAACTTCCCCAAACTAGGCCCCACACACCCCCACGCGCGTCTGGAAGGTTCTGCGTGTGAGACCCACGCACGTGAACAGTGTCATCGTCAACCTTAGGTGAACCCGGTTCACCTGGTTCGAACTGGTCCGATCCAGGCTAAACCGGCGTTCACGGTTTTCCCTCATTTCTCCATGATTTTTCATTCTGATTGTCCTATTAGGTTCGTCCCATTCTAAAAGATCGATTTCAATAAGAAAAATACGAAATTAGAGTCAAAATCTCACCTTCCAAAGTTCGAACGAAAGCCCAGAAAAACCCAGTCACCGTTCCCGGCCACCCGTCGTCCTTCCAACCACAGGTTCGAGTTCTTGAGCTCTGTCCTACCTCCCTAACACTGTTAGCATCCAAAGAACTAGTCAACAACGGCCCAAAAGTCACAACTTTCGATTTGAACCGATCGGGAAAAACAGGGGAAACAGAGGAAAGCTTACCTATTCGTGCACCGCCGTGAGCTCCGCCGTGGCCCAGCCCGTCTGCCGTCACTCCTCCGTTCTCTAAACACTCCCACAACTCCAAACTCGAAGGTCTTAACCGAAACACGGCAGCATCACCACCACGGCCCTTCTCTGTTTTTCTGAAAAAGCTCCCCTCGTCTCAACCTTTCTTCACAACTCTCACCCAAAACTCACTCCCCAACCTTCACCTAACCCCTGATCACACACACTCAACGTTTAGGACTCACACACCTTGGGACTGTTCGAGTTCTTCCCTCTGTTTTAGTCTCTGTTCTTTCAAGCACGGCTCACTCTCAAAACACAGCAAATTTAATTGAATCGTGCAAGTGGCTAGAAGCCACCAGACACAGCCCACATGTCTCAATCCTGTAGTCCCAAACTCAAAATATCCAACCCGCTCTGTACACCTGTCCTCATCTGATTGGCACAATTTCCAAAGCACAAAAGACCAAACTGCCCCTAAATGTCCAAATTACAATTCTACCCTTAACCGTTCTAGACCCGTATCTCACTCGGCCTACGTCCGATGAAGGTATGCCGTCTGTCGTTGAACTCAGGACGACGAGATCTACCTAACGGTCCTCGATCTACGTGAAAACCAAGTGTCTAGTGAAAAGTCAACTTTTTCCCCTATTTTAACCAAATTACGGTAATGCCCTCGACCTTCCGAGCATCATAACTTCCTCCACACATGTCGAAATCGGGCGTGCCACCTGTCTACGGACTCGTGACGTCCGGAACTACGTCACGATCATCGGTCAATGCCCAATTGACCGCCCAAACTAAAATTCAACTTTTTGCCCAAACTAGGGGCAAAATCGTCATTCTACGCCCAAGGTCCAATAGTAACCAACTAACCACCGATTACATCAGCTAATCCGTCACTAATCACTTCCCTAATCCCGACTCCTGGGACGGGTTGTTACAACCTACCCTCCTTAAAAGAATTTCGTCCCCGAAATTCCACAGCTCGTTTCCGACACCTGGGTCTCCCTCAGGTACTTTTCACTACCCACGGGGTTCCTCAAATCATTCCCGTCACCCGGGTTATCCAAGCCCGCAACTGCCTTTAGTTCACTACAGGCTTACCACTCGGGTCTTCACACCCGACTAAGGTCATCACTAGGGACTCTGCCATCAAGGCATCCGGCTACTCGTAGCCGCACAAATCCAAACTCAACCCAACTAACCAGAAGTCACCAATCCATCCGATCAACATCCAAACTCCATCCAGCCTAACCGGCCACCATCAATCGGCCTCCCCGGCCTATGTATCTCACTAACTCAACGGGCTACTCTCAGGCCCCCTCAGGCCGACCATCCTACTCATCCGTAGCTCACTAGCTACCCTCTAGGTTACTTCTACTAGAGTATCTCCGACTCTATGGTCCATACCAGTGCCAACACACCAACCATTCCGGCCCTAAGCCGACATACATCACACCTCGTACCGCGTATCGAGCGACTAACATCCTGCCACTAACGACCACTACTAACTAACCACAACGAGTGTACTATCACTATCGTATCCAAGTTGCTGTCGGGCTGTTCCGCGTCGAGACATCACATCCACAGTAGCATCACACCACCCAAGTCGACTAACCAACGACTCTGGGAATCAACCTCGCGCAGAACGCACAAAACCTCGCTCTGATACCAATTGTTAGGGCCCACCCCTAATCCCCCAGGATTAGGGACTAAACCCAGCTCCCGTCTGACTTACGCAAGACACGAAGGCTAAATTGACGTCCAACCTTCATGTGACACGTAAGTCGAACAAGGGATTTTCGATCCGTCCGTCCCAAAACTTCAGAACTTCCCCGAGTGCGCAGAGTCTACTGTGGATCGTACGTGTGATGTCTCCATCTCTCTCGATCAACAACCCGTACCGCAACAACCTGGAGGGTATCGAAAACAAGAAAAGACTGTGAGTGGACAAAAATAAAGTATAAGTTTAAAAACATTTCATAAAACAATGACATTATACCCTCCGTTTCAAAACCAATGCATGCATACTAATTTCATGTCATAAAACCATTAAATAATCCAGTTAAACAAACCATGTACGAAAACTAAACACCGTTTCCTTATTCTCAAATCCCGGGCCTCAGCCCAAAACCACAAAAAAACAATTTCATCCGGGCCACTGTCCAAAACATCGGAAAACCTTGTTGAAAACCATCTCATTTTTCCATTTACCGAACCTACTGGATCGATCTGAGTCTTTAAACTCCAGAGTGTTTAAACTCAATCCAGGCCTCAATAATCTGAGTCTTTAAACTCAACAGGCCTACGGGGGAAAATATCAATATCCGAGTCTTTAAACTCAATCCGGGTCTTTAAACCCAATCCGGGCCCGTCCCCCGTCAATCACAATATCCGGGTCTTTAAACCCAATAACCAGATCCAGCAAATCCAACCCAAAACCGTTTGAAAACAACTTTCCATTTCCAAATCCGAATTCGAATCCGAATACGCAATCTCATCAGGATCCCGAATCCAAACCCAGAATTCATATCCATCTTCTTTCCATATCTGAGTCCGCAACCATCATTCCGTAAGATGGCATCCGGAATAACCATTCTGAACCCAAACCCAGAATCCACTTTCAAGACCCGAATCGAATCCCGAATCGTCATCCGGAATTCCGATTCACAAACCCGAAATCACGTTTCTCAAAAACCACTTTTTGAACTGGGCTTCAAGCCCGAAAACACTTTTCAAAATCCTTTTAATTTCTTTGAAATCAATTCATATTTCAAACCCCAAAATCAAATCATTAAAACCAGGTTTAAATCACAATATCCGACAAATCTCGTAAAACTTGAAATTCCATAATTTCCTCTAAAAACGTGCAAAACCGTAAACCATCACAATCATAAATCACATCATAGAATCGAGTATAGAAAACATATAAAACATATATGCATGCATCAAGAGTTAGTAAACAAAGTCCACTCACAGACCATTCCGACGTCGCCTCGATACGCGCGCACTTACGCCGTTCCCAGCCATTCCGCTATCCTCGGCTTTCCCGAACCTGTCCAAATCCCATAACGAGGTCACTAACGACTTATTTAAGCTTCTATTAAAGCCCCGTAATTTTCCCATATTTTTAACCATTTTTAACTCAGCCCTAAAACCTTCGGATACCCCAAAACATATAGAGACGATATCCGATCGTCTCGAAATCAGTGCCAAAATGTTCGTTACATCGAATACCCTAAAAGTCGTGTTGGAAAATTCCCCAAACTAGACCCCACGCGCCCCCACGCGCGTCTGGAATGTTCTGCGCGTGAGACCCACGCGCGTGAACAGTGTCATCGTCAACCTTAGGTGACCCCGGTTCACCTGGTTCGAACCGGTTCGGTCCAGGCTAAACCGGCGTTCACGGTTTTCCCTCATTTCTCCATGATTTTTCATTCTAATTGTCCTATTAGGTTCTTCCCATTCTAAAAGATCGATTTCAACAAGAAAAATACGAAATTAGAGTCAAAATCTCACCTTCCAAAGTTCAAACGAAAGCCCAGAAAAACCCAGTCACCGTTCCCGGCCACCCGTCGTCTTTCCAGCAACGGGTTCGAGTTCTTGAGCTCTGTCCTACCTCCCTAACACTGTTAGCATCCAAAGAACTAGTCAACAACGGCCCAAAAGTCACAACTTTCGATTTGAACCGATCGGGAAAAACAGGGGAAACAGAGGAAAGCTTACCTATTCGTGCACCGCCGTGAGCTCCGCCGTGGCCCAGCCCGTCTGCCGTCACTCCTCCGTTCTCTAAACACTCCCACAACTCCAAACTCGAAGGTCTTAACCGAAACACGGCAGCATCACCACCACGGCCCTTCTCTGTTTTTCTGAAAAAGCACCCATCCTCTCAACCTTCCTTCACAATTTTCACCCAAAAATCACTCCCCAACCTTCACCTAACCCCTGATCACACACACTCAACGTTTAGGACTCACACACCTTGGGACTGCTCGAGTTCTTCCCTCTATTTCAGTCTCTGTTCTTTCAAGCACGGCTCACTCTCAAAACACAGCCAATTTAATTGAATCGTGCAAGTGGCTAGAAGCCACCAGACACAGCCCACGTGTCTCAATCATGTAGTGCCAAACTCAAAATATCCAACCCGCTCTGTACACCTGTCGTCATCCGATTGGCACAATTTCCAAAGCACAAAAAGACCAAACTGCCCCTAAATGTCCATATTACGATTCTACCCTTAACCATTCTAGACCCGTATCTCACTCGTCCTATGTCCGATGAAGGCATGCCGCCTGTCGTTGAACTCAGGACGATGAGATCTACCTAACGGTCTTCGATCTACGTGAAAACTAAGTGTCTAGTGAAAAGTGAACTTTTCCCCCTATTTTAACCAAATTACGGTAATGCCCTCGACCTTCCGAACATCAAAACTTCCTCCTCGGATGTCGGAATCGGGCCTGCCACCTGTCTACGGACTTGTGACGTCCCGAACTACATTACGGTCTTCAGTCAATGCGCAATTGACCGCCCAAAGTAAAAGTCAACTTTTTGCCCAAACTAGGGGCAAAATCGTCATTCTACGCCCAAGGTCCAACAATAACCATGTAACGACCCATCCCGGAAGTTAGGATTAAGACCGTGTTTAAGATGGAATTAGTGAGTGTAATCGGTGATTAGTGGGTAAATGATAATTTTGCCCCTAGGTTGGGCAAAAAGTTGACTTTTAGTTTGGGCGGTCAAATGGACTTTGATCGATGACCGTGACGTAGTTTGGGACATCACGAATCCGTAGAAAGGTGGCACGCCCAATTTTGACATCCGAGGAGGAAATTATGATGTTCGGAAGGTTGAGGGCATTACCGTGATTTGGGTAAAATAGGGGAAAAGTTGACTTTTCGTACGATCGGGTTTTGACACGTTGACTGAGGACAGTTAAGTAGATCTCGTTGTCCTGAGTTCAACGACATGCGGCACGTAGTTATCGGAGTTAGGATGCGTGAGTTACGGGTCTAGGAAGGTAGTGGCAAAATGGTAATTTTAGCTTAAAAGGAAGGGCATTTTGGTCTTTTGCACATTGGGATTTGTGCAACAGAAAGGGACAAGTGGATGGCTGAGATTGGGGCACTTGTGAGAGGGGTTTTAGGATGGTGACAAGTGTTAGGAGTCTGGTTTGTTCTAGGGAACACGGTCCAATTATTTGGGCTTTGTGATCGTGTGTACCCATGTGTGTGTGTTCGAAGAAGAGAGAACAGAGACTGAGAGATTGGGAGAATTGGACGGTAACCGTGTGTGTGTTTGTGCGAATTGGTGAGTGAGGAGTGACCAGAGATTGAGAGGGAGACAGTGAGAAGGTTGGAAGGTGAGATGTTAGTGTGTGTACGAGGTGTGAGCTCGCGGGGAAACCAGAAAACAGAGAGGAGTTGAGTGGTGGTGCTGCCGAGTAAGGGGCCAATTGAAGCTGGTGGAGGTGTCCAGAGGCTGGAGGTGGACTGGAGGAGTTGTGTCTTCACGACTGAGCTCACGGTGGTGGTCGGTGTACAGGTAATTCTTCATCTTCTTTCACTTGCTCTGTTTTTCCGTCGAGTTTCAAACCGATAATCGTGGGTTTGGAGTGCTAGTCGAGGGACTTGGAGAGTTGGGTGAGCATCAGTGAGGCCCTAGGAACCGTGTAGGGTGGTTGTCGTGATGGGGGGTTACTTGGTTGGTTGAATTGGAAACCAGGGGTAGTTCGGGTTTTTTTTTGAGCTTGAGTCAACAGGTTAGGGACGGTGTCGAGGTGTTTGAGTGAGGGGAATGAATTGCTGAGGATTGGAAGATGAACATGGTGAAGAAAGGGAGGAAAACGGAGACGGGACGGTGGAGAACCGGGTGCGCCGGTTCAGACCGGTTCACTCGAGGTAGACGACGGTGAACAAAATCTCTGTATGCAGGCGCGTGAGGGCCACGCGCAGCCACTTTGGGCGGCGCGTGGGGGCGCGTGCGGTGGTTTCTGAGGAAGGTGTCAACTAGGTTTTTGGTCTAGGTGTTGTGACGAGTCTATTGGAAATAGTTTCGGGTTATTCGGACGTCGATTCGAAGTAGTTTCGCGAGGTTGAAATTTTAGGGTTCTGGTTCGTTATGTTAGGACTCGGAGAATGTTAGGGCAAGTGAGGAGAGTCTTGGAAGGAGTGTTAGTGACGTACTTTGGTGACTTGTGATAGGATCGGGACTTCTCGAGGAAGCTGCAGAACGTACAGGACGTTCGGGACGCGATTGAGGGCTCGGTACTGTGAGTGGACCTTTTCTCTAAACTTGAGCATGCATAACTGTTTTTAAATACTTATTTTATAGTTTTACATGTGAATTCATGATTGTTGAATATGTGGTGTTGGTTTTACATAATTGCACGTAGGAAGTACGATTTTTGGCACGTTTTACGAGGAAAGGTTGAATTTCTGATTTTGATGTCATGGTTTTGGGATTTCAAATGATAAGTGATTTTCAATGATTATAAAGGGATTTTAGAGACATGATTTGATAATCAAGGTTTTTCGGTTTTAGAATCGGATTTCGGAAATCGGAATTTAGTTTTAAGATTGAAAAGTGGAATTCCGGATTTGGGATCGGAATGACGGTTTTGGATGCCGTAAGGGCATCAGACCGGTGATTTTGAATTCGGGTTTGGATGTGGAATGAGAAATGGTTTTCAAGTGGTTTTGATTGGATTTGCTGGATCTGGTTATTGGGTTTAAAGACCCGGATTATATATGATGGGGGATGGGCCCGGATTGGGTTTAAAGACCCGGATTGAGTTTAAAGACTCGGGAGTTTAAAGACTCGGATATATTGATATTTACCACGTAGGCCTGTTGAGTTTAAAGACTCGGGAGTTTAAAGACTCGGATATTATTGAGGCCTGGATTGAGTTTAAAGACTCGGGAGTTTAAAGACTCGGATAGATCCAGCAGGTTTGATCTTATAATGATTGGTTGAAACTGATGTTTTTGATACGGTTTTATGATTCTTATGCCATGATTTCTATAACTATTTTTATGATGATTCTACAAATGTTTTATGACGATATTCATGTGATTTATAATTGTTTTCAGCAACTGGTTATGCATGTGATTTCAAAACGGAGGGCCAAACCCGGTTTTCTTATAAAATGGTTTTGGGAAACTTTTCTTTAGTTATGGTCCACTCACACCTTCTATTTTAAATTGCCCTCCAGATCGTGGAGCTAGCGCGGGTTTCGACGTCGAGGCATTGTCAGAGGCATAGAGTGACCCCGGAGAGCTTTAGATTTTTCGTTGTGCGTGTACGTTGTTTATCAGTTTTCCTTTCTGTGTAATTGTACTATGCTCTGTATCGTTTGACTCTGGGTTGTATTAAACTTTCTCCTGCGTCTGACTGTGTGTGTTGGTGATTTTACGTGAGTTTACTTTGGTTTCGGGCGGGAAGTCAGACGGGAGCAGGAGTTACCTCGGTTTTCGAGGTGAAACCGGGGTGGGTCCTAACAAACCAACTAACCACCGATTACCTCAGCTAATCCGTCACTAATCACTTCGCTAATCCCGAATCCCGGGACGGGTTGTTACATCATATCTCACGGTAATAAGTAACGCGTGCTACCCGAGGTCTCTCCGGGTCAATATCTTTAACATCCCAGACGTCTAATTATAGCATTCCTGCTCCTGAGCCACTATACGGTCTGGTAGCTCCGTATAATAACCCCTCGCAGACAATGCACTGTGACTTCCCCAGTGTCCCAGAAACCTGGAGGAGACCATCACATATCCTCGTATCAAGATGGTATATGGAAAACAATTTTTACAAAGTCATTTCACAACATCTCAATGGGCCCTGCCCGCAATCTCCATAAAATATCATAAAAACATTTAGGGTCCCCGACCCGAAATCACGTTTATGAAACATAGGGTCCTAGACCCGAAATCACATTTATAAAACTCAACTGGGCCTCATGCCTGATTTTGTAAATCACTAGGCCCCCGGCCCGATCACATAACTCAAAAGGGTCTCAGCCCGATTTTGTAAACCAACTGGGCCCCTGGCCCGTTCACATAATTCAAATGGGTCTCATGCCCGAGTTCATCTTTCCAAAACCAAAACCATGCCATAGAACCATTATTAAACTCACAACCACATAACAATAGCATAAACTCGTAAACCTCGAAATACGTGCAATCATATAATCCATTAGTGCCACAATCATCATCATAGAAATCACGTATGTAAAACATATAAAATAGTTATGCATGCATCACAATTTAGAAAACAAAGTCCACTCACAAACACCGTCCAAACGGCCCGCTTCCAAGCTGCACGTTTTTCCGTAAATTCTGGGAATCACAATTCCTATCCAAAATCATTATTAAGGGTCACTAATACTTCAATATATCTCATATAATTTTCTCCAATTTTTCTGGGATTTAAATACGTCTTTAACACGTAAATCAAAACTTCGGATACACAGAACTCTATCGAAACGATATCTGATTTCCTCGAAACCAATGTCAGAATGTTCGTTACACTGAGAGGATTCAAAGTCATGTTGACCTCACCTTGAAACAAGGCTCCACGCGCCCTCACGCGCCGCCGTGAGTGGATGCGCTTGTCCACCACACGCCTGCTACAGTGTCATCGTCCCAGCCCGATTTCCTGCAATTCAGGTTCTGCAACCCGCGAGACGACCCGACTCAATCCCTGTCAATTATGCATCAATTCTTTCAATTGATTTAGCTAACATCATCGTTTTAATGTTAATTAGAGGTCTGTATGTTCAATTACACAATTCCTTACCGCAATCCAACTGATTCGGAGATGAACATTCGAAGGATATCTGTGCATTGTTCATTCTCGAAGTTCATCAATTCCACTCGTTTTTCTTCAATTGAACCATCCAAAATCTTCGTAGGACTCTTATAAACTCATTTTCCATCTCAATTTCACCGTTCAATCCTTCCAAAACCACAACTCAATCCTCGAAATTCTTCACTTTCGCCATGTCTGTTCTAAGCCAAATAGACACCATTTCTCTTAGTTCTTGATGTGATCTTGATCGAGACAATCCCAGAAAGCTCAAACCAATCTCCATTTGAAGCATCACAACCAACAATTTACGGTTTTCAAATTTCAAGTCGAAAACAGAGTTTCGAGCAACCGTTTCCCGTTGCTGTCGTTGCACTGCCGTGAACATCACCCTTATCGTCTCCACTTCCTCTTTCTTTTTCATTCCCAAAGATCAAGAAAATGATGAGGCTTTGAAAAGCTAGACTGGTTGATTCCTCATAGTTTCAAGTACTCTGTTTTTCACGGTTTCATGGCCATCGTCCACGACAGTCCACCGTGATCACACCACCACGATCATCTCAATCTCTTCTCTCAGTTTCCTTCACAGGTTACAGGCAAAGAAATGAAGATCAAGGGGGTTTGCAGAGATTGTTTCTCACGGTTCACTTACACACACACACCCACACAATTGTTCCTCACAAGCTACCAAAAACCGTGCAAACTTATCACCCTTTTTTACACAATTAATCATGGATTAACGGGAAACATGATCCATAATTTAGGGGTCTCAAAACATAAGATGAGTGACACTTGTCACTTATCCAAGGGTCCATAATCATTGATCAAACTTCAATATTTTATTATTATTTCAATCGAATCCCCGGGACGTAAGTTTAACCGATTTCACTCTCGTGACCATAACTTTCCCTTTCGATGTCCGATTTCGACGTGCCACCAGTCTACGGTTTCGTATCGACTCGATCTATGTAACGGTCCTCTGCCATCAGACCTCTCGGGTCAAAAGTCAACATTTTGCCCACTTTTCAACCAAATGACCAAAGTACCCATCGACTTCCGAACGTCATAACTTCTTCCTCAAACGTCGGAATCGGACGTGCCACCTGTCTATGAACTCGTGACGTCCCGAACTACATCATAGCCATCGGTCAAAGTCCATTTGACAGCCCGAACTAAAAGTCAATATTTTGCCCATGCCTAGGGGCAAAACAGTCATTTTACACCATCCGTCCGATTTCGCTCAACTAATTCCCGATTATTCATTCTAAACCATAGTTAATTAATATTTAATCCTGATATTCGGGACGGGTCGATACAGTGGCAGCCTGCCATGAACGATCACTGGCTCGTTGAGTTATGAGTTTGCGATCTCTCATGATGAGGCGGAGAAGATTGATGGTTTGTTGAGTTCTAAGCTTGGGATCTCTCATGATGAGGCGGAAGAGTTTGATTTGGTTGAGGAATGTCAAGACCCGACCCTCCTCGGTCAGGACCAGACTTATCTAGCACCATATTGTCCGCTTTGGGCCTCGCCCTCACGGTTTTATTTTCGGGAGCTCATGGTGCAACTTCCCAGGAGGTCACCCATCATGGAATTGCACCAGCCTCAACTAGCTTAACTTTGGGGTTCCAATCCCCCCGAAAGCCACTTGAGCTCCCAAAAGGCCTAGTGCTAGACAGGTGTGTGCCTACACCTTTAAGGCACACCAACATCTTCTCCCAGACCATTCCCCCTCGCAGGAATGTGGGATTGTTCACCATTCCCTCTAGGACACGGGTCTTACAATCCACCACCCTTAGGGCCCATCGTCCTTGCTGGCACATTTCCCGGTCAGGGTCTGGCTCTAATACCAAATTGTCAGGACCCGACCTTCCTCGGTCAGGACCCGACCCTCCTCGGTTAGGACCCGACTCATCTAGCACCATATTGTTCGCTTTGGCTCTCGCCCTCACGGTTTTGTTTTTGGGAGCTCATGGTGTAACTTCCTAGGGGGTCACCCATCATGGAATTGCACCAGCCTCAACTCGCTTAACTTTGGGGTTCCAATCCCCTCAAAGCCACTTGAACTCCCAAAAGGCCTAGTGCTAGATAGGTGTGTGCCTACACCTTTAAGGCACACCACCATCCTCTCCCAAACTATTCCCCCTCGCAGGAATGTGGGATTGTTCACTATAAGGACCCGTCCCAAATCCCCCGGGATTAACGTGGGACGCGCCTGATCCCGTCTGACACGAAGTGTTAGACTAGGGAAAATTTTGTCTTTAGCCCTCGCCGAGGCTATCAGAGTACGTCAGGGTCATAGGAGGAGGGGAGTGATGTCTCGGTCTCTGCTACAGCCTGCATCCGCGATCAACCTGAAGGGCATTAAAACATTAAAAGCTGTGAGTGGACTCACAAACTCAAAACCATAAATGGATTTACGGTTCATGATGGTTTATGGGGATTGGGCATGAACCCTTGAAATTTTTTGAGAATGTTTTCAAATGGTTTGATGAACGTTTGATAAATGATTTTCGAATGCATGCGTATGTATTTATTAAGGGCATAAATGTCTTCATATGAAATGTGTTTTTATTAAAATATTGTTTTGTCCACTCACAACTTTTAATGTTTTAATGCCCTTCAGGTTGATAGCGGATACGGTGTCAGGACCCGTCCCCAATCCCCCTGAGATTAACAAGGAACAACCCTGATCTCGTCTGACAAGGAGTGTCAGACAAGGGAAATTTTTGACCTTAGCCCTCTCGGGCCATCAGAGTACGCCAGGATCCGGAGGAGGTATGTGATATCTCGGTCTCTACTACAGTCCACATCCGCTGTCAACCTGAAGGGCAGTCAAAACATTAAAAGCTGTGAGTGGACAAAACAACCAGTTTATAAAAACATATAATTGAAGACATTTGCACCCTTCACTAAAAAGCATGTATGCATTCGAAAACCGTTGAACCAAAGAAACCATATGTGGGAACTAAGCCCAAAATCATAATGAAACCAACCATACGGGCCACTGCCCAAACCATAATAAAACCACGTAAACGGGCCACTGCCCAGAACCTGTATCCATCACACATCATATTTCATATCATATATCATATATACATATAATTCACACAACCAATCCTGTCACGGTTACCAAAGCTACGCACGTGCTACTCGGGGTCTCACACCCAAGTCTTTCAGTCTAAGGTCAATGTCGGTAGACCAATGACCCGTCTTGAGGTTATAGTACAAGCCTTCCTGAGAATAAGGCACCTAACGGGGGCGACTCTCACCCAGTCAGTGCTCCGTTACTACTCCGGGGTCTATCCAGGCCAACGACCCTCCCCAGAAGAGATAGTAGAAGTAAAGGAAAGTATATGAACATATATATATATACATAACATAACCATTCAAGCCCGGTTCCCCTGAACCGTCATGATCCATAATATCCATTCCATTCATATACATATAGAAAACATCCTTCATGCCTGGTTCCCATAAACCTTCATGTACCACAATAACATAACAAGGGTTCATGCCGGTTCCTATAAACCGTCATGAACCTGGAAATCCATGTAGGGTCCCTGACCCAAAATCATAACCGTAAAAGTAACTGGGTCTCGTGCTCGAACATATGCCATCAGCTGGGCACCGTGCCCGATATCTAAAGGCCAGTCACGACTCCGATCATAGTGATGCATGCAACCATCCATCCAGGACCGCCCTCAATCCTGATATGTCACTGTGAACGAATCAACCGACGCGACCACCACAAGATCATGGTGCACTCATCACCGATCGCTATCCTGAACCGTCAGCACTCTGAAGTCGAGCCTCCCCAAGCTGCCCGACCACGAATCGTGCATCATGACCTCTCCGAAAGGAACACATCCCAATCCGGAGGCGAGCGTCGTATCGTCTGTCGCCGTGCACATAGCACTCGCTGCGACCACGATTTAGACCTGAAGGCCATCAATAGCGTCATATGCCCGAGACAAACCAAAGGAGTCTCATACTCGAGTTTATCCTTTTGAAATCCAAAACCATTTCATTTAGACCAATAAAGACATACAGACCCGTATAGGCACCATATAGGGCCGAAACCTCAAAATACGTGCCAATACGTAACCACAACCAAATGCACTCATGGCATCACCAAACATGTATTGAAACATATAATAAAAATTTATGAACGCACCAATTTAGAAAACAAGGTCCACTCACAGACCGTTCGAGCTGCCGCCTCGATTAGCATGCCAGACGGCTCTCCCGAGCCAATCACCGTCACCGAGACACCCAAACCTGTCAAAATCGTACTAGAGGGTTACTAACTACTTAATTAACCTCCCACTAAAGCCCCGTAATTTTCCCGAATTTTTAACTATTTTTAAAGTCGATCCTAAACCTTCTGATGCCCCGAACATTATCGAAATGGTGTGCGATCAACATGAAACCAGTCCCAAAATGTTCTTTACATCGAATAAAAGATTTCACGTGTTGAACACTTACCCAAAAGATTGGACAAGCGCCCCCACAGGCCCAATGAAGGTGCCTGCGCGTGAGATCACGCGCCGCACCGTAGCAGCGTCTTCCCCATGCGTGTACCGATTTTCCTGCAACCTGAACCGGTCCACTGGTTTTCCCTTCTCGTTTTGGTCCGATTTCCTTCCTAATCAGTCCTAAAATCTCCCTTACATCCATATGAATCTAAATATAGGAATGAAAACATCAAAAACCTACTCTAAATCCACGGTTCGATCTTCCTCCTCACGGTCTGTTTTTTCCGATCAGCCCCCACAGTGTCTCAGCCATTAAACCCCATTAAAACCTTCATATCAAGTCCCTAGAAACCTAAATAACCTTATCCAAACATCCAAAACAACCCATAATGCATAAATCGACAATTATAGGAAAAATAGGCTAACCGATTACCTCGATCGGTTTTTCTCCTCCACGCCGCCGTCCACGGCGGTTCTAGCCGTCCAACAACCCCCTCTCCGTCCTCAGTCTCTCACTGTCTCGACTCAGTTTGGATCAAATGGAAGGGAATGGTTTGGGTTGCACAGAGGAGAGGAATGGTGAGATCGGGTTTGAGTTTTGGTGAGGAAGAAAATGAATGATCGATGCAATGGGGAGATGCATGAATGGGAACTAAGGGCCAGTGGATGGGTGACACTTGTCACTCATCCATTGGGCCTCCTTAAAATATCTGGGACCACTAACTGCCAAATGACATACGTCTCGTAAGACGTGCAATAGTTCCCTTAAACTTTCGTGAACCCTAACTTCACCGTCAAACGTCCGAATTCGACGTGCCTCCTATCTATGGATTCGTAACTTCCCGATCTACGTAACGGTCCTCGGCCCTCGGCTATCGTACATCCCAGTACAAAAGTCAACATTTTGCCCCTTTTAACCAAAATTATCAAATTGCCCCTTAACTTCCGAAAGTCATAACTTCTTCGTCGAATGTCGGAATTGAACGTGCCACCTGTCTATGAACTTGTGACGTCACAAACTACGTCACGGTCATCGGCCAAAGTCCATTTGACCGCCAGAATGAAAAGTCAATGTTTTGCCCACGCCTAGGGGCAAAACGGTCATTTTGCATCGTTCGTCCGATTTCGCTTAACTAATCA
Source organism: Prinsepia uniflora (assembly GCA_032719365.1). Lineage (NCBI taxonomy): Eukaryota > Viridiplantae > Streptophyta > Magnoliopsida > Rosales > Rosaceae > Prinsepia > Prinsepia uniflora. The sequence continues at coordinate 76,184,033 of CM064865.1, read as the reverse complement.
CGGATTAACCTCACTAATCGTGATTAGTCACTAATATAATTCTGGAATTCGGGACGGGTCGTTACAACCTTCCCTCCTTAATTAATTTCGTCCTCGAAATTCCAACTGACCTAATTCCAACCGTTCTTCCCTCCTTAATTAGTTCCGTTCTCGTAACTCCAACTATCCTGATTCCACATCCACCTCGTGGAAAGCAAATCCGATCTTATCTCAGGTGTACACTCGTACACCCAATAACCAATACAATACTCGTCTGCACCCAGACGTACCACTAATACTCACATCGTATCGACTACATCCGACCACGTCGAATGACAGTAGCCATACATTCCGAATTGACACCACTTGTCAAATCTACCATTTCGTTAACACCACAACTAGACGGTTCCTTGCTCGATCACCAATCTATCCTGATATCTACTCCCACTGGCAGTCACTAAAACTCACTCATCGATCCATGATGAAACATCCGACAAACTGTCACCACTTAACAGTCGTCAGTCGAAAACTAACACTATACTCACTTGTGGTTACACCAACTACCAATTTACTCAACCTGAGTATACATCTATCAACAAATCACACGACCTGTGTGTAACTAGACCAATCTGACACACCATGATCCAACGCACAGTATCCAATGTCCAGTTCGCAACTTCAACTAATCCAATGGTATCGGAACTAAGCCGACTACCAACATGCTCACCTACGTACCTCTGGTATAACCTATATACCGTCACCAGGCATCACAAGTCTGCCCAGTATTGTACCTCGAACAACGTACAAGGTACGTACATCTACCCATCAATCAGCCTACAACCATCTAGGTCGTAGCCAATCACGTTTCTATAATGGAGTCCATCTGTCCAATCCAGTATTAGAAAAATTGAAACTCTAACCTATTATCCATTTCCAAATCCGAATCCGAATCTGCAATTTCGTAAGAAATCCCGAATCCAAACCCAGAAATCATATCCATAACCATGTCCAAATCTAAGTTCGAAATCATCATTCCGTAAGCTAGCATTTGGAATAACCATTCCGAACCCAAATCTAGAAATCCACTTTCAAGTTCCAAAATAGAATCCTGAATCGTCATCCTAAAATCCGATTCTAAAACCCAAAATCTCATTCACGTCTACCGAGACACACCAAAACCGAACCTTTCGGTTACCTGCTCAAACGATCTACACATTACCTTTGATTGACTTCGTACGGAAGCCAATCACAATATCCATACATACATCTAAGGCTAACCAAATCCGACCTTGTCAAACACTTACTCGCCCGAGTAATAACCCATATGGGATTTACCTCGAAAAGAAGTTCAGTCCCATCATCCTCAACTCAAACATCCAAGCAAGAGTGATAAACTCTCCACCTATCTGGATCATCAAGATCACGATCCAGATCCATCACTATACCCAATATCTAAAAAGATCAGTCAACGACGAGACACGCCGAGACTGTGGGTTCTAACTGATTACCTCGTATCGATCCTTGTCATTCCTCCTAGGAAAATCAAGGATGCTCTAACACGATGACATAAAAATTATCCTACGTGAATGCGAACAAAAACTCATTACATTCACCACGTCACATAACCTGACATCATTTTCCACCAAGCAGAAAATGAGAAATCTCATTCACCTAACTTCGATATACTCGATTCCACCTAATGACCCAAAACAAATTTCGGGTCCACCAACCAATACACGACCAATGTACTGGTGATAACAAACATCATCTGCATCATCTGCCATCATCTGCCATGGAAGAACCTGAGAAGTCACCCAAAATGACTTCGAAATACCCAATACCAATACGGAAAAACCCGCACTCCACTCGTCACCTCAATCACAACCTCACGCGATTCTGAAGTTCCAACCATGTCGAAACCAACACACTCAAACATCATCCATATGTTCCTTTTTAGACTGTTTACGGACACATGCCCATCTCGATGGAGTCACATACCGACTCGTAACTCATCGTCATCACAATCACCGGCACCAGTACTAGTACTAGTATCAGTATCATCACTATCACCTGTCAACATCAGCACAAGGTGTGCGAATCAGACAACCCTGGATCTCCGCTCATACCGAGCGATGATCCCGTACCTCTGCTCAAATTGGAGAAACTCTGCCTCCCTCGTACCCAACCACTCTGGGTACAGTCAGCCTAACATCTCATACGAGAAAAGGAAAACGTTCCCCGAACGTCACCAATTCCCAACAACTGTAACTACGACCACTCTCGGTAGTAGTGCCTGCCACAGACTCGTGCAGACCAAACCACTAGTCATTTTGATATACAAACTCCGCATCCAACGAAATCAACCGCACGTACTAATTACTCTGTATCCCCACTCCGGGATTCCATCGACAAGAACCAACCCTGGTAACCTATCCAACCAATATCTAACCTGTCGTAACTCGACCAAACCAATGCCGTCTACCAGGTCGTCCATGACCTTAGTTGTACCAACTGTCCATCACAGCTAAAGTAGTACGACAACCAACTAGGTCTAACCGAAAAGTATAACCTCGACTGCGGAGTGCAGTCCCAACACTAAGCTGACATGACTCGAGCGACCAACAACCTCAAACCCGAATAGTGTTCAAAGTCAAACCACTCGCCAACTCACATTTCTGAACAATACACCATAAGGTAGGGGTTCCACAATCACACTCTAGGGTCTCCCTGAACCCAACTGCATAAGACAGTATAATTCATAATTTGACCGATCACGCAGTCTTGACATCGTAAAGACGTCAAAACAATCCTACCGTCAATCCAACTAGGATTCCTCGAACCCGACTGCTCCCAGCAGTATATCCATCTAACTCAATAGAATCTGATCCTCAGATGGTTAAAATTCCGAATTGTCGTCAAGCTGATCTCACATCCCAACTAACCGTCTCACGATCAAAACTCTAACGTACGTTTACGTTCATCCATCTGTAGGGTCCCACACTGTCATCCACGACAGCACTATGGCAACCCCGGCATCAAGTGCCGAATCAAAATGATCCAATCCTACTAACTATTGTACCGGCATCCCAACCATCAGGTTGATAAAAAACTGTAGCCCATTGAGACATCACATCCTTGACCTGCGCACGAAATATTGCGCAAAACGCGCTATGGAATTCAGAGTAAAGTGAGCAACCCAATGCTCTGATAAGAGCTAACTGAGCTCTAATATGAGCCATCCTCGCTCTGTTACCACCTGTCAGGACCCGTCCCCAATCCCCCTGGGATTAACGAGGAACGACCTTGATCCAGTTTGACACGGAGGGTTAGACAAGGGAAATTTCTGACCTTAGCCCACTCGGGCCATCAGAGTATGCCAGGATCCGGAGGAGGTATGTGATATCTCGGTCTCTGCAACAGTCCACATCCGCCGTCAACCTGAAGGGCAGTCAAAAAATTAAAAGCTGTGAGTGGACAAAACAACCAGTTTATAAAAATAGTTAATTGAAGACATTTGTACCCTTCACTAAAAAGCAAGCATGCATTCGAAAACCGTTTAACCAAAGAAACCATATGTGGGAACTAAGCCTAAAACCATAATGAAACCAACCATACGGGCCACTGCCCAAATCCATGTAGGACTCAGCCCAAACCATAATAAAACCACGTAAACGGGCCACTGCCCAAAACCTGTATCCATCACACATCATATATCATATATACATATAATTCACACAACCAATCCTGTCACGATTTCCAAAGCTACGCGCGTGCTACCCGGGGTCTCACACCCAAGTTTTTCAGTCCAAGGTCAATGTCTGTTGACAGGACCCGCCCCGATCCCCTGGGACCACAAGGGGACGTGCCCTGCTCACGTCTGACACCCGACCAACATTCCAAATTTAACCTCAAAAGTTCAAATGCATAAATATCCAAATTAAAGTTATACATGAAATCCGGAAAATTAACAGATGTAAGACAAGGGATAAAGTCCAAAATTACAAGTTCCGAGCACGACTCTAAATCAATCCTGTGGGTCAACCCATCCAACAGGGGTTCAGGTACGCAGAAGTAGATCTATGCCTCAGCCTCAGGATCATCCTTTACCTCAGTAGCACGGCCTGGAGGGGTTACCAAAACATTAAGGGTGAGTGGGCCGAAACTCAAAGTTTATAAAAACAGTTTCATAAATAAACATATACTTTTACCTTTCCGTTTTCCAAACATGCATGCATCAGCATTTAAAACCATAAATCATATAAAATGAACCATAAGGCATATAATAAAATCATAAACATAATCACAGCCATTGCACTATACACTCCAATCCTGACATACCAGATGTCCGACGTCCCTGACGTCCAATAAGGTCACAGTCCCAAGGCTACGCGTGCCACTCGGGGTCTCAATCCCGAGTCCAATCCCCGAACCCAGTCCGGGTACGGCATCCCAAATGCCTAGCGTCCCAGACGCTCGACGTCCCAGACGTCCAATCATAGCAATCCTGCTCATGATTCATTCTACGGTCCAGTTCCTCCGTAGAATGGCCCCACACAGGCAATGCGCCGTGACCGCTCCAAGGTACCACATCCGGAAGAGACAGTATCACACGAGTGGATCTATACGGTGCAATACCAAATATAGCCATTGATATCCACATGAATATATATATATATATATATAGATAAAATCCAAAACCATACTTAAATTTCACCAGACGGGTCTCAAGCCCAAACATCGTAAAACGTGTCATCACCATAATTTCAAGATCATCAAAACCATTACTTGATTCCAGCATGTGTATATATAAATAAATCAGAAAACATTTATGCATGCAAGGGTTTAATGAAATCGGGCCCACTCATAGTACAATCCTGCTGTGAAACCGCGCGTAAAACCTTATCCTGGAACTACCGTACGATTCTTGTTAGTCCAAATCACACGTAAGGGTCACCACAAGTCCTTAAAATTTATCCAAGAAGTCTTAAACCAAAACCGGCTCGGGGAAACCGTCCGAACACTCTTCCCGAGATAACCGGCCCTAATCTGACTAACTTAACGACCCCCGATCAACTCGATTATAAAACTAAAAATGTTCAAAACACTGAAAGGATGAAAACACTAGTTGACCGTGACCGGAGATGAGGCTCCACGCGCCCTCACGCGCCGCCCAAAGTGGCTGCGCGTGAAAGCCATGCGCCTGACACTGTAGCTACAGTGTCACCTTCTTCACCCGATTTCCTGTTAAACGGGTCTACTACCCGCGGCTTGACCCGACCGATTAACCCTCAATTTCTACTCGATTTCAATCGTTTTTTATCCTAAGATCTTCCTTAATCATCTAATTTGGGTTTTGTGTCATTAATTAGTCTTAACAGGTCCTCAAACGACCCTTCGACCCATGATCAACCAAACGGGTCGATCACCACAACTCTCTGGTTTCTAACCAATTATCAAATTCACTTAACAGGAAGCATAATAGGACCAAAACGAACGAAATACACAATCAATTGAACCAAGACTCACCTGGATGTGGTCGTCCTTAGCTCTGAAATTCCTCAGAATCAGGGGCTTCAGTACCAGCCCAAACCGTGCTTGATTTCCTTCGAACTCGACGTGGTTGAGTTCCAAATGATCCCAGAAGCCTAAACCAGTCCTTGATTTCGTCCAATAAGCCTCAGAAATTAAAAACCCGATTTCCCTCCAATTTCCAGAATTTGGTTTTCTCTGGTTTTTCTCTCTAACACTCAACCCTCAGTTCAGCAAAATGAAGCTCACTCAAAATCCCACTCAATTAATTGAACCGTGCCACCCAACAGCCCGTGGGAATCCTTGCTGGCTTCTGTGATTTTGTTTCCCTTAACGGTCCCTAATTCGATTAAAAATGGTGCCCATGCTTGATGTATGATTCAACCCACGTTCTACTGCCTTAAAGGCCTTAAACAATTCCCCATTTCCAGTTCACTACAAGTTTAAACAATTGGGTTGCTCAGAACCATCAAGTAAGGCGTACAAATTCTATTTCCCAAGGCTGCAAATAGTAACCAGCCTGTAAAATGACCAAAATGCCCTCCAGTTCAAAATTACCAAAATGCCCTTCACTTCCAAGACCCGTAAGTCAGCCGTCCGATGTCCGATTTCAGCGTGCCGCCTGTCTACGGAATCAGGGCATCGATACCTACCTAACGGTCCTCGAATCGTTTGAAAATCAGTTGTCAAAGCGAAAAGTCAATATTTTTCCGCCATTTCGTCCAATTACTGAAATGCCCCTGAACTTCCGATAGTCATAACATTTTTCCCGATCGTCGAAATTGGACGTGCCACCTGTCCGTGGACTCGTGACGTCCCGAACTACGTCACGGTCATCAGTCAAAGTTTGTTTGACCCACTAATCAAAAACTCAACGATTTGGCCTTACTATTCACAGGGGTAAAAACGTCATTTTATTCAATAATTTACAATATTACAGTACTCGAATTTTCGAGGCGTTACAACCTTCCTCCCTTAAGAAATTTCGTCCCGAAATTTTAAGGAAACAGATAAGGAAACTGCTCTCGCATCTGTGCCTCGGGTTCCCATGTAGCTTCCTCCACATTTTGGTTTCTCCAGAGAACCTTCACCAGGGGAACGGTCTTCTGACGTAGTACTTTGTCCTTCCGATCCAAAATATGTACGGGCTGTTCCTTAAAGCTCAAATCCTCACGGAGTTCGATGGGTTACTCCTCCAGTACATGAGAGGCATCATGCACATACTTCTGTAGCATCGACACGTGGAATACATCGTGGACCCTAGAAAGTTCTGGAGGTAGTGTCAATCTGTTAGCAACCCAGCCAATCCTCTCAACAATCTCGTATGGCCCGATAGAACGTGGACTCAGTTTCCCCCGTTGACCAAAACGGATAATTCCTTTCCACAGAGATAGCTTCAGGAAGACAAAATTTCCAACCTCAAATTCCAAGTCTCGAATCCGTCGATCGGCATAACTCTTTTGGTATTCCTGTGCCGCCTTCAATCTTTCTCTGATAATACGGACAGTTTCCTGGGTTAAGTCCATCAATTCTAGCCTTACAGCCGCTCGCTCTCCTATCTCCATCCAACAGATAGGTTTCCTGCACTGTCGACCATACAGCGCCTCGTAGGGTGCCATCCCGATACTTGCCTGATAACTGTTGTTGTAAGCGAATTCCATCAACGGCAAGTGAGTATCCCATGAATCCTGAAACTGTAGCACACAAGACCTCATCATGTCCTCCAGGGTCTGATTGGTCCTCTCTGACTATCCATCGGTATGTGGATGGAAAGCAGTACTGAAATGTAGGTTTGTTCCCAAGGTGGTTTGTAAACTCCGCCAGAACCTGGAAGTGAAACGCGGATCGCGATCAGACACAATCGACTCCGGCCTACCACGAAGTCGAATGATTTACTTTACGAACAGTTGAGCCAGTCGGTTGGGTTTATAAGTCTTCTGTACCGGCAGAAAATGGGCTGACTTGGTTAACCGGTCTACAATCACCCACACTCCGTCAAGTCCACTCTGGGTCCTTGGTAACTTAAAGACAAAGTCCATGGTGATGTGATCCCACTTCCACGCGGGAATCGGAAGTGGCTTCATAGCCCCATAAGGTCTCTGCCGTTCCGCCTTAACCTGCTGACAGGTCAAGCATCTGCTCACGAACTCTGCAATGTCCTTTTTCATTTCTGGTCATCAATAATGGCTACGGAGGGTACGATACATCTTTGTACCTCCCGGATGCATAGCATAAGCCGAACTATGGGCCTCCTCCAGAATCTCGGCCTGTAACTCTGCCACTGCAGGTACACATAAACGCCCCAACTTCACAAGTGCTCCATCACCTGTGCTTCGATGATCCGATCGATCAGCACTGGTCGTACATGGAAACTGGCTAACAAAGCCTCATGTTCGTCCGTCCCCAGTATAACTCCAGCCTTCCGGAGTCCCACTAACAAAGGGAGATACACCATCCTCAAGTGTGCAACTGATCCCGCTGATTTCCTGCTGAGTGCATCTGCCACCACATTTGCCTTACCCGGATGGTACTCAATCGTACATTCATAATCCTTTAGCAGCTCTAACCATCTCTGTTGCCTCATGTTAAGCTCCTTCTGGGTGAATAGATACTTTAGGCTCTGGTGGTCGGTGTATATCCTACACGTTGCGCCGAATAGGTAATGTTTCCAGATTTTTAGAACATGAACTACCGCTGCCAACTCCAAATCATGGGTAGGGTAGTTCAATTCATAAGTCTTTAGCTGCCGTGATGCGTAAGCAATAACCTTACCATTCTGCATTAACACGCAGCCCAAACCTTGTAGCGATGCATCACTAAAGACCACGAACTCTCCACTGTTATCCAGCAATGCAAGGACGGGTGCAGTGGTCAATCGATACTTCAATTCTTGAAAACTTTGTTCGCACTGCTCGTCCCAAATGAACTTCACCCCCTTCCAAGTCAATCGAGTCAACGGTGCAGCAATTTTGGAGAAACCCTCCATAAATCTCCGATAGTAACCCACTAACCCGACAAAACTCTGAACCTCTGTTACCGTTGCCGATTTGGCCCAGTTAGTCACCGCTTCTGTCTTCTGGGGATCCACGCTAATCCCATTAGCTGATATCACATGTCCCAGAAAACCAATACTGCTTAGCCAAAACTGGCACTTGCTCAGCTTGGCGTACAACTATTCCTGTCTCAGTTTCCCCAACACCAACCGTAGGTGTTCCTCATGTGCTCTGGTACTCCTTGAGTACACCGGGATATCGTCGATGAACATAATCACAAATTTATCCAAGTAAGGTCAGAAGACCCTGTTCATCAGATCCATGAATGCTGCCGGAGCATTCGTCAAGCCGAAAGGCATCACTAGGAACTCGTAATGTCCGTATCGGGTCCGAAATACTGTTTTTGGAATATCCTCCTCCGTAATTCTCAGCTGGTGATACCCAAACCGTAAATCAATCTTCGAGAAGCACTGTGCTACCCGCAACTGGTTAAAAAGGTCATCGATCCTGGGTAGAGGGTACTGGTTCCTCAGTGTCACTCTGTTGAGTTGTCGATAATCTACACACAAACGGAGACTCCCCTCATTCTTCTTCACGAATAACATCGGTGCTCCCTACGGTGAAGTACTCGGTCGGATGTATCCCAAATCCACCAACTCCTGCAACTGAGTTTTGAGTTCCCGTAACTCGGCCAGCACCATTCGGTATGGTGCCTAGGATATAGGTTGGGTATCGGGGAGTAGTTCAATCGTAAACTCAATCTCCCGCGGTGGTGGTAATCCAGGTAAGTCTTCCGGGAACACATCCGGAAACTCTCGCACCACAGGTATCTCATCGATAACCGGAGTATCAACCTGCTCCGACACGACATGCGCCAGATAACCCTGGCATCCTTTCCGTAGAAGTTTGGTAGCAGCAAGTGAAGAAATCACTTCAGGAGGCGAACCGTCACTCTCCCCCTGAAAGATAACCTCCGGCAAACCCGGACTTCACAGAAACACTTGCCTACTACAGCAATCAATGAGCGACCCATGCTCCGATAACCAACCATCCCTAAAATCACATCGAAGTCGTGGATATCCAGAATGATTAAGTCTGCTGGTAAATCCACATCCTCTACTCTTACCGGGCACCTCTGAATCACCTGGTTCACCAAGTACACAATTCCCATCGGCGTACCGACGCCCATCTCGCTATCTAAAGCTGACACCTCACAATCCAGCATACCCGCACAACTCCTCAAAATAAAAGAGTGAGTAGCCCCCGCATCCATCAATACACGTACAAGAAGGTTTGAGATATGAAGTGTACCTGTAACCACGCATAGGGCTGTCCTCGCCCGCTGCCGAGTCACTACAAACACACGAGCCCTAGGCCCTGCAGTCTGTCCGCGCCCACGCACGCCACGCCCAGCACCAAGGTCACCTCCCTGTCCTCGACCTCCGACAGTGTTGGAAGCCGAACTCTGCACAACACTAGAGCCCCCCTGCATCGTTGCTCCTAGACAACAGTGGGCAATCTCGGGCATAGTGGCCCTCTTCTTCACAAGCAAAGTAGCTGACTGGCCTCGACCTATCCGAAGACCCATCTGAAGCACCGCTCCAAGATGAATTCTACCCTGAGTTGAACCCCGATCCTGTCCTTTGAGAGCCCCCACGTCGACCTGACTAGCCACGACCTAGTAAAGATGAAGGTGCTCCCCTTTAACTTCCCCATTTAGTGTTCTTCTGGCCCGTTGGTCCAAGGTATGGATGATCCCGACGTCGCCCTTCGCCTGAAGACTGTCGTGTCTGGTGTGTCGCCAGACTGGCCTCGACACGAACCGTTGCGTCGACCATGTCTCTCAGAGAAGAATGACTGGCAGCAGTCACACTTGCCCGAATCTCCCCTCGGAGTCCAAGTTCAAACCTCTGACACTTGTCTTCCTCAGTACTCACAAATGTTGCAGCAAACCGGGAAAGTTTCCCAAAATTCTGCTCATAGTCCGCAACGGACATATCCCCCTGCTCCAGCCGAAGGAACTCTGCCTCCCGTGCCGCGCGAAACGATCGCGGGTAGTACTGATCCAGGAATCGGGCACGGAAGACCTCCCAAGTAGTGGTGTGGACAGACCATCCAGACATCTCAAGGCCATGCCACCACTGATAAGCTCCGCCTTCGAGTAAGAAGGCAGCCAAGGTAACCCGCTCGCCCGGAGGGCAGTGCATCACCGTGAAAATCCGTTCCCACTTGGTAATCCATTCATAAGAATCTTCAGGGTTCGATCCCCCGTTGAAAGGAGTGGTTCCCAAACGCTGAGCCCGTTCAATACTTGCGCATTCCATTTCTCTCTCCAGTTCCTCGTCAGTCCGTGCGTGAGGAATCCTCCTTGGAGGCATAACCAACTGTTAAGAGGCATAGATTAGATAACATCATCCCTAACTCGAAAAGTACCTAGTACTAATTGCTAGTCTAGCATGCTGACCACAACCTAGTGCTCTGATACCAAGCTGACAGGACCCGCCCCGATCCCCTGGGGACCACAAAGGGACGTGCCCTGCTTCAGTCTGACACCCGACCAACATTCCAAATTTAACCTCAAAAGTTCAAATGCATAAATATCCAAATTAAAATTATACATGAAATCCGAAAATTAACAAATGTTAGATAAGGCATAAATATCCAAACTATACACTCCAATCCTGACATCCCAGATGTCCGACGTCCCTGACGTCCAATAAGGTCACAGTCCCAAGGCTACGCGTGCCACTCGGGGTCTCAATCCCAAGTCCAATCCCCAAACCCAGTCCGGGTACGGCATCCCAGATGCCTAGCGTCCCAGACGCTCGACGTCCCAGACGTCCAATCATAGCAATCCTGATCCTGAGTCATTCTACGGTCCGGTTCCTCCGTAGAATGGCCCATCACACACAATGCGCCGTGACCGCTCCGGGGTACCACATCCGGATGAGACAGTATCACACGAGTGGATCTATACAGTGCAGTACCAAATATATCCATTGATATCGACATGCATATATATATATATATATATATATAGATAAAATCCAAAACCATACTTAAATTTCACCAGACGGGTCTCAAGCCCAAACATCGTAAAATGTGCCATCACCATAATTTCAAGATCATCAAAACCATTACTTGATTCCAGCATGTGTATATATAAATAAATCAGAAAACATTTATGCATGCAAGGGTTTAATGAAATCGGGCCCACTCACAGTACAATCCTACTGCGAAACCGCGTGTAAAACCGTATCCCGAAACTACCGTACGATTCCTGCCAGTCCAAATCACACGTAAGGGTCACCACAAGTCCTTAACATTTATCCAAGAAGTCTTAAACCGAAACCGGCTCGGGGAAACCGTCCGAACACGCTTCCCGAGACAACCGGCCCTAATCTGACCTACTTAACGACCCCCGATCGACTCGATTATAAAACTAAAAATGTTCAAAACACTGAAAGGATGAAAACACTAGTTGACCGTGACCGGAGATGAGGCTCCACGCGCCCTCACGCGCCGCCCAAAGTGGCTGCGCATGAAAGCCACGCGCCTGACACTGTAGCTATAGTGTCACCTTCGTCCCCCGATTGCCTGTTAAACGGGTCTGCTACCCGCGACTTGACCTGACCGATTAACCCTCAATTTCTACTCGATTTCAATCGTTTTTTATCCTAAGATCTTCCTTAATCATCTAATTTGGGTTCTGTGTCATTAATTAGTCTTAACAGGTCCTCAAACGACCCTTCGACCCGTGATCAACCAAACGGGTCGATCACCACAACTCCCTGGTTTCTAACCCATTATCAAATTCACTTAACAGGAAGCATAATAGGACCAAAACGAACCGAAATACACAATCAATTGAACCAACACTCACCTGGAAGTGGTCGTCCTTAGCTTTGAAATTCCTCAGAATCAGGGGCTTCAGTACCAGCCCAAACCGTGCTTGATTTCCTTCGAACTCGACGTGGTTGAGTTCCAAATGATCCCAGAAGCCTAAACCAGTCCTTGATTTCGTCCAATAAGCCTCAGAAATTAAAAACTCGATTTCCCTCCAATTTCCAGAATTTGGTTTTCTCTGGTTTTTCTCTCTAACACTCAACCCTCAGTTCAGTAGAATGAAGCTCACTCAAAATCCCACTCAATTAATTGAACCGTGCCACCCAATAACCCGTGATAATCCTTGCTGGCTTCTGTGAATTTGTTTCACGCAACGGTCCCTAATTCGATTAAAATGGTGCCCATGCTTGATGTATGATTCAACCCACGTTCTACTGCCTTAAAGGCCTTAAACAATTCCCCCTTCCCAGTTCACTACAAGTTTAAACAATTGGGTTGCTCAGAACCACCAAGTACGGCGTACAGATTATGTTTCCCACTGCTGCAAATAGTAACCAGCCCGTAAAATGACCAAAATGCCCTCCAGTTCAAAATTACCAAAATGCCCTTCATTTCCTAGACCCGTAAGTCAGCCATCCGATATCCGATTTCAGCGTGCCGCCTATCTACGAACTCAGGGCATCGAGACCTACCTAACGGTCCTCGAATCGTGCGAAAATCAATTGTCAAACGAAAAGTCAACTTTTCCCCCTTTCGTCCAATTACGAAAATGCCCCTGAACTTCCGATAGTCATAACTTTTTCCCTGATCGTCAGAATTGGACGTGCCACCTGTCCGTGGACTCGTGACGTCCCGAACTACGTCACGGTCATCGGTCAAAGTCTGTTTGACCCACTAATAAAAAAGTCAACGATTTGGCCTTACTATTCATAGGGGTAAAAACGTCATTTCATTCAACATTTTACAATATTACAGTACTCGAATTTTCGGGGCGTTACATCTGTAGACCAATGACCCGTCCTGAGGTTATAGTACTAGCCTTCTTGAGAGTAAGGCACCAAACGGGGGCGACTCCCACCCAGTCAGTGCTCTATGACTACTCCGGGGTCCACCCAGACCAACGAAACTCCCTAGAGGAGATAGTAGAAGTAAAGGAAAGTATATGAAGATATATATACATAACATAACCATTCATGTCCGGTTCCCCTGAACCGTCATGATCCATAATATCCATTCCATTCATACACATATAGAAAACATCCTCCATGTCTGGTTCCCATAAACTGTTATGTACCACAATAATATAACAAGGGTTCACGCCGGTTCCCATAAACCGTCATGAACCTGGAAATCCATGTAGGATCCCTGACCCGAAATCATAACCGTAAAGTAACTGGGTCTCGTGCCCGAACATATGACATCAGCTAGGCACCGTGCCCGATATCTAAGGGTCAGTCACGACTCCGATCATAGTGATGCGTGCAATCATCCATCAAAGACCGCCCTCAATCCTGGAATGTCGCCGTGAACGAATCAACCGACGCGACCACCACAAGATCATGGTGCACTCATCACCGATTGCTATCCTGAACCATTAGCACTCCGAAGTTGAGCCTCCCCATACTGCCCGACCACGAATCGTGCATCGTGACCTCTCCGGAAGGAACACATCCCAATCTGGAAGCGAGCGTCGTATCGTCTGTCGCCGTGCACATAGCACTCGCTGCGACCACGATTTAGACCTGAAGGCCATCAATAGCATCGTATGCTCGAGACAAACCAAATGGGTCTCATACCCGAGTTTATCCTTTTGAAATCCAAAACCATTTCATTTAGACCAATAAAGACATACAGACCCGTATAGGCATCGTATAGGGCCGAAACCTCGAAATACGTATCAATACGTAACCACAGCCAAATGCACTCATGAAATCACCAAAAATGTACTAAAACATATAATAAATATTTATGCATGCACCAATTTAGAAAACAAGGTCCACTCACAGACCGTCCGAGCTGCCGCCTCGATTCGCATGCCATACGGCTCTCCCGAGCTAATCACCATCGCCGGGACTCCCAAACCTGTCCAAATCGTAATAGACGGTTACTAACTACTTAATTAACCTCCCACTAAGTCCCCGTAATTTTCTCGAATTTTTAACTATTTTTAAAGTCGATCCTAAACCTTCTGATGCGCTGAACATTATCGAAACGGTGTGCGATCGACACAAAACCAGTCCCAAAATGTTCTTTACTTCGAATAAAAGATTTCACGAGTTGAACACTTCCCTAAAAGATGGGACACGCGCCCCCACGCGCCCAATGAAGGTGCCTGCGCGTGAGATCACGCGCCGTACTGTATCAGCGTCTTCCCAAGCGTGAACCGATTTTCTTGCAACCTGAAACGGTCTGGACCGGCGTGACCGGTCCACTGGTTTTCCCTTCTCCTTTTGGTCCAATTTCCTTCCTAATCAGTCCTAAACTCTCCCTTACATCCCTATGAATCTAAATATAGGAATGAAAACATCAAAAACCTACTCTAAATCCATGGTTCGATCATCCTCCTCACGGTCCGTTTTTCCCGATCAGCCCCCACGGTGTCTCAGCCATTAAATCCCATTAAAACCTTCATATCAAGTCCCTAGCAACCTAAATAACCTTATCCAAACGTCCAAAACAGCCCATAATGCATAAATCGACAATTATAGGAAAAATGGGCTAACCGATTACCTCGATCGGTTTTGCTCCTCCATGCCGCCGTCCAGCAACCCCCTCTCCGTCCTCAGTCTCTCACTGTCTCGACTCAGTTTGTAACGACCCGTCCCGAATTCCGGGATTAGATTAGTCACTAATCTTGATTAGTGAAGTTGAATGGTGGTTAGTAGGGCGGAATCGGACAAAATGTGCAAAATGACCGTTTTGCCCCTAGTCGTGGGCAAAATGTTGACTTTTTGATTGGGCGGTCAAACGGACTTTGACTGATGACCGTGACGTAGTTCGGGACGTCACGAGTTCATAGACAGGTGGCACGTTTGATTCCGACATCCGAGGAGAGAGTTATGATGTTCGGAAGTTGAGGGGTATTTTGGTAATTTTGGTCAATTGGGTCAAATGTTGACTTTTTGACCGGGAGGTCCGATGGACGAGGGCCAAGGACCGTTACGTAGGTATCGTCGATACGAATCCAATGACAGGCGGCATGCCGAAATCGGAGATTCGACGACGAAGTTATGGTCACGGACGTAATCGCGATTAACCGAACTAATCGAGACTCAGAATAAAATAATAATATAATAATAAAATCTGATTACCCTAATCCCAAACCAATCTGGACCCTTGATGTGTGACACATGTCATCATCCCCTTCATTCCCTAAATCAAGGATCTTTGCTGGCCATTTGGGTTAATTAATCATTTTCTCTCCTTAAATCCTCACCCTTCATCCTATACTCAGATTGGATCCTAGCCGTTGATCTCTTATGCATGTTCTGATTTAAACCCATTAACCCAAACACTCACATTTTCATTCTCCCTCAAAACCATGAGCACGGTTTCCTTCCAAGAACAAACACATCACCACATCTCAGCCTCAACTCACACACCAGACGGTACCAGACGAACCCCAGCCACCTCCAGACGCCGGCCACCACCTCACGGCCGCCCTGCACGGCCGGAAACCTCCCAGGCCCGAGAAGGAAACCAAACAACCCGATCAACCCAAAATCGTCCAACCATCCAAACCTTCATATCAGGACTCGAACTAACCTAGGGCAAGGATCACTGGAACCTTAGGACGACTCAGACCACGACTGGACGAGCCACGGCGGCGATATGCTCAGAAACCCGAGAAGGTTTGATTTTCTTCCTTGTTTCGAAACACTGGTTTTTGACGTTGGGATTGCTTGCTTACTTCTGAAATATGTCCTAGGAACCTAGACGACCATTTTGGACCATGAACCACGGCTGGAAGTTCGACGACTCGCCGGAGAAGACAAACCAGAGCTGGCAGCCAAATTTCCCGTCGAGTTCAGGTGGTTACTTCAACCTAAAAATGAGTTTAGATGTCACAAAACCGTATAGGAGGTTATGACGAGTCCATAGGATCAAACCGCAACAAAAATGGTGGTCTGAAACTCGATCTGTGATCGGGTCAAGCCGTGGGTCGACGGCGACCCGGTTACAGACCCGGTTTCAGAACCCGGTTACTGTAGCATGACGTCATCAGGGTTGACCTGAGAGTTGACCTGGCACGTGGGGGCGCGTGAAGGGTAGTTTGGGGAAACTTCCAACATGACTTTTAATCTATTCGATGTAACGAACATTTTGGGATTGGTTTCGTGTCGATCGGACACCGTCTCGATATTGTTCGGGATGTCCGAAGGTTTTAAAACAAGTTTAAAAATAATTAAAAATTCGGGAAAATTACGGGACTTTGATAGGACGTTAATGTGGAGGTTAATAACCCTCTAATGTGATTTGGATAGGATTGGGAGTCCCGGTGATAGTGGTGAGGCCCGGGAGGGCCGGTGGCTCGCGTATCGAGGCATACCGTTAAAACAGTCTGTGAGTGGACTTTGGTTTTATAAATTCTATGCATGCCTAACTGTTTTATGTGGATTGTGATTGTGATTTTATGATGTTGATTTGGATGTTGGTAAATTGTACGGTTTCACGTATTTCGAGGCGATTTACGTGCTTGCACGTAAATCGAGGTTTTCCGATTTTACATGGATTTTCCATATTTATGACTTGGATGTAATATGATGAAATGGTTTTGAAATTGGAAATATAAACTCGGGCTTGAGGCCCACTTGTTTTGGAAATTTCGAACTTGGAGTCCATTTGAGAATCGGGTCGGGGGCCCAGTTGGTTAATGAAATCGGGCCAGGGGCCCAGTTGATATGAAATCGGGCTGAGACCCATTTGAGTTATGTTATCGGGCCAGGGGCCCAGTTGATTTACGAATTCGGGTCGTGAGCCCAGTGGGTTTATAAGTCGAGCTGCGGGCCTAGTTGGTTTACAAATCGGGCCGTGGGCCCAGTGGTTCATAAAATCGGGCATGAGGCCCAGTTGGAATATAAATGGAATTACGTGGTTTTATGGAAATTTCGGGCAGGGCCCATTGTAATGATGTGATAAAAAGGATTTAATAAAACTGTTTTCCATATACCATCTGGATACAAGGATATATGATGGTCTCCTCCGGATGTCTGGGACACTGGGGAAGTCACGATGCATTGCCTGCGAGGGGTCATTATACGGAGGAGCCGGACCGTATGATGACTCAGGAGCAGGATTGCTATGATTGACGTCAGGGACGTCAGACATCAGGGATGTCAGATATATGGACCCGGAGAGACCCCGGGCAGCACGCGTTGACAGGACCCATCCCAATCCCCCCGGGATTACCGTGGAATGTGCCCTGCTCCCGTCCAACAAGGGGTGTCAGACAAGGGATAACCAAGAGCTACTGCCCAACGGGGCATCCAGAGTGCGCAAGGATCGATGGAAGAGGTGTGCAATGTCCCAGTCTCTGCTGCAATCGCATCCGTAGTCAACCTGAAGGGCATTAAAACCAAAAGCTGTGAGTGGACAAAAACCAATAAGTTTACCCAAATACATTTATAAGACATTTATGCCCTCCAATAAAAACGTATGCATGCCACAAAAACCAGTAACCAAAACGTTTGCTCAACCGAGTCATTAGGGCCTTAGCCCAAAAACCGTTAACCAAAAACCAAGTGTGGGAACTCAGGCCAAAACCGTGGAATACCACCACCATACATATTAAAACCATGTGGGTCACCACCCACGACCATAAATGAACATCAATTCAAAATCCAAAACCATTTAGGGTCCCCGACCCTACATACCATTTCATAACCAATAATCCATTTTTACCACATAACACATATCCAACCAATAAGCCATTTTATTCATTAATCCATATTTTACCATTACCATCACCAGCATCCCAGATGCTTAGCGTCCCAGACGCTAGACGTCCCTGACGTCGTATCTCACGGTTTCATAAGCTACGCGTGCTGCCCGGGGTCTCTCCGGGTCCATATATCTGACATCCCTGATGTCTGACGTCCCTGACGTCAATCATAGCAATCCTGCTCCTGAGTCATCATACGGTCCGGCTGCTCCATATAATGACCCCTCGCAGGCAATGCACCGTGACTTCCCCAGTGTCCCAGACATCTGGAGGAGACCATCATATATCCTTGTATCCAGATGGTATATGGAAAAACAGTTTTATTAAATCCTTTTATCACATCATTACCATTGGGCCCTGCCCGAAATTTCCATAAAACCACATAATTCCATTTAGGGTCCTTGACCCAAAATCGCAATTATTAAATATAGGGTCCCTGACCCGAAATCACATTTATAATCCAACTGGGCCTCATGCCCGATTTTATGAACCACTGGGCCCACGACCCGATTTGTAAACCAACTGGGCCCGCAGCCCGACTTTATAAACCCACTGGGCCCACGGCCCGAATTCACAAATCAATTGGGCCCCTGGCCCGAGAACATAACTCAAATGGGTTTCAGCCCGATTTCATACCAACTGGGCCCCTGGCCCGATTTCATTAACCAACTGGGCCCCCGGCCCGATTTTCAAATGGACTCCAAGTCCGAAATTTCCAACATAATTGGACCTCAAGCCCGAGTTTGTATTTCCAATTTCAAAACCATTTCATCATATTATATCCAAGTCATAAATATGGAAAATCCATGTAAAACCAGAAACCTCGATTTACGTGCAAGCACGTAAATCGCCTCGAAATACGTGAAACCGTACAATTTACCAACAACCAAACCAACATCATACAATCACAACCATAATCCATATAAAACATTTAAGTATGCATAGAATTTATAAAACCAAAGTCCACTCACAGACCGTTTTAACCGTGTGCCTCGATACGCGTGCCACCGGCCCTCCCGGGCCACACCACTATCACCGGGACTCCCAATCCTGTCCAAATCACATTAGAGGGTCACTAACCTCATTATTAACATCCTATCAAAGTCCCGTAATTTTCCCGAATTTTTACTTATTTTTAAACTTAATTTAAAACCTTCGGACATCCCGAACACTATCGAGACGGTGTCCGATCGACCCGAAACCAATCCCAAAATGTTCGTTACATTAAATAGGACAGAAGTCATGTTGACCTCACCTCGAGATTCGTGCCCACGCGCCGCCACGCGCCGCCGTGAGTGGCTGCGCGTGAAACCCACGCGCCTGCTACAGTGTCACCAGCCCAACCCGTTTGTCTGGTAAACGGGTCCAATTCACCCGCGACACAACCCGGTTCCAATCCTGTCAATTCGATCCTAATTCCTTCAATTGATCATTCCATTAGCTTCGTTTTAAGTCCAATTGTAAGTCTGTAACATCAATTACACGATAACTTACCCAAATTCCATCGATTCCACGATGAACACGAAGAACACTCCGGTCACTGTTCAATCATGGGATTCCTTCAATCTCGATTGATTTCCCTAAATTGGTTCAACCAGAAGCATCAGTGGACTCCGTTAAACATTTCCCCCAACTCAATTGCATCAATCCATTGCTCAATCTCCACGACTCAAGCTCGAACATCCGTACACTGTGCAACCATGGAGTTCCATCGATCTCGATCGGTTTCCTTCAATTGATGAACCCAGAAGCATCGTGGGATCATGAGGAGTCATTTCCCCACAACAATTGAGTCAATCACAGCCCCAAACTCCACGACTCAGCCTCGATTTCTTCCTCTGTCACCAAGCTCGATCAGAGCCAAAACGACACCAATCCTTCTCGTTTTTGATGTGGATCGACTCGTCACAACCTCAGGAAGATGTTTGTAACCTCCAATTCGATCATCACAGCCCAATTCCTTCAATTCGAATTTTCCCCCTCGTTTTCCCGAAATCAAAAATCCAAAATTCAACACTCTCACAATCCCTCGTGTTTCCCCGTTAATTCCCTCAACTTTGTCTCCCATTTTCTCACAAGAACAGCAGAAGAAGGGAGCCAATTCTCCCTCATCCGAATCCCACATTTTGTGCACGGTTTAGGAACAAAGAGGAGAAAATTAGGGGAAATGGTGGATTAGATGATGATGATGTAGTAATGATGATGTTTGGAGGGAAACAAGGAGCTGGAAACAAGGGATGGGTGACACTTGTCACTCATCCAGGTGTGTAGGGCCAACGGTCACTATTCATTATTATATTATTATTTTAATCCCGGCCTCGGTTCGTTAGTTCGTTTCCTTGACCATAACGTCGTCGTCGGAACTCCGATTTCGGCATGCCGCCTGTCGTTGGATTCGTATCGACGATACCTACGTAACGGTCCTTGGCCCTCGCCCATCGGACCTCCCGGTCAGAAAGTCAACATTTGGCCCTAAAAAGCCAAATTACCAAAATACCCCTCAACTTCCGAACACCATAACTTTCTCTACGAATGTCGGAATCGAACGTGCCACCTGTCTATGAACTCGTGACGTCCCGAACTACGTCACGGTCATCGGTCAAAGTCCATTTGACCGCCCGAACAAAAAGTCAACATTTTGCCCACGACCAGGGGCAAAACGGTCATTTTGCACAATTTGTCCGATTCCGCCCTACTAACCACCGTTCAACCTCACTAATCAAGATTAGTGACTAAACTAATCCTGGAATTCGGGACGGGTCGTTACAATCTTCCCTCCTTAATAAATTTCGTCCTCGAAATTCCAACCGATCTAATCTCAACGTACTTCCCTCCTTAATAAGTTTCGCTCTCGAAACTCGACTATCCTGATTCCACAAACACCCCGTGGAAAGTGGAATCGACCACGCAACACGTGTACACCCGTACACCAACTACTTAGACAAAACTTGTCTACGCCCAAACGTACCACTAGTACTCAAAACCCAACGATTACATTCGACCCCGTCGAATGACTGAAACTACTTGTTTCGAATTTGACACCACTTGTCAAATCAACCCTCTTGTTGACGCAACAACTCGACGGTTCCTTTCCCACTCCCACTAGGAGTCAGCTGACCCCACTCAACGATCTATGTTGACACATCCTGACAAACTGTCACCACACAGTTGTTGTCAGTCGAAAACTGACACTAGACTCACTCGTGGCTACACATGCCACCAACGTACTCGACTCACCAATACCCTTACCGACATTTCACACGACCTGTGTGTAATTAAACACATCGGAATTACCATGACCCATTGCATAGTAATGTCCGGTCCACAACCAATCCCATGGTATCAGAACCAATCCGACTACCAACACGTTCACCAACACACCTCGGGTATATCCCATATACCGTAACTAGACATCACAAGTCTACAAGTATTGTACCTCGAACCATGTACGAAGTACACACATCTATCTAATGACCAGACTACAACCACCTAGGTCATAGCCGAACGCGTTCCAATAATGGAGTACGTTTGCCCAAATCCAGCATGAGACAAAACGAAACTCCACCCAACATCTAGTTCCAATTCCGAATCCAAATCCGCAATTTCGTAAGAAATCCCGGATCCAAACCCAGACATCACAGTTTAACTCATTTCCAAATCCGAATCCGAAATCATTATTCCGTAAGCTAGCATTTGGAATAACCATTCCGTACCCAAATCCGGAAATATACTTTCAAGTTCCAAAATCGAATCCTGAATCGTCACCCAGAAATTCGATTCCAAATCCCGGAATCTCATTCACATTTACCAAGACACACCAAAACCGAACCTATCGGTTACCCGTTCAATACACTTGATTGACTTCATAGGGAAGCCAATCCAACCTCCACACGTCTAAGGTTGACAAAATTCAACTACCTTGAAAACCTACTCACCCGAGTAGAATACCATACGGGCCCCACTTCGAAAAGAAGTTCAATCTCGTCATTTACGACTCACACACCCAAGTTCGTATCGATCCTTGTCATTCCACCTAGGAAAACCAAGGATGATCCAAAATAATGACACCAATACTCATCCTACGTGGATGCAACAAAACTCACTGCACTCACCACGCCATGTACCCCAACATCGTCTGCCACCAAGCAGAAAATGAAAAATCTCGTTTACCTAATTTCGAACACGTAGCTCCTCCTAATGACCTCGCAACACACAAGAACTCACCAACCAATACACGTTCAACGTACTGGTAACTACAGTCAATGTCTGCCAGGGCAGAAAGCAAGAAGTCAACCCCAATGACTTCGGAATACCAATCACCAAAAACGAGCACCACTCTCGTTCCCCAATCACAACTCTCTTCGACACTAAGGTTCCAACCATGTTGGAAACAGATATGCTCCCAACAAGACGTCAAGTCTAACCACTAGATTTCCTACCTCCTCAATTCACTTGGACAACCCCGTGTCCACAATCAATCTGTTATTGTTCCGTTCGCACATCCCGACCTTTACAGGTTCAACACTCGGTTTCCCAAGTTCTCAATTACAAATTCCTACCTTTAGACCACTAATGGTTTTTCCTCGTCTTTTCCAGTTTTAATCATTTCCAACAACTCCCCCAAATCCACCAATTATCATGACGTAGGGGACGTCATCCCAAGATTACTCAAGTCTCAAGTATACCCTTTTTAATCCACTCCTTACTGGTTATCTCACCACTATTGGGACTTATCCCAACACAGTACAATCTTAACTGGATCCCATCCAGTCCATCACTCAACCACTACCGAATCTCAAAGACCGAACATATGTTCATCATGACGGAGTCACACCCCAACTGGTGGCTCATCGTCAACACCATTACCGACACTAGCACCAGCGCTAGTACCAGCACCAACACACTATCAACAACACTAGTATCAGCACACAGGCATCCATACTAGCATCAGCACAAAAGTACCAACCCCGCAAACATCCTGGATCTCCGTTCATACCGAACGACGATCCCGTACCTCACGACTATGGGTACCACCACTCTGACAATCCATATCAGGAAAATGAACGCTCCCTGAACGTCCCCTGATCCCCAAGTATTATAACCACACTAATTACCCTCGATAGCCAGTCATCTCCATATGACTTCCGACTAACTGTCATTGCTATCGAGATCCGCATCCACACATCACACCAATACCCGATCCAACACGGGATTCCATAATTTATCTCAGAACCGTATCCGTAAATCGAATCCCATAGTTCTGCCTAAACTCACCAGAGCCATCCACATGGTCATCCATGACCTCAGCCACTCGTCGCAGCACAAGTTCTCACCCGCTAATCACAATTAAGGTTTACCTTTTTAATACTAGGGTTCCGCAATCACACCCTATGTTTCCCCCGAACCCAACCACTTTCCGTAATATAAAATCCACAACCTGACCGACCCCCGCGGTCTAGACATCGAATAGACGTCAAATCCAATCCTACCATCCCATCAACGTGGGTTCCACCACTAGGTCATCGGCCAACTCCGATGAACCAACATACCTCACACTAGAAACCACCACAAGGATTCACATATTAGACCATTACTCACATGAGGTTCCCCAAACCTGGCTGCACCTAGCAGCACAACAATCCAATATCACATGACCGAACCGACGGTCCCACAATACCAGTTCACCACAATCAACCCCACTTGGGTCGAATCACATTAATGCACGGCGTATCGGGCCAATCACACTCCATCCACTATCCAAACCCAAAAACTATCTATCAGGTTGGTAACGAATTGTAGCCCAAAGAGACATCACACCCTCGACCTGCGTGCACAAAAGAGCAACCGTGCTCTGATACCAAGTTGACAGGACCCATCCCAATCCCCCGGGATTACCGTGGAATGTGCCCTACTCCCGTCCAACAAGGGGTGTCAGACAAGGGATAACCAAGAGCTACTGCCCAACGGGGCATCCAGAGTGCGCAAGGATCGATGGAGGAGGTGTGCAATGTCCCAGTCTCTGCTGCAATCGCATCCGTAGTCAACCTGAAGGGCATTAAAACCAAAAGCTGTGAGTGGACAAAATCCAATAAGTTTACCCAAATACATTTATAAGACATTTATGCCCTCCAATAAAAACGTATGCATGCCACAAAAACCAGTAACCAAAACGTTTGCTCAACCGAGCCATTAGGGCCTTAGCCCAAAAACCGTTAACCAAAAACCAAGTGTGGGAACTCAGCCCAAAACCGTGGAATACCACCACCATACATATTAAAACCATGTGGGTCACCACCCACGACCATAAATGAACATCAATTCAAAATCCAAAACCATTTAGGGTCCCCGACCCTACATACCATTTCATAACCAATAATCCATTTTTACCACATAACACATATCCAACCAATAAGCCATTTTATTCATTAATCCATATTTTACCATTACCATCACCAGCATCCCAGATGCTTAGCGTCCCAGATGCTAGACGTCCCTGACGTCATATCTCACGGTTTCATAAGCTACGTGTGTTGCCCGGGGTCTCTCCGGGTCCATATATCTGACATCCCTGATGTCTGACGTCCCTGACGTCAATCATAGCAATCCTGCTCCTGAGTCATCATACGGTCCGGCTGCTCCGTATAATGACCCCTCGCAGGCAATGCACCGTGACTTCCCCAGTGTCCCAGACATCTGGAGGAGACCATCATATATCCTTGTATCCAGATGGTATATGGAAAAACAGTTTTATTAAATCCTTTTATCACATCATTACCATTGGGCCCTGCCCGAAATTTCCATAAAACCACATAATTCCATTTAGGGTCCCTGACCCAAAATCGCAATTATTAAATATAGGGTCCCTGACCCGAAATCACATTTATAATCCAACTGGGCCTCATGCCCGATTTTATGAACCACTGGGCCCACGGCCCGATTTGTAAACCAACTGGGCCCGCAGCCCGACTTTATAAACCCACTGGGCCCACGGCCCGAATTCACAAATCAATTGGGCCCCTGGCCCGAGAACATAACTCAAATGGGTCTCAGCCCGATTTCATACCAACTGGGCCCCTGGCCCGATTTCATTAACCAACTGGGCCCCCGGCCCGATTTTCAAATGGACTCCAAGTCCGAAATTTCCAACATAATTGGACCTCAAGCCCGAGTTTGTATTTCCAATTTCAAAACCATTTCATCATATTATATCCAAGTCATAAATATGGAAAATCCATGTAAAACCAGAAACCTCGATTTACGTGCAAGCACGTAAATCGCCTCGAAATACGTGAAACCGTACAATTTACCAACAACCAAACCAACATCATACAATCACAACCATAATCCATATAAAACATTTAAGCATGCATAGAATTTATAAAACCAAAGTCCACTCACAGATCGTTTTAACCGTGTGCCTCGATACGCGTGCCACCGGCCCTCCCGGGCCACACCACTATCACCGGGACTCCCAATCCTGTCCAAATCACATTAGAGGGTCACTAACCTCATTATTAACATCCTATCAAAGTCCCGTAATTTTCCCGAATTTTTACTTATTTTTAAACTTAATTTAAAACCTTCGGACATCCCGAACACTATCGAGACGGTGTCCGATCGACCCGAAACCAATCCCAAAATGTTCGTTACATTAAATAGGACAGAAGTCATGTTGACCTCACCTCGAGATTCGTGCCCACGCGCCGCCACGTGCCGCCGTGAGTGGCTGCGCGTGAAACCCACGCGCCTGCTACAGTGTCACCAGCCCAACCCGTTTGTCTGGTAAACGGGTCCAATTCACCCGCGACACAACCCGGTTCCAATCCTGTCAATTCGATCCTAATTCCTTCAATTGATCATTCCATTAGCTTCGTTTTAAGTCCAATTGTAAGTCTGTAACATCAATTACACGATAACTTACCCAAATTCCATCGATTCCACGATGAACACGAAGAACACTCCGGTCATTGTTCAATCATGGGATTCCTTCAATCTCGATTGATTTCCCTAAATTGGTTCAACCTGAAGCATCAGTGGACTCCGTTAAACATTTCCCCCAACTCAATTGCATCAATCCATTGCTCAATCTCCACGACTCAAGCTCGAACATCCGTACACTGTGCAACCATGGAGTTCCATCGATCTCGATCGGTTTCCTTCAATTGATGAACCCAGAAGCATCGTGGGATCATGAGGAGTCATTTCCCCACAACAATTGAGTCAATCACAGCCCCAAACTCCACGACTCAGCCTCGATTTCTTCCTCTGTCACCAAGCTCGATCAGAGCCAAAACGACACCAATCCTTCTCGTTTTTGATGTGGATCGACTCGTCACAACCTCAGGAAGATGTTTGTAACCTCCAATTCGATCATCACAGCCCAATTCCTTCAATTCGAATTTTCCCCCTCGTTTTCCCGAAATCAAAAATCCAAAATTCAACACTCTCACAATCCCTCGTGTTTCCCCGTTAATTCCCTCAACTTTGTCTCCCATTTTCTCACAAGAACAGCAGAAGAAGGGAGCCAATTCTCCCTCATCCGAATCCCACATTTTGTGCACGGTTTAGGAACAAAGAGGAGAAAATTAGGGGAAATGGTGGATTAGATGATGATGATGTAGTAATGATGATGTTTGGAGGGAAACAAGGAGCTGGAAACAAGGGATGGGTGACACTTGTCACTCATCCAGGTGTGTAGGGCCAACGGTCACTATTCATTATTATATTATTATTTTAATCCCGGCCTCGGTTCGTTAGTTCGTTTCCTTGACCATAACGTCGTCGTCGGAACTCCGATTTCGGCATGCCGCCTGTCGTTGGATTCGTATCGACGATACCTACGTAACGGTCCTTGGCCCTCGCCCATCGGACCTCCCGGTCAGAAAGTCAACATTTGGCCCCTAAAAAGCCAAATTACCAAAATACCCCTCAACTTCCGAACACCATAACTTTCTCTACGAATGTCGGAATCGAACGTGCCACCTGTCTATGAACTCGTGACGTCCCGAACTACGTCACGGTCATCGGTCAAAGTCCATTTGACCGCACCGAACAAAAAGTCAACATTTTGCCCACGACCAGGGGCAAAACGGTCATTTTGCACAATTTGTCCGATTCCGCCCTACTAACCACCGTTCAACCTCACTAATCAAGATTAGTGACTAAACTAATCCTGGAATTCGGGACGGGTCGTTACACGCGTAGCTTATGAAACCGTGAGATATGACGTCAGGGAAGTCTAGCGTCTGGGACGCTAAGCATCTGGGATGCTGGTGATGGTAATGGTAAAATATGGATTAATGAATCTATGAAATGGCTTTTCGGTTGGATATGTGTTATGTGGTAAAAATGGATTATTGGTTATGAAATGGTATGTCGGGTCGGGGACCCTAAATGGTTTTGGATTTTTGGATTTATATTTATGGCTTTGGACGGTGGCCCACATGGTTGTTTATGTATGGTTGTGATCTTCCACTGTTTTGGGCTGAGTTCCCACACTTGGTTTTTGGTTAACGGTTTTTGGGCTAAGGCCCTAATGGCTCGGTTGAGCAAACGTTTTGGTTAATGGTTTTCGTGGCATGCATACATTTTTATTGGAGGGCATAAATGTCTTATAAATGTATTTGATAAACTTATTGGTTTTTGTCCACTCACAGCTTTTGGTTTTAATGCCCTTCAGGTTGATTACAGATGCGATTGCAGCAGAGACTGGGACATTGCACACCTCCTCCATCGATCCTTGCGCACTCTGGATGCCCCGTTTGGGTAGTGGCTCTTGGTTACCCCTTGTCTGACACCCCTTGTTGGACGGGAGCAGGGCACATTCCATGGTAATCCCGGGGGGATTGGGATGGGTCCTGTCACAGTTTGGATCAAATGGAAGGGAATGGTTTGGGTTGCACAGAGGAGAGGAATGGTGAGATCGGGTTTGAGTTTTGGTGAGGAAGAAAATGAATGATCGATGCAATGGGGAGATGCATGAATGGGAACTAAGGGCCAGTGGATGGGTGACACTTGTCACTCATCCATTGGGCCTCCTTAAAATATCTGGGCCCACTAACTGCCAAATGACATACGTCTCGTAAAACGTGCAATAGTTCCCTTAAACTTTCGTGAACCGTAACTTCACCGTCGAACGTCCGAATTCTACGTGCCGCCTGTCTACGGATTCGTATCGTCCCGATCTACGTAAAGGTCCTCGACCCTCAGCCATCGGACATCCCAGTCCAAAAGTCAACATTTTGCCCCTTTTAACCAAAATTACCAAATTGCCCCTTAACTTCCGAACGTCATAACTTCTTCCTCGAATGTCGGAATTGAACGTGCCACCTGTCTATGAACTCTTGACGTTACGAACTACATCACGGTCAAAGTCCATTTGACCACCAGAATGAAAAGTCAACGTTTTGCCCACGCCCAGGGGCAAAACGGTCATTTTGCATTGTTCGTCCGATTTCGCTCAACTAATCACGGATTAACCTCACTAATCGTGATTAGTCACTAATCTAATCATGGAATTCGGGACGGGTCGTTACATACGGGCTGTAGCAGAGACCGAGACATCACTCCCCTCCTCCTATGATCCTGACGTACTCTGATAGCCTCGGCGAAGGCTAAAGAAGGAATTTTCTCTGGTCTGACACTTCGTGTCAGACGGGATCAGACGCGTCCCACGTTAATTCCGGGGGATTTGGGACGGGTCCTAACATTCACTGTTCCCTCTAGGACACGGGTCTTACAAGGAAAGCTTCATTCGGGGGGAGATTATTGAAAACTTCACTTAAATATAAGTTGACTACAACCCAACACTTACCATGCACATTGTCGAAGTTCTTCAAATGGTCAATAGTTTGTCGGATAGTCCTACCAAAAAAGAAAAATGGAAGATGATCAAGCCCCCAAATCCATGGCAATAAGTATTTTGAACACAAATATTTGAGGCCCCAAAATGGAAAACCTCAGTGACTTACTATTTTTCTCCTGAGTACAAATTCGGTAAAATATGTTCAAGTGAGCATGACAGGACCCGCCCCGATCCCACGGGGACCACAAGGGGACGTGCCCTGCTCCCGTCTGACGCCCAAAATAACATACCAATTTTAACCTCAAATGTTCAAATTAATAAATAACCAAATAGAGTTATACATCAAATCCAAATTTAACAGATGTCAGACAAGGGATGAAAACCAAATTACAAATTGCGAGCACGACTCTAAAATAATCCTGCGGGTCAAACCACCCGACATGGGTTCAGATACGCAGAAGTAGATCTATGCCTCCACCTCAGGATCCTCCTCTACCTCAGTAGCACAGCCTAGAGGGGTTTCCAAAACATTAAGGGTGAGTGGGCTGAAACTCAAGTTTATAAAAACAGTTTAATAAGTAAAACATATAATTTACCCCTCCGTTTTCCAAACATGCATGCATAAAAATTTAAAACCATAAATCATATAATATGAATCATAAGGCATGTAATAAAACCATAAACATAAGGATAGCCACTACACTATACACCCCGATCCTGACATCCCCGATGTCTGACGTCCCTGACGTCCAATAAGGTCACAGTCTCAAGGCTAAGCGTGCCACTCGGGGTCTCAATCCCGAATCCAATCCCTGAACCCTGTCCGGGTACGGCATCTCAAATGTCTAGCGTCCTAGACGCTCGACGTCCCTGACGTCCAATTATAGCAATCCTGCTCCTGAGTCATTTTACGGTCCGGTTCCTCCGTAGAATGACCCCTCGCAAGCAATGCGCCGTGACCACTCCGGGGTACCACATCCGGAGGAGACAATATCATAAGAGTGGATCTATACAGTGCAGTACTAAATACATTTTATTGATATCCACATGCAAAACAATTTACATAGATAAAATCCAAACCAATCTTTAAGTTTCACCAGACGGGTCTCAAACCCAAATACCGTGAAACGTGCCATAACCATAATTTCAATATCAACAAAACCGTTTCTTGATTCCAGCATGTGAATATATAAGTAAATCAGAAAACATTTAAGCATGCAAGGGTTTAATGAAATCGGGCCCACTCACAGTACGATCCCGCGGTGAATCTGCGCGTACGGACCTGTACCGGGATTATCGTACAATTCCTGTCAGTCCAAATCACACGTAAGGGTCACTACAAGTCTTAAACATTAAACCAAAAAGTCTGAAACAGAAACCGGCTCAGGGAACCCATCCAACACGTTTCCCGAGGCAACCGGCCCTAAACTGACCCTCCAAACTATCTCAGATCAACATGGTTAATTCATCAAAAATGTTCAGAATGATGAGAGTAACAAAAGTCATGTTGATTGTGATCGAAGATAAGGCCCAACGCGCCCTCACGCGCCGCCCAAAGTGGCTGCGCGTGAAAGTCACGCGCCTGACACTGTAGCTGCTACAGTGTCACCTTCCTTACCCGAATGTCTGTAATACGGGCCTGCCACCCGCGGCTTGACCCGGTTGATTACCCATCAATTCCTACTCGATTTCAATCCAATTTGATCCTAACATGTTAAACAATCATCTAATTTAAGTTCTAAGTCATTAATTAGCCAAATCAAATCCTTAAATGGCCCTTCGACCCGTGATCATCCAAACAGGTTGATCACCCCAACTCACTGGTTTCCAAACCATTCTCCAATTAACTTCACAGGAAGCGTAATAGGATCAAAAAGAACTAAAATGAATGATCAATTGGGCCTGAAAGTACCTGGAGGTTGTCGTCCCAAGCTCTGCAACTTCTCTGAAAACGGCAGCCTCCGTCCCAGCTCAACCGTGGCTGATTCCCTTCGAACTTGACGTGGTTGAGCTCCTGATGCTCCCAGAAGACTAAACCAAGCCCTGGTTCAGTCCAACAAGAACCAGAAATTGAAAACCTGATTTCCCTCCAAATTTTCCCGAAATGGTTTCTCTCTGGTTCTTCACCAATTCTCAGTTCTTTCAACGGCAGAGTGAAGCTTACTCACATCCTACTCAGTTTTAAACAACTTAAGCCGTCCCAGAGGCTCGTGGAAGTCCAATTTGTCCACTGAGATTTGTTCCCCAAAAAGCTTCGATCGAAATTAAACAATGTGGCTGTGCTGGGTGGATGAATCAGACCACGTTTGATGCTTCCAAAAGCTTTAAACAATCCATACTTTCCAGCACACACTTGCATAAACAATTGGCACTCAGAACCACCGCACATGGTGGTGCCGCCCATGTTCCCCCGCGGTTGCTACAGTAACCAGGGATAAAATGACCAAAATGCCCCTAGTTCAGAAATTACCAAAATGCCCTTCACTTTTCAAACCCGTAACTCCGCCATCCGACGTCCGATTTCAGCGTGCCGCCTGTCCACGGACTCAGGGCGTCGAGACCTACCTAACAGTCCTTGAGTCGTGTGAAAATTAGTTGCCAAACGAAAAGTCAACATTTTCGCCCCCATCGTCCAAATTACGGTAATGCCCCTGAACTTCCGATAGTCATAACTTTTTCCCTGATTGTCCGAATTGGACGTGCCACCTGTCTATGAACTCGTGACGTCTCGAACTACGTCACGGTCATTGGTCAAAGTCCGTTTGACCCACCAATCAAAAAGTTAACAAATTGGGCAATACAATTCACAAGGGTAAAAACGTCAATCCATACATTAATTTACAATATTGAAATCCTCGAATTTCCGGGGCGTTACAGAGCAAGAGTTTACCAACACTAACAACTTGAATCAAATAGGACTTGCTATCAGTTGAAGCAATTAGAAGCAGATTGAAAGCAGTTTTTAAATATGTAAATTACACAATAACGACTTGAAACTAGAACCTCAAAATACAATTCAAAATCCACCTACAAATATCATGACAATTCAATATGAAAACCCAAATTTCGATCATTGGAACTAAACTGAGAAGTTGATTATCATATATGTAGACAAACTCGCAAAGAATAAATATTGAGTAAAGAAAAAGCAATCAACATTTTTTAACTTCTAAACTAAAAATGCACTGCCTTGAGTGCTTAGACATTCTCTAATCAACAGTTGGAATATTGGATTACAGACACAGGAGCCACGACTCACATGACTTCAGAAATTTCTCAAATTCACATGCCAACTCCTTCATCCTATGAGGATATCATTACAGCTGCTGGAGGCTCAGGTTTGAAAGTTGCTCACATTGGACACTCTATCCTTGAAACCTCTAATCCTATATCACACTCTTTAAACCAGTCTAAAGTCCTTCATGTCCCTCACATTTAAGAAAATCTCTTATCTGTTAATAAATTGTGCAAAGATAACCATTGCTAATTTATTTATGATGAATCTTCATTTTTAATCCAAGACAGGCTCATAGAGACAACATTATTCCAAGGACTGAGTAAGGATGGTCTGTATCATCTTCCTTTCGATCATTTATGACAAGACCCATCCCGATTATCCCTCGATAACCGTGAAAGATCCTGCTCCCTTCTGACAATAACTCGAAAGTACCAAAAGTAGTTTTAAATATATACATATAGAACATACAAACGATAAACATTGTCAGACAAGGGATAGTTCAGTATTCCGAGACCGTTGACCTAGTCAATAGGTTTACAGAGCATAGGAAATATTTACAAGTAGGGATCAAAATCCTACGCTGCAAAGTGTCTGAGTACGCAACGGTCTGTTTATTCCTCTGCCTCGATATTAGCCTCAGTACATGTGCACTGGCCTGGAGGGAAAATAAAACATCAAAGGTGTGAGTGGACAAAATCAAGTTTAGAAATACATTTATCAAAATATAGTCTTACCCTCCAGTTTTCACAAACATGCATGCATATCATAACTCATAAATCAAATAATTAAGATATGAATATAAATCTCAAACATCAATGAAAACATAGGATCCAGGTCCAATATAGAGTCACGTTATCCCTGCAACGCGTGCAAATCAATAGGCTCAAGGACCGCTCCAATCCCGAGCATCCGCCGCTGTGAACACATCACCAGCCGGCAATCCAGGTCGTCATGAACTTATCACTGACTGACCTCCATATAATCCAGCACATCTGGTCTGAGTCGAGCCTCCATTGGCTGCACGACAACAGACCGTGCTACGTGACCTCTCCGGGGTAAACACTTCCATCCCGGAGGCGAGCGTTATCTCCAGGGTTCATTTCGGGGGAAACATATTCCACACCGAAAGCCCTCATATATCATCATCATAAAAATTGAAAACAGTTACATTTAATATCAAAACCATTATCAACATTCGTAAACCAGTTTCACGCAAATCTGTGCAATCACAATCTCAATTATAACATAAATCCATCAAATCTAGTGCCAGACTCATAATCCGAGTCAAAATCAAGCTCAAATCCTGGGACTTCGCCCCAAAACAACAATATCAAGGGTTTCTTGAAAATCGTGCCCAAAAATATATAAAATAATATAATATTCCCAAAATCCAAAAATCATCATATCGAAACATTAATCATACCAAATCATTTCAAATCATATTATAAGGCATTTAAAACGTATATGCATGCATTCGGGGTAGAAAAAAAAAGTCCACTCACACACCGTCCAGATTGTTCAGTTTCGAGCTGTTCGTGCTCTTTCGACGTCCTAGGAGTATTCGGGCCTGTCAAACAAGTAATATGAGATTACTAACCTATCACATAAGTCCCTGTACGAATTTCCTAATCGTCTGAATAAAATAATATTATTTTAAACGTAACCTATACGCTTCGGGTATGCAAAACTACTCTAAGTTCATATCCGATTGACCCGAAACCAACGCTAATAGGTCTGTATCATCGAGAGTATCAAAATTGTTGTTGAACCAAGGTGAGATTCCCGGCCACGCGCCCTCACGCGCCGCCGCAAGCGGCTGCGCTTGAAAGCCACGCCCCGTGAACAGTGCACTACTACAGTGCTTCTCCCTCACCCGTTTTTCTGATAAACGGGTCTGCAACCCACGATCAGACCCGGTGCAATCTCCTTCGATTCAACCTCAATTTCATCCATTCTTTCACTCATTAACATCAATTCAATCCAAATTACAGTTCTATAAGTTCAATTTAATCACACAAGCCCTCCCAATCCTCGACTCAAGATGAACACCCGTCGAATCCTAATTCGGGTTCTACCCAAAACCAACCTGTTTCCTTCAATTGATCATACCAGAAGCATCCTAGGTCCATAATAAACACAATTATGAAGTCAATTTTACAATTCCTTACCTTCAAGTAATCGAACTCAAGCTCAAAGTTTCAAAGACGTCGCAGGGTCTGTTCGTCCCAATTTCTCCACCAATTTCCTTCTCAATCGATTTGGTTTGATGCGTTTAGCCCCCAGAAAGCTTAATATCACCTCAATTTCACACGAAACCGTCTTAGAAATCAAAATCGAGAATTAAGGTTTTGGGTGGTTTTTCGGGTATGTCCAGTATGGGTTTATCTGAGTTTTCTTTGTTCCTCTTTCGATTTTTCTCTCCAATTCACGCTAATTAATCACTCTAGTGCACTGATTTCTGTTGGTTTGTTGAGAATCGATCAAAGTGAAGGAAAGCTATGTTCTATTTTTTTTTTTGTTCTTAGTCGAGTATGCTATGCAACAGTACAAGTGTTAATTAATTGTGTTAATTAGACACCAAGCACCCAAGTGCCACTAAGAGGGTGCTTAGGCTAACAGATGTCATTAGCTGAATTCAAATGAATGAATCAGCATGTGAAATCATATGATAATAATCCTCTTCACCGTCTAATCAAAATCTATATAAAATTACCATTTTACCCTTGAGGTCACAAATGACCATTTTGCTCCTGGACTTTCCAGACCCATAACTTTTTCATACGAGCTCCGTTTTCGACGTGCCACCTGTCTACGGATTCAGCGTCTCGGGACCTACACAACGGTCCTCGACAAATGTACAAAAAGTATTTTAAACAAAAAGTCAACTTTTAGCCGTATTCATCCAAGGGTAAAAACGTCATTTTCACATTATTTTAATATTTTACATTTTGTGGATTTTTCGGGGCGTTACAATTTAGCTAATAAAGCTCTTGCTGTTTCTCAGAACCTGTCTCCAGTTGCCTTTCTTGGAAAAATCACTCAAAGTCAACTTTGGAACAGAAGAATAGATCATCCTTCAAACCAAATTGTATTTGCTGCTCTTCAAAAAGCTGATATCTCTTTTTCAAAAGATGAAGCTTCTGTCATCTATGAGTTATGACTATAGGGAAAAATGTCAAAAGAATCATTTCCTGTCTCTAGCTCTAAATTTTCCTTTCATTTTGCAATAGTGCATTCTGATGTATGGGGTCCGTCCCCCAATGTCTCCTGTGAAGGTTTCAAATACTATGTCAATTTTGAAGACGAATGTACACGTTACATATGGATTTTCCTAATGAAACATAAATCTGAAGTTCAAACCATCTTTATGCATTTCTATTCCTATGTTCTCAATCA
Organism: Prinsepia uniflora; assembly: GCA_032719365.1. Classification (NCBI taxonomy): domain Eukaryota; kingdom Viridiplantae; phylum Streptophyta; class Magnoliopsida; order Rosales; family Rosaceae; genus Prinsepia; species Prinsepia uniflora. The sequence continues at coordinate 76,148,307 of CM064865.1, read as the reverse complement.
ATTTTCTATTTCTATCAAAACACTCCAAAGTGATGGAGGGGGAGAATATCGCAGTAAAGGTTTTCAAGAGTTTCTTTCTCTTGAAGGTATCACTCATCATCGATCTTGTCCATATACACCTGAACAAAATGGTTTGGCCCTTCCCTTCTTCAAACTGCCTTTTTACCACCTAAGTTTTGGTTTTATGCCTGTGCAACAACAATATATCTTATAAACAGAATGCCTTGCCCTTTAACAAACTTAAAATCTCCTTTTGAAATCCTTTTTTCCAAAGCTACCTACTTTGACACATCTCAAAGTTTTTGGTTGTGCCTGTTTTCCACTACTAAAGCCCTACAACTCCACTAAACTCCAATCCAAAACTAGGAAATGCATTTTTCTAGGTTATGCTGAAAAATACAAAGGTTTTATCTATCATGATCCCTCATTGTTCAAACTATTTGTCTCTCGACATGTCCTTTTTTATGAATCTTAATTTCCATATCCCCTCTTGACAAGTAAGTCCTCTAGTGTCCCTCTTATTCAATCTGTCAACTTGTTTCCACAATCTCCTAGTTCAATTATTCCTTTCTCTTCCTTTCCTTCAGATATTCCAGTTCATGTTGCTCCTACTCAGTCCAATCAACTTCATGTGATTTCTATTCACTCCTAAATTGATTCTTCAACTCAAGCAACTCCTGATCTACTAGTTCCATCTCCATCTTCTAACTCAGCTCCTGATCATCCTAATAGTGCAATCGATAATGATTTAGCACCTGGAAGTTGTTTTTCCTATCACTGGTGTCAATATGCACCCAATGCAGACAAGGTCTAAGGCTGGCATCATCAAGAAGAAAGTATATCTCTCTACACACACTGGTTCTGAGGTTAATCTTGCTCAAATTGAACCAGCATCCTTCAAATCTGCCTCCTCATCTCCAATTTGGCAGCAGGCCATAGAAGCTTAAATGAATGCACTTTCTATTCAGGAAACTTGGTCTTTGATTCCCCTTCCTCATCCAAAAATCTAGTTGGTTGCAAATGGGTGTATAGAATCAAAAGAATTTCTGATGGTACCATTGCTCGACACAAATCCAGACTTGTAGCTAAAGGGTTCAGTTAAGAGGAAGGTCTGGATTATGGTGAGACATTTAATCCAGTTGTCAAAACAACTACTGTTAGGCTAGTTCTTGCCCTTGCAGCTCATTTTCACTGGCCCCTCGAGCAGCTTGATGGGAAAAATGCTTTCCTGCATGGTGAACTCAAGGAAGACGTCTATATGTGTCAGCCTCCTTGCTTTGAAGATCTTCAGCATCTAGTTTTTGTGTGTAAATTAAAGAAATCCTTCTATGGTTTCAAACAAGCACCTAGAGCTTGGAATGAAAAGTTCACTGGTTTCCTCCTTGAACTAGGATTTATGTCCACTTGGTTTGATGCCTCCTTATTTTTCAAACAAACTTCCTCTGTCGTGGTCATCCTTCTCTTGTACGTTGATGACATCATTCTTATAGGGAGTAGTCCTATTGCCATCTCTGAAGCCACCACTGCCTTGACTACCAAGTTTGATATGAAAAACCTTGGTGATGTACATTATTTTTTGGGCTTGGAAATAAAGTAGACTTCTTTAGGTTTGTTTGTCTCTCAGTCTAAATACATTCATGATTTGCTGGTTAAAACCTCTATGTTGGATAGTAAGGTAGCAGAAACACCAAGTGTTTCAGGCTCTCAATTGAAGAAGACTGATGGTCCCTTATATGACAATCCCTCAAACTACTGCAGTATTTTTGGTGCTCTACAGTACCTTACCTTTACGAGACCTGATATTGTCTTCTCTGTTAACCAAGTCTGGGAATACATGCACTTCCCTACTGATTCCCACTTTATGGTCGTGAAACGTATTCTAAGGTATCTCAAAGGAACACATCAACTGGCATCTCTTTAACTCCTGGTTCGTTAGATCTCATTGCCTATACTGATGCGGATTGGGCAGGTGATCCTAGTGATCGTCGATATACTCCTGGTCCGTTGTTTACCTTGGCAACAATCCCATCTCCTAGTACTGAATCCGAATATCGTGTCCTTTCTATCACGGCTGCTGAGCTTTCTTGGATCAGACAGTTGTTATGTGCACTTCATCTTCCCTTGTTCAAGCCTCCTTTGATCTATTGTGATAGCACCTCTACCACTAGTCTTTGTGCAAATCCTATCCTTCATTAAGAAAGACTCATTTCAATTGGGATTTACTCACTGGATGGCATGGATTGCTCCTATAATTATAATCACGGACATTTTAGCATACAAAAACCTGGTGGTTGTTTCCTGTTTTATTTTTTTTAGTCCCTCCATTTTGTCTTGGTTTCTTTCCTAATGATTGAATGATTGTGATACAATTGATACAATTAAATCTTAGAAAATGCTTCTGGTCAGTATATTTTGCAGCAAACAGCAATGCATGATTAATAGTGGGCCCAAAACTCATAAAAATACTACATTTAATTTAATTGGAGCTAGATCATTGGCCAGCTACCATTTTAACAACGACATATTTGATATTACAGATGATCATAGAGGGTACACTGCTAGACAGATTTACCTATTTTTTTTTAAAAGGAAATATATACATATATCAAACCAAATTAACTCGCCCGATCCCTTACGCAGTTAAAATATCTACTTGAGAGAGAAAGGTATTATTATTTCATAATTAATAAATTATTAATGGTGGAACAGTCTTGTAATAAGCTGTGCCTCGACATCGGTGATGTCTGCAGAATCCAGGAGCTGAGATAGTCTGTGGCTCAGATCATCCACCTCTTTATGCAGCCTCTTGATGTAACTGCATGCCTCGTCCAAAATGCCTGATGCTGAGACCTGCATAATAAAACCCACATTACGTATAAGAATTATGCAGTAATCAACTCATTATTTATAAGTACATGCACAAAGTTCTGCGATAATTAATGATTTAGTGGATACACCTATTTAATGGATTTGTCATCCGATAGTGTATAAATTAGTTTTTTTTCATGGATAAATAAAACTAATTTAGCATGTAATTTTACACTATAAGATGATGAATCATTTAAAGCGGATGCAATAATGTACTGAATCACCGCCGAATTGTTTGTATACATTACATTCTTCTTAATTATAATGAAACCTATACCGTTGCCTGACGAGTGTGATTAAGCTGAGGAAGTAGTGGTTGTAATTTTAAGACGAGCTCCATAATCTCGTTCTCGGAGGGTCTAGAAGCTCGGGATGACGATGACGATGAGGACGAAGATCTTCTGGTTGACATGGCTGCAGGGTGATGAAGTGAGGGACTTTGCTTATTTTTCTTCTTGGGAGCACATGGTTGGGGGGAAGTTGAAGTACGAGGGCAAAGCTGCTTAAAAAGAGAGTGGAAAGTTGAGGTTGGGAGTCGGAAGTCGGGAGTCGGGACACAAATCTTTTTACTTGCAAAACGACACCGATACGAAATTGATATGTTCTCTTTAGGCCCCATTTGTACAATGACCAAAAAAAAAAAAAGGGCCCATTTGTACGACATTTTAGGGCTACAAGGTCCCCATTCTTTGTTAAATAAAATAGAATATTCTTTTAAAAAAAAAACTTGATCTCCAATTAATTAAATTATCGTTGTCTCGGAAATTTGAATCAAGAATTCACATTAATCTTAATTTATTTTATTTAAAAATTATGATTGCATTATCGTAAATTATATATAAAGACTCTGTTTAGAAAGAGTTCGGATGATTAATATTCATCCAAATCATATTCATATGGTTCAAATTATGGCATCACATCTAACCCTATTTGGACACGTGGCCTTGCTACTTGCTACTTGCTACTTGCTACTTGCTACTTGCTAGTCAAGGAGTAAGGACGATGGGGTTTCTGTGTTTGATGCATTGCTTTCTATCTTCTTTTCTTTTTTGTTTTTATTTGGTGTTTTTTGGGTTCTGCTTTCCTCTGCCTACCAAAAACTTTCCTTGTGTTTAATTTGATTTTCCTCAAGTGTTTTTCATTTAAATAAATAATGTTATACTTTAAATCAATCTAAACCAACAAGAGAATAATACAAATGCGAGTGTGAATACGAGTACATCGATTCTATTTGATTTTAATTGAGTTTGAGGAAACATGCAATTCAATAATGAGTTGGTTAAACATCACAGCGATATTGTGATGCTTCTCCATTCTCATTTTCAAGGAAAACAAAAACATTGAAAACTAAGAAGAAAACAAAAACATTGAAAACTAAGAAGAAAACAAAGTTTGGTGAGGAAAATGGAAAATTCTCCTAGAAAATGTAACAGGAGGTCCAGAATTATCGATTAATTTCGAAGAATTTTTTTCAAGTACAAACACAATTTGTCAATTAATATGAGTTTATTGTTTTAGGCATGGGTTTAGAGCTTGAGTGAAGTATATAATTACAATTAGTTATACATGATTGAAGGTCTAATTAATCGATACTAATCTCATGTAGAAACATGAGTCAACTTATCTTAATTAGTTGTTCAAATATTGTGATTAGAAATCACAATCCCATTCTATGTATATGCTTATCAAACGTACAAGAAGAACATTGTAGCAAATCTAGCTCAATAGTCTCGAACAAACCTAGATGATTCACTATGTTTTTCTTCTGTCTTTTAACTAAGGAGGAGGAGCAAGCACATCAGCTAATTCAATCTACAATAGCTAGTCTCCTCTAAGTTCCATATATGAATTCACAGAGAATATAAACTCAACCCAATAACTTTATATTGATTAATTCATACTCTATTAGATGTAATTTTATTTCCAACTTGTCGTAACATGATACCGCTCTATATATAGTGATCTACTAGGAAAAAGTGAATTCGTCGATGTAATCGATGGAGTGATTCCAAATGAAGTTTCATACACATAATAATGGTAATTAATTATATATATATATATATAGAATTTGGAATGAGGCCGGTAGGTATATGCCTTGATGATATAATTAAAGTGAGTGTGCAAAATGTGAAAGGGGAGGGTGGTGGCGGTGTTGTTGATGTGACAAAGCATACACAAGTGGGTGAGTGACTAAACTTAACAGACATGCTTATGAAGGCGCCATCTGAGGTGGTGAGGAATTTGCTTGGACAAACCCAATCAATGACTCTTTGGCTGTATTTACCAACCAATCTCAATTTCATTTATCAAAAAAAAAAAAAAAAAAAAAAGACACAAACCCATCTCAATTTGGACCCTAAATTTCCGGCACCCAACCCAGCACACTGTCCCATAATGACATGCTCTCCAGATGACACGTATCACCCCAAGGACCCTTGATGACACCACCTCAAGGCACCAATTCGATCAATTTTAGTAACAAGGACCTGCATGTCATGTGTGCCCTAGCTAGCTAGCTTATTAATTAGCTTCTCTGTGAATGATGATGTCGACAATTCTAGATACAACTTATAAATTAAAGGACTGATTCACTGAGTCACTGGTCTCTCTCTCTCTCTCTCTCTCTCTCTCTGGACCTCCTCCTTCTCCAAGCTAGAGTCCAACATGGCAACATTTGCTCGACTAGTTAATTAGTGTATGCCTGCAGAAGAGACAATGCCATGGAATGTCTTTCAAACTGTGAAATCTTGAGAAAACTAACCCAATTTCTCGTTGCTTAATGAGTTCTTGTTTTGTTTCATATATACATAAAGTTGGTCATTGGCCAGTGGAAAATATATACTAATTGCCTCATTCCCTATAACGAAAGCATGATGCTGGACCGACACTAACACTAATCCAAACAATCGAAAGGCAAAAGCTAGCTAGCAAGTGTTCGATCAATCTTATTTAATTACTCAGGAGCCTAGGTACGAATTATGATGGTGTTTTAGATACCCGGCCAACCTTTTAATTAATCTCATAACGCTTTGTACATTAAGTTACTAATTATTCGCTACATACATCTTCTTGTTACAGTCTGAACAATGAACTGCAAGGGTTTCAGATTCATCCTATAGGCTATAGCTATAAAATCAGCACTGCAGATCTGCCAATCACCGATCGTTTTCATGTCTGAGCAATTTATGTGTATATGAATGCGACTCAGTCCCAGCAATATCAATGACCGATCAGTAACAGTGGTCCAGGCACTACAGAGAAGCTATTAGCTAGGGTAGAATCTAGATGACATATAATATATATGGTCAAGCAAAAGTAATTTTGGAGATCTAGCTAGTGACCTACTAAACTGGTAGCTAGGAAGGATCTCTAGAAAGTAGCTAGCTACTACGTACAAGTGGCCACACTAGCTAGCTTTCTGTACGTAGCTTTAGATTTACGACTCAACAGTTAGTGAAACACTATGCGCCATCATGCACGTACAGATTTGGTGTAAACGCCATGGCCACACACTATTCATATCATCATATGCTAAGAGATAATCGAAGTCGCAGAACTGAAAGCTTATTTCCGGATCAAAATCCTTGACAATGGTTTGGTTAATTTAAATCGGTTTGGAAGGTTTAGGTATAAATTGTCATGTAATTTATTCATAAAAAAGACTCATTCATAACATCACAATTTTAAAGATTCCAACAATTCATTCATCCATTTTAAAGATTTCATTCATACAAATCAAGATTTCATTATTCATACACGTCAACAATAAAAAAATTCAACATTTTAAACTTTAAATATGACGTTACGTTTAAATATTATTTAAATTCAAAAGTACAACAAAATTAGTAAGGATTAAGTAAGGTAGTGTCCATGATAAACACTTACATTAACTAATTAAAGGGTAAAAAATATTAATGAATAAATATATAAATAAATCGAAACCTTACCAGTTTTTTTTTAATATATTGTTACATTTTTAAAATGATCGAAAATCCAAAATCAAAATGTTATTAATAGAATGGTCTATATTTTCAAACTGTTATTAGTAGAATAGTTTGAGATCACGTCAATCTAAATCGGAATGCCAAGAATTGAACCAGTTTCTAATTTCAACGGATTTATGCTTACTCATAGTATGCCTCATACATTACACACTAGCCAAACTTATAACTACATAAGTATGTATATTGTACATAATTATGTAGATTATCAGAAATTTTAAACTATTGTATACGGGCGATTTATGGTTAATACAAAAGTGGGTTGGATGAAGTAACAATTCTAATTTGTCCCTCCATAACTATAGTTTCTAGGTGTTTTTTTTACTTTTGATAAGGAACTATAGTTTCTAGGTTAGGAAAATTATCATATTGTTTTTTCTTATAATTTTTTTTTTCTCTTTTGGTAAGCAGTGGTTGTGGTACCCTTCAATTTGGCACCTTTTTTCTTTTACAGTCTTAGTATTTTCTATTTTTCGATTCTTTTTAGCATTTTGAGTTTGGGAGAAGAGGCCACTATTCTTCTGGTCTAGTACTCCAATGTCCACCGGGCCACCACTACATGTACAAAGTGGGTCAATATGAATCGACTCCACAAAAAAATAAATCAATCAACCAAATTCAAAATTATGTACAACTACGCTGATGGGAGAGGAGAAACCTTCTTCTACAATTGAATCTTCTTTCTTTTAAAGCGCATTTGCAACACAATACAAGATACATTGTTAGGTCTCTTGATTTTTAGACCTCATCGTTATGTGTTTAAGCCAACAATTTTGAGGATATTTTTCTTTCATAATAAAATTATGACTTTAGTTGAACCGCATTTGATATTAGAAATTATATTAATAAACAAGCTAGACCTTTGCTTGGCTTTAGTTGTAGTTAAGGAGGAAAGATAGAAATGGTGGGTATCAAAATGAGAGTAATGATAAGTTTTGGTTTTCTTTTAGTATATTTGTTGTGAGTTTTAACAAATGAGTTTTGTGTTTTGAAGTTCAAATATTTTTTATTTCCAAAATTTCATTGGATTGTGGAATCATAAGGATTATATTAACCATAGCATGCATTTGAATGTTTGATAATAGGATTGAAGAATCAATTGGGACTTTTAACCATTTTGAGTATGTAGTGAGGTTGATGTGAGCTGTCAAAATAAGATTGGGGTTCCAAAGTTCAAACTTTTTTATTTCCAAAATTTTAAGTTTGGATTTTGAAATTATGAGGTTTATATCAATTCTAGTGTTTGATATTGTGGATTGATAAATGAATTTTGAACTTTTTCCAATTTATTTTGGATTTTTTTATAGTGAAATTGATTTGAACTCTCACAATATATGAGATTAGAGTTTCAAAGTTTAATTTTTTTATTCTAAAATTTATTCTAAAATTGAGATTGGATTTTGGAGCTGTAAGGTTAATATATATGAAACCTTAGCGTTTAAATTATAGATTGGAAAAATAATTTTAAATTCTTATTTATTTAAAAAAATTATGATAAGTTTTATGTGAACTCTCACAAAATGATATTGGAGTTTCGAAATTCAATTTAATTTTTCAAATGTTCGGTTAATATTAATTTTAGCTAGCTTTTGATATTACAGGTTATATATAGACAGAATTTTGAATTTTCTCCATTTTGAGTTTAGTTTTTCTATAGTAAGAAAGATGTAGATTCTCACAATATAAGATTGGAGTTTCGAAGTTCAATTTTTATTCTTTAAAATTTTGAGTTTGGATTTTGAAATTATATAGTTTATATGAATTCTAACGCTTGACTTTGACATTATGGATAATTGAAGAACAAATTTTTAATTTCTATAGTTAGGTTGATGTGAACTCCCACAATAGGAGATTATAATTTTGAAGTTCAATTTTTTTCTAAGGATAAACCTCATAAAAGTACTTAAATTATAGTCAATTTCAAAAAATATCTCAACTATAAAAATTAGATTTTAAGTACTTAAATTACGCTGTCAATTACAAAACCGTTAAAAATGCATGTGACAACTTTTTAATGCAATCACCTTGTGAGGTATCCAAAATTAGATGGGCAATTCAGTCGTATCACTAATTTATGATCCTTTTCCCTTTTTCCTTTCTTCTTTTTCTTCTTCTTCCGTTTTCCTTTTACCCAAATCCATATCTCCATCTCTATCATCATCATAAAAATAATCTGAGTAGTGGATGAGGAAGAAGTGGTGGATGAGGAAGAAGTGGCGGATGAGATGAGGGGCTACGATTGAGAGGATGTACGTATTGAAAATGTGATTTTCTCCTAAAGGAGTAGTTCCAGAGCTTTGGCAATTGTGCTCACGCAATCATGCAAATTTCGATTCAGTTCATGGATGGGGTCTTGACCCGATCGGCAGACATCATGAAGCTGGTGGAGATGAAGGTGTGAGGTCATCACGAGATGAAGAAGATGCTTAATGGGTGGGACCTTATCTTGTTCAGACTCGTGGCCATTATTGACGCTAGAATGTTCGTGCTGACTGGACTAGAAGCGAAGAAAAAAGCAGGCCCCGTCATGGTGATATCCGAAGTGATGACTAGATCATGATGCTTGGATCGTAACTGCTGCTCTTCGTTATCCAACCGCTCGAAGTCCTCCAAGGCCTCCGACCTAATACCAAGCCCGAAGCGGGAGTTGTTGGACGAGTTGAGATTCTGCAGTCGCTAGAGATTGCAGATCGACAGCGGCAATGAAACAAAGAGATTGAAAAGAGAAATGAGTGAGAGGTTGAGCCGCTGGAGACAGATTGGAAAGAGGGAGGAACGAGAGGCCGTTTGTGGTGAGAGAGAGTGGAATCAATGAAGAGAAGGATTGGAAAGACAGAGAAAATGAAACCCTCCATATAGAGAAGATTAATGAGAATTTCTGGGGTGAAGATTGAAAATGAAACCCTCCTCCATATATAGAAGATTAAAGAGAATTTCTAGGGTGAGAATTTTCAATCTTCATCAATAATCAATCATCAATTTTGAATCTTGGGTTTAAATTTTCAATCTTGCTGGGGTTTGAATTTCTGATCTTGCTATGAAGAATTTTTGGGATTTAAGAGAGAGGGAGAGCTTGTTGAATTTAATTTTATGATGATAATAAGGATGGAGATCTGGATTTGGGGAAAATGAAAAAGGGAATAAGAAGAAAGGGAAAAGGGAAGAGGATGATAAAATAGTGATATGATTGAAATGCCCTTCTAATTTTGGCTACCTCACAAAATAATTAGAATAAAGAGTTGTCACATGTATTTTTAACAGCTTAATGGATAGAAAATATAATAGAGGTACTCTTTTGTAATTGACAACGTAGTTTAGGTACTTAAGATCCAATTTTTATAATTGCGATACCTTTTGAAATCGACTCTATAGTTCAAGTGTGGATTTTTAGTTAAATTCATGTGTTTTCTAGCATTTGATATGGCATATTATAGAAAGAAATTGATTTTTTTTTTTCATTTTGAGTTTGATTTTCATGTGATAAGGTTCATGTGAACTGTAATATAAGATTAGTTAGGGGTTCGAAGTTCAATTTTTGTTTTAAATTTTAGTTAATATGAAATATAATGTTTGATATTATAGGTGAAGACAAAATTTTGAATTTTTTCCCATCTGAGTTTGGTTTTTCTATATTAAGAATAATGTGAACTCCACAATATGTTTGATTGGGGTTTCGAAGTTAAATTTTCTTCAAAATTTCAAGTGTGGATTTTAGAATTATAAGGTTGATACGAAATCTAATGATTGATATTACAATTGGAGAAAGAACTTTGAATCTTTTTCATTTTGAGTTTTGTAACGTCCCGAAAATTCGTGAAATGTGATGTTTGATGTTTTGTATGTAAAATGACGTTTTTGCCCATATAAATGTGGTGGTCAAAGTTGACTTTTTATTTGGAACACCTTTTGCACATTTTTCGAGAACTATTGTGTAGGTCTTGAAGTGCTGATTTCGTAGACATGCGACACATCAAAATTGAAGTTCGGATGTGATAGTTACAAGTCTAGGAAGGAAAGGGCTATTTTGGTAATTATGTAGGGAAGGGCAAAATGGTCCTTTTGCTGAGTTTATTGAGTCAGCATGCTTTTGGCAAATTAGTGACACCTGTCAACATAAAAGATGGATTGTTGGCATTATTTTGTGTGTGCTGGGTGTGAGGTAATTCGAATTGGTGTTGTACTTGTTTAAAAAAACAAAATGAAAATAATACCAAATTCATTTTGGGATGAGATACTTAAGGAAACCCAGAGAATGGAGAGATTGGGAGGGAACTAAGAGAGAAAAATCGAGAAGGAAAAAGAGAAGAACTAACTGAAAAACCCGAAAATCCAAACCCAGTGAATTCGAAATTTCAGAAATTTGAATTCCAATTCGTGGATTGTGATTGATGAAATTGGATTCTATTTAAGCTTTCTGAGATCCTTACGAACCAAACCATCACAAAATTGAAGAGTTTGGACGAAGAACAAGCCAGAGCTGAGCTTGTGTTCATCTCGGATTTTCAAACCAAATTTGAGTGATTGGAGGTAAGTAATTTCCAAATTGAACTTGGAAACATGTTTAATAGAGTCCTACGATGCTTTTTTATGGATTAGAGTCAAGAAATCGAGTAAAACTGGACGAGTTTGAAAACAGATTGAAATCGGGTCGGGCGACCCGTTTACAGTGAAACAGGTTGGGAAGATGATGAACAGAGTTTCCATGTTCCTCGGTGCGAAGGGGCGCGTGCCAGGTTTTCTAGGGAAGTGTTTAACACAATTTTTATAGTTTTCGACATTTCGAACTTAATGGCACTGGTTCCGAGTCAATCGGACACTATTTCATAGTACTTTTGGGTGTCCAAAGTACGTAGTTCACGTTTAAAAATTATTATTAAATTTCGGGGTTTAGGGGACTATTATACGAAATTATGTAACAACTTAGCGACCTTTAATTGTTGTGTTTGACAGGCTAGACAATTCCTGAGACCTCCGAGGAACGTACAGCTCAAGATTGAGTAGTTTGGACAGTGTGTGAGTGGACATTTGTTTTATAAATTTTTATGCATGCATAGTTAAACGTTTTATATGATTGATTGCATGATTTTAGTTTTAATGATTTGGATGATGATTTGATATGATTATTTAGTGATTTTATGGATTTAATAATCGATTTTGGGACACGATTTACAAGAATGGTGAAAACTATGTTTTGGGCATAGGCCCGGGTTTGAAATGATATTTTTGGTTTGACACCATGTTGGAGTCAAACATGTGTTTGTAGTATGGATTGTGTTTATGATTGTGGATACTAGTACGTGTCTGGACGATGCGAGGGCAGTCCCTAGACGTAACTCAGATGTGCGTGAGTGCAGTCTCCAAGTATGTGGTACGTCTAGATGTGCGTGTATAGTTTCCGGACATGGCACAGATGTTACGAGTGCAGACCTTGGACGTGACTCAGATGTTGCGTGAGTGCAGTTCCCAAGTATGTGTTAAGTCTAGATGTTGCATGTGCAATTCCCGAGATGGCCTATGCGTAGTGCCCATGTGATTATGTGATTGATTGTGCACTTGTGAGTAATGCTGATGTTGTGACTGATGTCTATGCACTTGTGAGTAGTGCTGATGTGATACTGTGATATTGTGATTGATGTCTATACACTTATGAGTAGTGTTGTTTGATTATTGTGATTAATATTTGAGTACTAGTGACTAATACTGTTGTTGATGGTCTTTGTGACTAGTTTAATGTTGATGGTTATGTCCAAATGGTTTACATGATTTGATGAAACAGATTTTGGGAAATGTGGACCACGAGCTTTTGATGAATTTTGGGTCCCACGGTTTTCTATGTGATATGATTTGAAATCCGGTTGCTCATATTTTACTCTATGCATGCATGATTTATAAAATGGAGGGTAAAGAGTTTTTTTTTAAATGTATTTTCAAATTATGTTATTTTTGTCCACTCACACCTTTGATGTTTTTGATGACCCTTCAGGCCATGTCACGAAGATTGGGGTTGATCGCGAGGTGGAGGCATGAGCGGGAATCAGTACAGTCATCCCTTGTTTGACATGTGCTGAGTGTCATAACCTGACCTACTCCAACAAGATATTGTCTACTTTGGGCCCAGCCCTCATGGTTTTATTCCTAGGAGCTCACGTACAATTTCTCAGTGGGTCACCCATCCTAGAATTGTACCAGCCCTTACTCGCTTAACTTTGGAGTTCCCCAAGAATCCAAAGCTAGTGAGTTCCCAAAAGGCCTCATGTTGGATAGATGAGCGCCCACACATATAAAGCGCATCCTCCAGATCCTCTGGACGATGTGAGATTGCTAACCATGCCCCTAAGGCACGAGTCCTCGCACTGAGAGTGTTTTCAAAATTTCAGTTGACTTGTTAGATGGCAGCAAAACCCGGCATGGTTATCAAAGTCCTAAGAAGGGTCCTGTCAAGTTTGGTTTTTTATTGTAAATTTGATGTCAACTCTCACAATACGATATTATAGGTTTCGATGTATAATTTTATTTTTTCAATATTTCAAGGTTTAAGTTTGGACTTATAAGGTTTGTATGAATTCTAAGGTTTGATATTACAGGTTGGAAAAATAATTTTGGATTTTCTTTGTTTTGAGTTTGGTTTTTCTATAGTAAGGTTGATATGAACTCTCACAATATGAGATTGGTATGAACTCTCACAATATGATATTGGTTGGGGTTTCCAAGTTCAATTTTTTTCTTTAAAATTGTGAGTTCAAATTTATGAATTATAGCGTTCATATGAACCCTAGCGTTTGATATGTCGGATTAAAGATATAAATTTTAATCTTTTCCATTTTGAGTTTTTTTTTTTTTATGGTATGGTTGATGTGAGCTCTCAAATATGAAATTGCAGTTTCGAAGTTCAATTTTATGTTTTCAAACGTTGAGATTTGATTTTAGAATTATATAGTTAACATGAACTTTAGCTTTGATATTACGGGTTTGAGATTTTGATTTTCTCCCTTTTGAGTTTGGGTTTTTTTATGGTAAGTAGATATAAACTCTCACAATAAGAGATTGCAATGTAACGCCCTGACAGACGGCACGCTAAAATCGGACGTTCGACGGGAAAGCTATGGGTCATAGAAGAAAACCATCATTATTCATGCATACCGAGGACGTGTACAGTTGGCTAGATTTAATTGGTTCAAATATCTGAATTATACCAATTGATTAGTGATAAGTGCCACTCATCTAATTGGCCCAAGCCCCCAAATTTTGGGTTCATTATTTCATCTTCATCCTCTTTATTCTCAGTTTACCTGAAACACAAACACACATAAACAACCCAAATCCCACACCCACACCCTCATTCCCTCATCCTTTATTGTTGGAGTGAAAGGGAGAGTGATAGAGTGAACTGATACGAAGAAGACGTTGCTAACGACTTGGACAATCGTGCACGGTGGCTAGAAACCCGAAGGTAAACCATTTTGGGTTCAAAATTGAAATTCGAGTTTTAGGGTTTGTTGGGCTGTTTTGATGATCAAAACATGTTCCCAGGAACCATACGATCACGAAGGGACAAAAATGAGGAGTTGTGGTGGCCAGAATCACCTGGAAATCGATTTGGAAAACTGACCGAATTGAATCAAGCTTGGAAGGTACTTTCTAGACCTCTTTAGCTCATTTTGAGTCTATGGATCTCTTCCTGGGATCATTATGATCATTTAGGAATAAAAATGGTGAAAAATGGTTGAGAATTTAGTGAGATACGACTAGGTTGGGTCGCGGGTCAAGTCGACCCGTTATAAAGAAACAGGTCAACTCGGCTCAAGGTTGACGATGATGACGTGGCAATCCACGTCATCATCTGTCAGAAGCTATTAGTCCACGTGGAAAATTAGGTGCTGCCATGTGGTAAGCTGTCAAACACAGTCAACAGCTGACGTGTCACCACTCGGACCAATTGGGTGGCGCGATGTGGCATCTTGTTAGGATCTGTCAGGCCTACGTGGTAGCTGATGTGGCAGGTCCAGTCAACAACTGTTAGACCACGTGGACCAACCGGGTGGTGCCACGTGGTAGGGTGTCAGAGGTGTCAAGGGACATGTGGACCAATTAGAGAGTGATACGTGGTAGGTGTCGGACCGATCATGTTGACGTCAGCATGGCATCAGCCGTTGACCGATGATGTCAGTGTTGACTTTTACTGACATCAGCGTTAACCATTGACATGCGTTGACCAAAAGTTTGATCTCGCGCGTGAGGGCGCGTGGCATGAATTTCGAGGTCAAACCGATCGTTTTCGAAAGATTTCGACGTTATGAATCCAATGGTGGTAGTTTCAGGTCGATCAAAAACTGTTTGGTTGGTCATTTAGAGGCCTTTAGCCTCGGGAAGCGTGTTGGGGACGCATTTCCAATATCGGGCTTTGTGAGGGTTTAGTGTATGAACATGCATAGCATATTAGTGACCCTCATACATGATTTGGACATGCTCGGAGATTTTGGACTAGCTCGGTGATAGATATAACGCTGAAGTTTAGCACGCCGCATGGACCTAGTGTAAGTGAACTGTTTGTTTTAGAGCTGCAATGCATGCATAACTGTTTTAAATACTTTATTACATGATTTAAGTTGAAATTTTTTGATGTTATGATTTGATAATGATGTGGATTGTAATAATCGATTTACATAACATTTTACGAATTTTCGTGAAAACGAGGTTTTGGGCTTGAGACCTGATGGAATGATGATTTGACTTAGATTTAGAGTCAATAGGAAATTGAAAGGAAATAATTAGAGTCAACGGGAAATGGAAAGAAAAAAATACATTTCAACTGGATTTGAATGATGATAAATCGGGATTTATAAAAAAATTCTGGACACGATTGTCGGGGGGCTTTTGTGGAACGGATTTGTAAGAATTATGTCTCGAACATGGGCCCAATTGAACAGTATTTAATCCGGTTTAAGCAATAAATGATTTTAAGATGATTTTTCACTGGATTTGGTTACGGTTCCACATATATCATCCTGTGTGAAGTGATTAGTCTCCTCCAGACGTCGAGAATCCTGCAGTAGTCACGGTGCACTACCTGAGATGGGTGACTCCGAGGAGAGGCTCAGGATCAAGAATTTTTTTTATTATGATATCATCTCGGACACGGTAGATCCGGGCAGGCACCCCATGTTGATATTACCCCAGACGATGTTGATTTGGGTCCTAGGGAATTACTCAGAGACGAGACCCCGAGTTGCACGCGTAGCATTGGAAATCGTGACTGGTTTTGATATAGACTCACGGATGCCTAAGGATTGGTTGCATTGTGTGTGTTTTACTGATGCAGCATGTCCATATGTGTATGTATATATGTATGGGTATGATTTGACCTGTTTTCATACGATTTATCTTAAACACATGCATGTTTATAAAAAGGAGGGTTAAACTGTATATGTTTTCAAAATGAGTTTATAACTTGTTTATTTTTTGTCCACTCACATTTTTACTATTTTATTGACTCTCCAGGCCGTGATACACCGATAGGAGTAGATACCGAGGCTGAGACATAGATAGTACTGCTGGGTACTTGGCACTCTACAGGGTAGGTTTTAGTACTTGTATTGTACTGACATATATATATATATATATATATGCTCGATCATGTGTAATATATCCGTATCCCTTGTCTAGCAATGTGGTAGTGTACTCTGTATGTTATATTTGAAGCCATAAGTGTAACGACCCGTCCCGGGAGTCGGGATTAGTAAAGTGATTAGTGACGGATTAGTAAGCCTAATTGGTGGTTAGTTGGTTACTTTTGGACTTTGGGCGCAGAGTCACGACTTTCAAATTGAAACAAAACGGAAAAACAGAGGAAATTGAAATTACCTCACCTGCCATTCACCGCCGTGGGCTCCGCCGTGCCCCTAGGTGTCCACTCAACTCCTCAGGTCCTCCTCTGTCCTCTGAACACCACCACTCGACCGTTTTGATCAAAACACGGCAGCACCCCACCAACCTCCCTCTCTGTTTTCCTGAGAAACTCACACACTCACTTGACTTCTCAATTCCTCTCACCACCTTCTTTAAAGACTCGGGAGTTTAAAGGCTCGGATAGATCCAGCAGGTTTGATCGGATGATTATCTTGGTATCTGATGTTTTACTGCTAATGTTTTATAACGTTTATCCTACTATGTTTATGTTGATGTGGTTTCCAAGATGAAAATGATGTGATTTATAAATGTTTTCAGACACTGGGTTATGCATGCATGTTTTCAAAATGGAGGGCCAAACCCTGGTTTGTTTATGTAATTTGTTTTTGAAACCTTTATTCTTTTGGTCCACTCACACTTTCTGGTTTTTCAATGCCCTCCAGGTCGTGGAGCTAGCCCGGGGGTTGACGTTGAGGCAGAGTCAGAGGCATAGAGTGACCCCGGAGTGTTTCCGATGTTAATTTTCCCGTTGTGCGTGTACTCTGTGTGTAGTCTTGTTTTACCTTATTCTGGTACTATGCTCTGTATAACTGTTGACTCTGGGTTGTTTTGAATTCTCCTTCGTCTGATAATGTAATTTGTGGTTTTCGTGAGGTTGTTTCGGTCTTTTGTGTTGGGTTGTCAGACGAGAGCATGGTTCACCTCGGTTATTGGGGTGATAATCGGGGTGGGTCCTCTCAATAAGGGTATTTTCGGTATTTAGAGTATGTTTGTCAGACGGGAGTAGGGCACGTCCCACTATAGTCCTAAGGAGATTGGGACGGGTCCTGTCATGCAATCTCGAAGTTCAATGTTTTTTTCTTCAAAATTTTGAATTTGAATTTTGGTTTTATAAGGTTCACATCAACTCTAGTATTTGATATTATGGATTAGGGAAAAACTATTGAATTTTTTTGCTTTTTGAGTTTGATTTTTTTATGATAAGGTTTTTGTAATCCTTCATAATATAATATGAGATTGGGGGGGTTGAAAATACAATTTTATTTCTTCAAAATTTCTAGTGTCAAGGCATTTCCTAAAATCACTTTGATAATTGTGAAAGGGTCTACTCATGTCTGAAAATTAAAACCAAAGTTCTAAAAATACTTGTAGACTATAGAAATACGAGAAAACCTATCAGAGAAGGATAACCAAATACATAACCAACTCGTCTTAACTGAGAGTGTCAGGACCCACCCCGGTTTCACCCCGAAAACCGAGGTAAATCCTGCTCCCGTCTGACACTTCGACACAATACCAAAGTAAACCACTAAACTACACAGTCAGACGCAGGAAGAACTTTAAACATCTCGAAGTCAAAGTTTTACAGAGCATAGTACCAAATACAAAAGAAAGAAAATCGATGAACAGTACACGCACACGGAAAACTTAAAACACTCCGGGGTCGCTCTCAAGTACGCTATGCCTCAGACGCTGCCTCAGCGCCGAAACCCCACTCTAGCTCCACGACCTGGAGGACAGTTTAAAAACAGAAGGTGTGAGTGGACCATAAATAAGAAAAGAATTTCCGAAAACCATTTCATAATAAAACCAGGGTTTTAGCCCTCCGTTTTGAAAACACACATGCATAACCCATTAGATGAAAACAGTTATAAATCACATAAGGATCATCATAAAAACAGAATTAAAACTAGTTATAGAAATCACGTCGTACACATCATAAAACCAGATCATACAGCATAAATCTCAGGCAATCATTATCCGATCAAACATGTTGGACCTATCCGAGTCTTTAAATTCCCGATTCTTTAAACTCAATCCAGGCCTCAATAATATCCGAGTCTTTAAACTCCCGAGTCTTTAAACTCAACAGGCCTACGGGGGAAATATCAATATATCCGAGTCTTTAAACTCCCGAGTCTTTACCCGTCAAATATAATCCGGGTCTTTAAACCCAATAACCAGATCCAGCAAATCCAATCCAAACCGTTTGAAAACCATTTCGAAATTCATACCCAAACCCGAATCCGAAATCACCGGTCTGATGCCCTTCCGGCATCCAAAACCGTCATTCTGAACCCAAATCCAGAATTCCACTTTTCAACTTTAAAACCAGATCTCGATTCTCGAAATCCGATTTTAAAACCGAAAACCTTGATCCTCAAATCATGTATCAAAATCCATTTATAATCATTGAAAACCATTTAGCATTTGAAATCCCAAAACCATAGCATCATAATCAGAAATCAAGCCTTTTTCGTAAAACGTGCCAAATACGTACTTTCTCAAAAAACGTGCAATGATGTAAAACCAACACCACATATTCAAAAATCATGGAATCTCATGTAAAACCATAAAACAAGTAATTAAAAGCAGTTATGCATGTTCAAGTTAAGAGAAGGGGTCCACTCACTGTACGGAGCCCTCAATCGCGTCCCGAACGTCCTGTACAGCTTCCTCGGGAAATCCCGATCCTGTCAACCATCACCCAAGAACAATACTAACACATCTACGAAGGTCCACCTCATTTTCCCCAAAAATCCCCGGGTCCTAAACGTAACGAACCGGAACCCTAAACCTTCACCTTCGCGGAACTAACTTCAAACGAAGTCCGATTAACCCGAAACCTATTCCAATGGACTCGTCACAACACCTAGACCAAAAACCATGTTGACTGTTTTCCCAAACACCTCCGCACGCGCCCCCACGCGCCGCTCAAAGTGGCTGCGTGTGGGCTTCACGCGCCTACTACATTGTCATCGTCAACCTCAGTCTCAACGGTCCAAACCGGTCCTGCCAACCCGATCCGGCGTGACCGGTTCTCCACCAACCCTCCACCGTTTTCCTCCTTTTCTTTACCAGCTTCACCGTCCAGTTCTAAGCAATTCATTCCCCTACTCCAAACACATCGACACCGTCCCTAACCCGTCGACTCGAGCTCGAAACCAAAACCCAAACTGTCCCCTGTTTCACACTCCGGCCAACCAGGTAACCCCCCGTCACAACAACCGCCTTAGACGACTACTAGGACCTCCCTGAGTCTTCCGTAACTCACCAAAAGCCTCGACTCGCACTCAAAACCCATGACTTTGAGTTTAAAATTCGACGGTAAAACAGGGCAATTGAAAGAGGATGAGGAATTACCTGTACACCGACCACCGTCGTGAGCTCAGTCGTGAGAACACGACTCCTCCAGTCCACCTCCGTCCTCTGGACACCTCCACTAGCCTCAATTGGTCCCTCACACGGCAGCACCACCGCTCGAACTCCTCTCTGTTTCTCTGGTTTCCCCGTGAGCTCACACCTCGCACACACACTCATACCTCACCTCCCAACCTTCTCACTGTCTCCCTCTCAATCTCTGATCACTCCTCACTCACCAAACTCACCAACACTCACGATCAACGTCCAACCCCCCTCAATTTTCTCTCAATCTCTCAGTCTCTGTTCTCTCTTCTTCGAACACACACACACGAACACTCAGCCCCAAATAATTGGACCGTGCACCCTAGAAGCCTCTAGCCAAGCCCCACGTGTCACAATCCTCCCCAATCTCTCACAAATGTCCCAATCTCAACCATCCACTTGTCCCAATCTGTTGCACAATCCCCAATGTGCAGAAGACCAAAATACCCTTCTTTGAACCCAAAATTACAATAATGCCACTACCTTCCTAGACCCGTAACTCACACATCCTAACTTCGATGAATACGTACCGCCTGTCATCGAACTCAGGACGACAAGATCTACCTAACGGTCCTAGGTCAGCGTGTAAAAACCCAGTCGTACGAAAAGTCAACTTTTCCCCCTATTTTAGCCAAATTACGAAAGTGCCCTCAACCTTCCGAACATCATATCTTCCTCCTCGGATGTCAGAATCGGGCGTGCCACCTGTCTACGGATTCGTGACGTCCCGAACTACGTCACAGTCATCGGTCAAAGTCCATTTGACCGCCCGAACTAAAAGTCAACAATTTACCCGAACTAGGGGCAAAATCGTCATTCTACGCTACCGGACCTATCGTAACCGACTAACCACCAATTAAGCTCACTAATCTCATCTTAAACACGCTCTTAATCCTAATTCCCTGGACGGGTCGTTACAGAGAGCCTATCGCTACCCCAATTTGATATCCATTGTTTTAAACTACCAAATATGAACAAATATACGGTTATACTGAGCATCTAGGTAACTGTACAACAAAAGGTACGAAAGTCCTCCTCTGAAAAGTCACCGAGTGTGCAGTTACAAAATTATGCATCTGTGTAAAGACCCATCCCAAATTTTAAGGATTAATTAAGAGTAATTATGGATTAGTAAGGCTAATCTAGGATTAGTCAAGGATTATCGGATGTTCAGGGCGAAATTACGATTTTGCCATTGAACAAGGGCAAAAGTTGACTTTTGACCCGGGAGGTCCGACGGCCGAGGGCCGAGGATCGTTATGTAGATTAGATCGATGCGAGTCTGTAAACAGGTGGCACGTCGAAATTGGACGTTCAACAGGAAAGTTAAGGGTCACGGAAGTTCTGAGGTACTATTTATGATGTCACGTTTTACAATGAAAGCGTGGAATTTTGTCTCATGTGGGGCCCATATATTTTCCCCAAGCCCAATAGATAAGTGACAAGTGTCACCCATCCATTGCGTCCCTTAAACAGATACATGCATCTGCTCTCTATTCCATTTCTCATTTGATCGAACATCTGAACCTGATAACCCCAAACATCAACCCCTTCCCCATTTGATTCAGCTGAGGCCAAGAGAGTGAGGCTAAGGACGTGATGACGGTGGTAGGATGACCAGCCACCGTGGACGGCAGGGGAACCTCGGAAAAATAGGTAAACCCCGATAACCTGGTTAGGATTCAAAATTCCAATTCTTTGATTTGAACGTTATGGAGGTTTTATGTTGATTGGGGGATGTTTAGAGGTTTGTATAAACGTCTAAGGAATGGTTTGGACGGTGGTGGTGGTGGAACAGCCCAGGGGAAAGGCTTTGAGTTTGGGTCGTGAATGGTGAATAGAACCAGGGGGTTCTAGAGGGTTTTTCTTAGTTCTAATCACATAGGCAGGTTACTAGGGATGAGACAAAGGGATTGGAATTGAAAAGGAGTCGAAACGGGTTACAATTGGGGAGGAAATCACGTGAACTGGTTCCGCCGATTCGGGTGGACTGGAGTTGTAGAAACTGGTCTGAACTGGCCAGTCTGCGAGAGGTTGAAGATGAAGTCCATGGGAGCGTGAGGCCCAAGCGCAGCGCCTTTGGGCGGGGCGTGGGGGCGCGTGGGACACCTTTTGGGAAAGTGTCCAACATGTGTTTTCATCTATTCGATGTAACGAACATTTTGGGATAAGTTTCGAGTCGATCAGACATCGTCTCGATATAGTTCGGGATGTCTAAAAGTTTAGGATTGAGTTTAAATTATGATAAAAATCCCGGAAAATTAGGGGGCTTTAATGAGAGGTTATAGAAGTGGTTAGTAACCCTCTAGTATGATTTGGACAGGTTTGGGAACCCCGGTGATGGTGATTGGCCTGAAGAGTTTTATGGCGCGCGTATCGAGGCGTAGCAAGGACGGTCTGTGAATGGACCTTGTTTTCTAAATTGATGCATGCATAAATGTTTTATATGAGTTTAAATACATGTTTTGAGATGCCATGAGTGCATATGATTTAATTATAATTATTGGGCATTTTCGGAGGAAAATGTACCATTGCACGTAGTTCGAGGCTTATGTTTTATATGATGTTTGGGCTTCGGCCAAATGTACTACGTGCATATGTTTTATATGGTTTATATGTGATTCTGAAGGTTTCACGGAGAGGCGTGAAATCGAGGAACTGATTTACGATTTTGGAAGATTTCACGGAAGTGCATGAAACCAAGATTCGGGCATGAGTCCCAATTGAAAGACGATTTGAAAGGGATTTTGAAAATATCTTTCGGGCGTATGTCCCATTTGAGTTGGAAACCATCGGACTTGGAGTCCATTTGATTTGATGAGAAATAGGGCTGAAGGCCCATTTGGTTTATATGATCGGACCGAAGGCCCATTGGTTTATGAATTTGGGCTTGAAGCCCAGTTATGGTTTATAATATGATTTCGGGTCGGGAATGGTTTTATGGAAAACCCAGGCATAGACCTTTGAATTATTTGAAACGATTTTACGTATACCATCCTCATGAACGGTTGCCCTCCAGACGTCCCGTAGTATCCTGGAGTGGCGGGTTGTCTCTTCCAGACATCTCGTAGTATCCTAGAGTAGTCACAGGGTATTGCATGCGAGGGGTCATTGCATGGATTGACCGATCCGTATAGTGACTCAGGAGCAGGATTTCCAGAGGTTAAAACCTCCCCCTAGGGAGGGTGATTGATCTGCGGGTCATTGACCTGGGTGGACCCTGTGGAGACTTGGGATTGAGACCCTGGGTAGCACGCGTAGCTTAGAACCGTGACAGTGGTATGGATTGTGACATATGGAATTTCAGACATTAGGGATGTCGAGGATTGGTTTTGGGCTGAGACCCATGTGTATTGGTTTTGGGTTGAGACCCACGTGTATTGGATTTGGGCTGAGACCCACGTGTTTTGATTTGGGCAGAGTCTCTACGAATTTGGATTTGGGCTGAGTTCCCATATATTTGGTTTTACGATTTTGGGCTAAGGCCCTAATGATTTGAAGAAGGAAATTTCCTTGATTGATAAATAGTTTGAAAAACTGGTTTTCGAATGCATGCATGCTTTTTAGTGAATGGCATAAATGTCTTTTTATGAAATGTTTTTTTATTAAATTATTGGTTTTTTCCACTCACAGCTTTCAATGGTTTTAATGCCCTTCAGGTTGATCGTGGATGCGGGTTGTAGCAGAGATCGAGACATCACACTCCTCCTCCGATCCTGGCGCACTCTGGAAGCCCCGATTGGGTTAAGGCTGGAATTATCTCTTATCAGACACGTCACACGTTAATCCAGGGGATTTGGAAAGGGTCCTGTCAATCTGCCACAAGATCTGCCCCTGTTTCTACGCAACGAACTGGAGGGAATGTAAAACCACTAAAACGTGAGTGGACAAAAACAATCAGGGCCGACCAGAGGGTAGAGCAAAAAGGGCTCAAGTCCTGGGCCCATAACAATATATGGCTCAATATTATTAATATATATTATAGAATATAATAAATTAATTAATAAATATATAAAGTAGACAAATAAATAAATAATATAAGAGTGCAAGTTTGATGTTGGTTTAAGTTTTTTAAATGATGAACTAAGTGCTTTTATTGAATATGAAAGTTGTAGTCTACTAATCTTGAGTGTAAGTATTTTCATCCATATATAAGTTAAAAATATAGATTTTTCTTTTTTTGTTTATGAACCGAATGTAACGTTTTGGACATGTGTTGCTTTCATGTGTTGCATTTTTTGTTCTTTGTCAAGGGTATTGTCATAATGAGTTTTCCTTAGCAAAGATTTTAATGAGGCATTATTGTATAAAACTTAAATAATCACTTTATAAAAATTTACATTTTATTAATTAGGTGTGTAAATTAAGGGCACATTTTCTATTTTTGCCCCGGGCCTTCAAATGTTTAGACTGGCTCTGAAATCAATCATTTGAAAACACAAGTTCTGAGGAAATAAACATTTTTTCCCTCCGTCCTAAAACATGCATGCATAAAATAAAAATAAACCATTGGATTTCAGTTAAAATAAAATCATAACTCCTGAGACCTGAAAACATGAAGTATGTATATAAATTCTCGTGGCCAATAATTCCCTGAAATCCCCATTTATAAAAAAATTAAAAAACCTGTACACAATATAAGTAATCAAATCCAGTCAATCCCCGACTATCCATGGCATCAACCGTCTAGAAAATTTGTGCTACGCATAGACAGCCTCGGAATTCTGCACAATAATACTCGAGAAACATCTTAGTAACATCCCTGATGTAACGACCCGTCCCGGGGATCGGGATTAGATTAGTTATTAATGACAGATTAGTAAGGTTAATCAGTACTTAGTTGGACGATTTCGGACGGACGGTACAAAATGACGGATTTGCCCCTAGAATGGGCAAAAATGTTGACTTTTTGTTCGGACAGTCAAATGGACTTTAACCGATAATCGTGACGTAGTTTGGGACGTCATGAGTTCATAGACATGTAGCACGTCTGATTCCGACATTCGAGGAGAAAGTTATGACGTTTGGAAGTTCAAGGACAATTTGGTAATTTTGATGCATAGGGGTAAATGGTTGACTTTTTGGAAGATAAATCACTTTTACGTATTTCGAGGACCGTTAGATAGGTCTCAATGCCCTGATTACAATGACAGGCGGCACATGGCGATTGGAGTTCGGACGACAAAGTTACGAATCTAGAAATACGAAGGGCAAAATGGTCATTTGTCATTCAAGGGGCATTTTGGTCATTTGGGGTTTTGGGATCTGTGCCCAATGATGAAAGGGACATGTGGCTACTGTGAGGAGGGGAGCCATAGACCTTTGGACACCTGGCCCAATCTAGAGAATTTTGGAAACCTGTAGAGCCGCCTTACATTTGTTTTTAAAACGTTCTTACGGTTTGGTTCAGAAAAGAAAAACAGAGAGGACCTTCCCCAATTGCCCTTGATCTTCGTCCTTTGGCACTGAATTGTGATTGAAAAATAGAGACTGGAAGGTGAGTAGCAGGGCGGTGCCACCGTTGTTCGTGGCCGTGAACAGTGGCCTCGATTCGGCGAGAAACAGAGTTTGTGGAATTCAATATATCCAAACCTCTCAAAGTTCAGCTTGGCTTCTGACTACAAGATGAAAACGAAGGCAAGATGAAGCTAGTGGGGTCACGATAAGACTTGACAGTGGAGGTAAGGCTGTTTTCCCATGAAAACCATTTCTGAAGTTAAAAATGGCAGCATGAGTTCTAGAGACTAATAAACCAATTTGGTATTTGGATGAGGTTCTTTGAACTCCTAGGAATTGTTAGGGACCAGAATCACGGCCAACGGTGGTCGGAATCCTACGAACAGCGAGGAGGAGGAGCTGATTTTAAATTCTCGATTTGGAAGGTATGATTTGATGTTAGTTTTCATGTTCTGAGATTAGAGTTGGATTAGGAATAGAAGGACAAGACTCTAGGGATTAAATAGACTAAAAACTGTTGAGAAATGGAAGAAAACCGCCCATGCCGGTTCAGGGCTAGACCGGGTCGGCCGGACCGATTCGAACCTGGTTCACCTGAGGACAGGGATGAACAGTGCTTGGCGCGTGAGGTCCACTGACAGGACCCGTCCCCGAAGGACATAGATAACCGTGTCCGGTCCTGCTCCCGTCTGACAAGTCAACTGGAGATCCAAAACTACCCTTCTACACCTGCCAGACAAGGGATATTTGCGCATGTGCCCACTCATACCTCCACCTCTGGAATAGTCTCGATCAACGCGCCACGACCTGAAGGGTTAATAAAACAGAAAAGGTGTGAGTGGACAAAAATAAAGTTTGATATCTTACCCTCCAGTTTTCACAAACGTGCATGCATATCGTAAAACATGAGTAATAGTATGAACTCATTCAAGTATGAACAGTGGACCGACAAAATCAAAACACGTTTTCCCAAGGTCCGTAAAACTCATGTTCACCAAATCAGTTCAAGTTATAAAATATCAAATCCCGGCTCTCAGGCCAAAACATGTGAACACCATCACCTGGCCACAAAGACCAAAAACCCGTACTCAAAACCGGTACGTAATCACAAACAATATGTTTCTAAATTCCATGTCCACATTTTCCTTGAAACTCATTTTCATCAAATCAATTTAAATCTCAATAAACTCACACTTTCCTTAAATCATTTTATATTTAAACCACAGTTTCCTCAAAATCATTTTCCATAAAACCACAGGACTTATTTCCATATCCTGTTGCTTAGAGTCACGTTTATCCCTGCAACGCGTGCAAATCAATAGGCTCAAGGACCGCTCAAAATCCGAGCATCCGCCGCTGTGAACACATCACCAGCCGGCAATCCGTCGCTGTGAAAACCTCACCAGCCGACGATCCGGATCTCGTGAACACATCACTTACCGATCCATATAATCCAGCACATCTGATCTGAGTCAAGCCTCCCTCGACTGCTCGACAAAGATCGTGCTACATGACCTCTTCGGGGTAAACACTTCCATCCCGAAGGCGAGCGTTATCTCCAGGGTGCAATCCGGGGAAAAACATATTTCCACCCGAAAGCCCTAATTATCCGCAACATATCACCATCACAAAAACCAGTGAAAAACAGTTGCATTGAAAACCAAATCATTTATCCACACAGGGTCTCAGCCCCAAAATAACCAAAGTCCCGATTTACTTTATAAATCTGAAAATCATCAATATCATCATATAACCACATGGAAATACATATCCAATCAAAATCACAATTTCATTGGGTCTCAAGCCCAAAATATCATTTTCACGCAAATCCGTGCAACCGTAAACCCGAGTTTCCACGATCACGTAAATCCATAAAATCAATCATTGACTCATAATCCGAGTCCAAATATCATTTTTAATTCCCTGACTCATAACCCGAGTCAAAACATCATTTTCAATCCCGGGCCTAGTCCAAAACATCAATTTCATCATTTCTCGAAAATCGTGCCAAAATATAATATAATAATCATAAAACCGAGAAATCACCGGATTGAAACATAAATCATGCCAAAGCATATAAAATCATATAATAAAACATTTAAAACATATATGCATGCATCACGGTTAGAAAACAAAGTCCATTCACACACACCGTCTAAACGGTTCGTTTCCGAGCTGCACGTTTTTCCGTAAATTCTGGAAATCACAGTTCCTGTCCAAAATCATTATAGAGGGTTACTAACATCTCAAAATACTTCACATAATTTTCCCCAATTTTTCTGGAATTTAAATACGTATTTAACACGTAAAACAAAACTTCGAATACGCGGAACATTAACGAAACGATATCCGATTTTCTCGAAACCAGTGTCAAGATGTTCGTTACACTGAGAGGATTCAAATTCATGTTGACCTCACCTTGAAACAAGGCTTCACGCGCCCTCACGCGCCGCCTAAAGTGGTTGCGCGTGACCACCACGCGCCTGCTACAGTAACCAGCACAGTTGTCTTCTTCGCCTGTTTGTCTGGTAAACGGGTTGGAAAACCCTCGATAGAACCCGACTCAATCTCACTCAATTTGACATCAATTCAATCCAATCTTTCAACTGATCCCTTGTAATCCATCTCCATTTAAGTTCTGTAATTTTAATTACTCAAATCAGGGTCTAAATCTTCACAACTCACGATCAAACTTCGACGGGTCTCCTATTCAGATTTGTCGATTTCGTCCCTGATTTCCGAATTAATTCATCCAGTTAGTATCGTGAGAGTGTAAGGAACGTTTTTACAAGATCAATTTGATAAATCTTACCTCTAACTAGTAGAACCCAAGCTCGATTTTAAACGGCAATGGAAGCTTCTGTTCTTCCCCAATTCGACACGATTTCTCTTCGTTTTTGTTGCAGGGAGTTTCGTTTTGATCCCAGAAGCTTAATTCAATCCTCAATTTCCCTTCTCCTAGCTCACAATTTCAAATTCGAATTTCCCTTGATTTTCTGAATTTTCGAACTCTGAATACACCCAGTTCTCTCAGTCCCTCGAGTTCCTCTCTCTCAATTCAGTTCCTTAAGCTCTTAATTGCACAATGACGATGAGACAGTGGGATATCACGGATCAATTTGGACAAAATGATTACAATTACCCTTAATTAAGGGATAATTGTCAAAAGTGAGTATCATTAGCCCCAAAACCGGTTTCCATGTTATCTGAGGCAAGAAGAAGACAAAGGACAGGTGTCATTGTCTGATCATGGTTAAAAGACCATTTTGCCCTTCATTCGACAAATTACCATTTTGCCCCTGAACTTCCGTGACCCGTAACTTGGTCACCCGAACTCCGTTTTCGACGTGCCGCCTGTCGTTGTACTCAGGGCATCGAGACCTACCTAACGGTCCTCGAATCATGTGAAAATTAGTTGTCAAACAAAAAGTCAACATTTTCCCCCTTTTCGTCCAAATTACGAAAATGCCCTCGAACTTCCGAACGTCATAACTTTTTCCTCGAATGTCGGAATCGGACGTGCCACCTGTCTATGAACTCGTGACGTCCCGAACTATGTCCACAGTCACCGGTCAAAGTCTGTTTGACTGCCCGAACTAAAAGTCAACATTTTACCCACACTAGGGGCAAAACGGTCATTTTGCACATTTCGTCCGATTTCACTCCACTAATCCCAGATTAGTCATTCCAAACTATATTTAATTAATATTCAATCCCGACACTCGGGACGGGTCATTACATCCACGCGCAGCCCCTTTGGGCGGAGCGTGTGGGTGTGTGGCACATATTTTGAGGAAGGCTCCAACACGACTTTTAAAGTATTAGATGTAACGAACATTTTGACGCTGGTTTCGAGTCGATCGGACATCGTCTCAATATGTTTCAGGTTGTCCGAAGGTTTTAGGGCTCGGTTAAAATAAGTTAAAAATTCGGGAAAAATACGGGGCTTTAGTATGAGCTTTATAAAGTAGTTAGTGACCTTATTATGGGATGTGGACAGGTTCGGAAAAGTCGGTGATAGTAGATTGGCAGGAGAAGCGTAATTGCACGCGTATCGAGGAGGCAACGAAATGGTCTGTGAGTGGACTTTGTTTTCTAACTCTTGATGCATGCATATATTTTTTTTATATTTTTTCTATACGTGATTCTATGATTTGATTTATGATCTTGATAGTTTATGATTTTGCACAGTTTTCGAGGTATTTACAGTTTTGCACGTTTTACGAGATTTCGAATAATGTTGTGATTTGATCATGGTTTAAATGATTTAATTTCGGGAATTGAAATATGATTTGATTTCAAAGATTTAAAATGGATTTTGGAAAAGTGATTTCGGGCTTGAAGCCCAGTTCAGAAAAATGGTTTTGATTAACGAGATTTCGGGTTTTAGAATCGGATTTCTGGATGACAATTCGGGATTCGGTTTGGAACTTGAAAATGGATTTTCGGGTTGGGTTCGAAATGGTTGTTCCAGATGCTAGCTTACGGAATGATGGTTTCAGACTCGGATTTGGAAATGGATATGGATATGAGTTCTGGGTTTGGATCCGGGATCCTGATGAGATTGCAGATTCAGATTCAGATATGGATAGTGGTTATGGAATGGATTTGCTGGATCTGGTTATTGGGTTTAAAGACCCGGATATGACATGACGGGGGCGGGGGTGGGGCCGGATTGGGTTTAAAGACTCGGATTGAGTTTAAAGACTCAGGAGTTTAAAAACTCGGATATTATGATTTTCCCCCGTAGGCCTGTTGAGTTTAAAGACTCGGATTGTAACGACCCGTCCCGAATATCGGAATTTAATATTATTTAATTGTGATTTACTAATCTGGGATTAGTTGGGCGATTTCGGACGAATGGTGCAAAATGACCGTTTTGCCCCTGGGTGTGGGCAAAACGTTGACTTTTATTTCGGATGGTCAAATGGACTTTGACCGATGACCGTGACGTAGTTCGGGACGTCACGAGTTCATAGACAGGTGGCACGTTCGATTCCGACGTTCGTGGTGAAAGTTATGATGTACGGAAGTCCAGGGGCATTTTCGTAATTTGGACGATATAAAGGGAAATGTTGACTTTTTGACCGGGATGTCCGATGGCCGAGGGCCAAGGACCGTTACGTAGGTTTCGTCGATGCGAATCCAACGACAGGCGGCACGCCGAAATCGGACTTCGTACGACGAAGTTATGGTCACGGAATCGGGCTCGGTTAACCGAACGAACCGGGAATTAAATGATATTTTAATATGAACAGTACCCGGTGACTGGACACACTTGGATGAGTGACAAGTGTCACTCATCCCTTAAAATCAGGCACAAACATGGATCCATGATTTTGGGGGAGACCAAATGATGATGTTTTAATATTATTTTATTTAATTATCCTTTTATTTCCCATTAATTCTCTTCTGTTTTCCTTAACCGTGTACAACCCAAAACACAAATTCTTTCCACCTTAATCTCCTCTCCATCAGCTGAACTCGTGAGTGCGAATTGGAGAGAATTCAGAGACGAATTCAGCGAGGGAAACACGAGGGATTGTGGTTGGCTGTAGAACTGGAATTCGGGTTTTAGAAAATTGGGAGGGAAAATCAAATTGGAAGAATTGAGCCGTGATGATCGATTTGAAGCTTGGAAACAGCTTCCTGAGGTGGAGACGAGTGGAACCAGATCAAAAACGAGAAGAATCGAGGCCGAATTGGCTCTGAACGGGTCTGGTAACAGTGAGCTTGAGTCGAGGTTGAGTCGTGATCAATGAGTGATCAAACGACGCAATTGATGGAGGGGAAATGTTTCTCTTAGTTCATTGAAGCTTACTGGTGGATCAATTGAACGAAATCGTGAAGGTTTGATGATTTTCGAAGGATGAACAATGGCCGGAGCTCCTTCGAATGATCAACTGTGATCGTGGGGTTATAGGTAATGTCGTTTGTAATTAAGTCCATAGACCTCTAATTAGACTTGTAACTAAGCCGTGTGAATGTTCAATTGAAGGATTTAACGTCGAATTGGTAGGATTTGAACCGGGTCTGCTCGCGGGTTAAACGACCCGTTTTACAGACAAACGGGTGAGAGGGATGACTGTGCGGGTTACTGTAGCAGGCGCGTGGCTTCCACGCGCAGCCGCTTGCGGTGGCGCGTGGGGGCGCGTGAGTGCGAATCCCGAGGTATGATCAACATGACTTTTACCCTATACATTGTAACGAACATTTTGGAATTGGTTTCGTGTCGATCGGACACCGTTTCGTTATTGTTCGGGATGTCCGAAGGTTTTAAATCCAATTTAAAAATACTTAAAAATTCGGGAAAATTACGGGACTTGAATAGGATGTTAATGATGAGGTTAGTGATCCTCTAAATTGATTTGAACAGGATTGGGAGTCCCGGTGATAGTGAGGTGGCCCGGGAAGGCCTAAGGCACGCGTATCGAGGCGCTCGGTTAAACGGTCTGTGAGTGGACATTGGTTTCATAAATTCGATGCATGCATAACTGTTTTATGATTGTTATAATTATGATTAAATGATTTACTTCGGATATCGGTGAATTTAAAATGATTTCACGC
The DNA here is from genome assembly GCA_032719365.1 of Prinsepia uniflora. Taxonomy (NCBI): domain Eukaryota; kingdom Viridiplantae; phylum Streptophyta; class Magnoliopsida; order Rosales; family Rosaceae; genus Prinsepia; species Prinsepia uniflora. The sequence goes on along the minus strand of CM064865.1, from coordinate 76,116,322 downwards.
ATTTCGAGGTGAATTACGTATTTGCACGTAAACCGAGATTTTCTGGATTTTCACCGATTTCCATAAATGTGGTTGAATATGATTTCATGAAACGGTTACGAACTTGAATAAAGTAAAATCGGGCCAGGGGCCCAGTTGAACTATGAAATCGGGCCAGGGGCCCAGTTAACATGTGGATCGGGCCAGGGGCCCAGTTAACTTGTGAAATCGGGCCAGGGGCCCAGTTGATTTCTACATGTGATTGCGGGTCGGGGACCCTAAAATGGAATTGAATAAATGTTTTCTGGTTTACATTTTATATATGTTCACATGCTGGAATCTATAAATGGTTTTGATGATATTTCGGTTATGGCACGTTTCACGGTATTTGGGCATGAGACCCGTTTGATGAAACGTAACGAATGGTTCGGATTTTATCTATGTATACCTATATGTTTTGCATGTGGATATCTATAAAATGTATTTGGTACTGCACTGTATAGATCCTTCCATATTATATTGTCTCCTCCGGATGAGGTACCCCGGAGAGGTCACGGACGTCCAGTACGTCCAGCGTCTATGACGCTAAGCATCGGGGATGCTGTACCCGAACGGGGTTCGGGGATTGAACTCGGAAATTGAGACCCGAGTGGCACGCGTAGCCTTGTGATTGTGACCTTATTGACGTCAGGGACGTCAGACATCAGGGATGTCGGATTGGAGTGTATAGTGCAGTGGCTAAAATAATGGTTATGGTTTATATTATATGCCTTATGGTTCATATTACTGGAATTATAAAATAACTCTTGGATTTACTTTTGGAAATTGAAACTATGCTTTGGTTTCCGGGCTAAGGCCCTAATGGTTATTTCTAAATAAATATGGGATTATTGGTTTTGGTGCATGCATATGATTTTACTGAGGGGCATAAATGTCTTATAAATGTTTTAAACAGACTTGTTTATTTTCGTCCACTCACAGCTTTTGTTTTCAATGCCCTTCAGGTTGATTCCGGATACGACTGCAGCAGAGACTTGAGCATCGCACACCTCCTCCATCGATCCTTACGCACTCTGGAAGCCCTTTTGGGCAATGGCAATCGGTTATCCCTTGTCTGGCGCCTCTTGTCAGACGGGAGCACGTCACATTCCATGGTAATCCCGGGGGGAATTGGGATGGGTCGTGTCAAGTGGTATCAGAGCAGGTTTTGCTCTTTTGTGCGCGAAGGTCGAGGGTGTGATGTCTCTTTGGGCTGCTGTTCCGTTGTCAACCTGATAGTTTGGGGTTTGAATGATGGATTGGGTGTGTTGGCCCGATACGCCGTGCATTGATGCGATTCAACCCAGGTGGGGTTGTATACGATTAACTGGTAATGTGGGACCGTCGGTTCGATCATGTGATGATGGATTGTTGTGCCACCGGGCACAGCTAGGTTCAGGGAACCCCATTTGGAGTAATGTTATGGAAATGTGAACTCAGTTGAGTATTGGTCTAAGTTTTGGACCCTGGTAGTGTTGGCTAGTGTACGGGGTGTTGGTGCACCGGAGTTAGCCGATGACCTTCGTGGTGGAACCCACGATGGAACCCACGTTGAATTGACGATTGGATTGGATTGGACGTCTATATGATGTCAGGACCGCGGGGTCGGTCAGGTTGGGGATTTTACTGCAAAAGGCAGTTGGGTTCGGTGGAACCCTAGGGTGTGATCTTGGAACCCTAATTTTAATCGATGGACCGGAAGGTGAACTTTAAGTGAGAACTTGTGCTGCGACGAGCGGCTGAGGTCATGGATGACCATGTGGATGACTCTAGTGAGTCTAGTCGGGATTATGGGATTCGATCCACGGATGCGGTTATGAGATAAAATATGGAATCCCGTGTTGGATCGAATAGTAGTGTGATGTGTGGATACGGATCTTGACAACGATGACTGTTGGTCGACAGTTGTGTCGAGATAACTGGCTATCGAGGGTAGTTAGTATGGTTTTAATACTTGGGGACGTTCAGGGAACGTTCATTATCCTGATGTGCCGATGGCAAAAATTGGAGGTACCCATAGTCGTGGGGTACGAGTGGTGTTACGGGATCGTCGTTCGGAATGAACGGAGATCCAGGGTAACAACTTTGCACTTTGTGTGCTATGTATGGATGTTGGTATGTTGGTGCTTTTATGCCAATACTAGTATGGATGCCAGTGTGCTGATACTAGTGTTGATGATGGTGCGTTGGTGCTGGTGACAGTAATTGTGATGACGATGAGCCACCAGTTGGGGTGTGACTCTGTCATGATGAACAGATGATTGGTATCTGCGACTCAGTGGTGGTTGAGTCTTGGACTGGATGGGATCCAGTGGAGGTTGTGCCGTGTTGGGATAAGTCCTAACAGATATATGACGACAAGTGATGAACGGATAAAATGGTATGATTGAAACTTGGGGAATCTAGGGACGATGTTCCCTATGTCATGCGAGTTGGTGGATTTGGGGAGTTGTGGTCAACTCCGAGATTGGTAAGTTTGTGTACTGCTTATATCCCCTGAGAGTACAAGGAAATTATTGGAATTGGAAAAGTCGGGGAAACCATTCGTGGTATTGATGTGGGATTTTGTGATTGTGAATCACTTGGAACCTGAGGATTGAACCTGTTTAGGTTGAGATGGGAGACGGAAGCAGTGTGGTATGCACATTCAGGCAAATTTGTGGATATTCCGTTCGGAATCGGGGTGTGTGCATACATGATTATTGGCGGACGTGAGGTCCGAGTAATGAATTGATTTTGGACACGTGGTGGTCCAAGTAAGGTATGGACATGGGCAGTCCAGTGGTTGGACTTGACATCTCATTGGAAGCATGCCTGTTTCCAACATGGTTGGAACTCCCGTTTCGGGGAGAGTTGTGATTGGGAGACGAGAGGAGTGCTCGTTTCCGAATCAGTGATTGGTATTCCGAAGTCATTGGGGTTGACTTCATATTTTCTGCCGTGGCAGATGATGATTGTTGCTACCAGTACGTTGAGCGTGTATTGGTAGGTGGACCCAGGTTTGGCCTTGGGTCATTGGACACAAGCAGTTGAGTATGAATTTGGATTTGGTGGTGAAATGCGAGGTCATCTTTCCACCAAGGGAAATTTGGCGAAGGATTCAACTGAGGGTGTAGGACCCTACGATCAGCTTTCAGATGGATTGTTAGCTATGTGAGCATGTGTGGATCCTAGGTGGATCTGATTTGCGATGTTGTCGACTTTGGTCGATGTGACGATCTAGGATCGTGATATTACTTGTCGGGTGACGTAGCGATGGATATGGATTGTGATCTTGATGATCCAGATGGGTGGAGAGTTTATCACTCTTACCTTGGTATGTGAGTCGTAGATGACGGGACTGAACTTCTTTTCGGAGTGAAGTCCATATGGCTTGTTACTCGGTTGAGTAGGTTTCCGATGTGGTCGGATTTTGTCAACCTTTGACGTGTGAATATTGGGATTGGCTTCCCTATGAAGTCAATCGAGTGTTTTGGAGAGGCAACCGATAGGTTCGGTTACGTTACGTCTTGATGAACGTAAACGAGGTTTTGGGTTTTGGAACCGAATTTCTGGGTGACGATTCGGGATTCGATTACAAAGCCCGAAAATGGATTACTGGATTTGGGTGCGGAATGATTATTCCAATGCTAGCTTACGGAATAATGATTTCGGATTCGGATTTGGAAATGGGTTAAAAATATGATGTTGAGTTCGGGTTCGGGATTTCTTACGAAATTGCGGATTCGGATTCGGAATTGGAACTAGATGACGGGTGGAGTTCGTTTTGTCTCATGTTGGTTTGGGCAAATGTACTCCATTACTAGAACGTGTTTGGCTATGACCTGGGTGGCTATAGTCAGATTGATGGATTGAGGTATGTACAGGGTACGTTGTACGATGATTGATACTGGTTAGGCGGAGTGGTGCCTAATGGCGGTACATGGGATGTACCAGTGGTGTGTAACTAATGTGTTGGTAATCGGATTGGATATGATATCCTTTGTTTGGCTGTATGGTGGACTGGACATTGGATACTGTGCGCTGGGCGGATTGATCTTGTCGGGTTCAGTGATTGTATGAGCAGGTGCTCTTAGCCATGGTTGGCTTGTGGAACCCTAGTATTGAGATGTGTGTTCACTGCTGGGCTGGTATCCAATGTGTTCCAGTTACGCCACTTGATTGGGTTAATTGACGGTATACGTACACTCTGGATGAGTGAATTGGTGGTCTGAGTAACCACGAGTAGCCTTGTGTGACTTGATCACACCGTGATTTTCCAGCGTCTTGGTTCGCTGAGGGAGTCGGCGATTATGGACATTGAGATTATTTTGTGTCGCAGGAATGGGCTTGCCCTGCGAATTGAGATCATGTGGTTGATCTTACGCTACATCAAGGGCGATGTAGTACATGGTGTTGTCATTGATTAACCGATCGGTTGGGGCTTTACTAGGGTGGTAAAAGCTTAGTGGTGACAGTTTGACTGATGGTGTCAGCATGGACTGACAAATGAGATTTGGTGACTCCCAACGGGAGCAAATGTAAGGATTTATTGATAATGGAAAGGAACCATCTAGCTGAAGGAGTCAGCTAAATGGTTAGGCGATTTTATCGCGGATCAGGTGATCATTTCCACTCGAGGTGGTCGAGTGTTGTTGCTATTATGACGTATGACTGAGATGGTATGTCTGGGTACAAACGAGGCTGGTGTTATCCCAGTATGTGGGTGTACAAGTGTACACAGATGTGTGGTCGAATTGTTTTCCACAAGGTGGTTGTGGAATAAGATTGTTGGTAATTTCGAGGACGAAATTCTTTAAGGAGGGAAGGTTGTAACGACCCGTCCCGAATATCGGAATTTAATATTATTTAATTGTGATTTACTAATCTGGGATTAGTTGGGCGATTTCGGACGAATGGTGCAAAATGACCGTTTTGCCCCTGGGTGTGGGCAAAACGTTGACTTTTATTTCGGATGGTCAAATGGACTTTGACCGATGACCGTGACGTAGTTCGGGACGTCACGAGTTCATAGACAGGTGGCACGTTCGATTCCGACGTTCGTGGTGAAAGTTATGATGTACGGAAGTCCAGGGGCATTTTCGTAATTTGGACGATATAAAGGGAAATGTTGACTTTTTGACCGGGATGTCCGATGGCCGAGGGCCAAGGACCGTTACGTAGGTTTCGTCGATGCGAATCCAACGACAGGCGGCACGCCGAAATCGGACTTCGTACGACGAAGTTATGGTCACGGAATCGGGCTCGGTTAACCGAACGAACCGGGAATTAAATGATATTTTAATATGAACAGTACCCGGTGACTGGACACACTTGGATGAGTGACAAGTGTCACTCATCCCTTAAAATCAGGCACAAACATGGATCCATGATTTTGGGGGAGACCAAATGATGATGTTTTAATATTATTTTATTTAATTATCCTTTTATTTCCCATTAATTCTCTTCTGTTTTCCTTAACCGTGTACAACCCAAAACACAAATTCTTTCCACCTTAATCTCCTCTCCATCAGCTGAACTCGTGAGTGCGAATTGGAGAGAATTCAGAGACGAATTCAGCGAGGGAAACACGAGGGATTGTGGTTGGCTGTAGAACTGGAATTCGGGTTTTAGAAAATTGGGAGGGAAAATCAAATTGGAAGAATTGAGCCGTGATGATCGATTTGAAGCTTGGAAACAGCTTCCTGAGGTGGAGACGAGTGGAACCAGATCAAAAACGAGAAGAATCGAGGCCGAATTGGCTCTGAACGGGTCTGGTAACAGTGAGCTTGAGTCGAGGTTGAGTCGTGATCAATGAGTGATCAAACGACGCAATTGATGGAGGGGAAATGTTTCTCTTAGTTCATTGAAGCTTACTGGTGGATCAATTGAACGAAATCGTGAAGGTTTGATGATTTTCGAAGGATGAACAATGGCCGGAGCTCCTTCGAATGATCAACTGTGATCGTGGGGTTATAGGTAATGTCGTTTGTAATTAAGTCCATAGACCTCTAATTAGACTTGTAACTAAGCCGTGTGAATGTTCAATTGAAGGATTTAACGTCGAATTGGTAGGATTTGAACCGGGTCTGCTCGCGGGTTAAACGACCCGTTTTACAGACAAACGGGTGAGAGGGATGACTGTGCGGGTTACTGTAGCAGGCGCGTGGCTTCCACGCGCAGCCGCTTGCGGTGGCGCGTGGGGGCGCGTGAGTGCGAATCCCGAGGTATGATCAACATGACTTTTACCCTATACATTGTAACGAACATTTTGGAATTGGTTTCGTGTCGATCGGACACCGTTTCGTTATTGTTCGGGATGTCCGAAGGTTTTAAATCCAATTTAAAAATACTTAAAAATTCGGGAAAATTACGGGACTTGAATAGGATGTTAATGATGAGGTTAGTGATCCTCTAAATTGATTTGAACAGGATTGGGAGTCCCGGTGATAGTGAGGTGGCCCGGGAAGGCCTAAGGCACGCGTATCGAGGCGCTCGGTTAAACGGTCTGTGAGTGGACATTGGTTTCATAAATTCGATGCATGCATAACTGTTTTATGATTGTTATAATTATGATTAAATGATTTACTTCGGATATCGGTGAATTTAAAATGATTTCACGCATTTCGAGGTGAATTACGTATTTGCACGTAAACCGAGATTTTCTGGATTTTCACCGATTTCCATAAATGTGGTTGAATATGATTTCATGAAACGGTTACGAACTTGAATAAAGTAAAATCGGGCCAGGGGCCCAGTTGAACTATGAAATCGGGCCAGGGGCCCAGTTAACATGTGGATCGGGCCAGGGGCCCAGTTAACTTGTGAAATCGGGCCAGGGGCCCAGTTGATTTCTACATGTGATTGCGGGTCGGGGACCCTAAAATGGAATTGAATAAATGTTTTCTGGTTTACATTTTATATATGTTCACATGCTGGAATCTATAAATGGTTTTGATGATATTTCGGTTATGGCACGTTTCACGGTATTTGGGCATGAGACCCGTTTGATGAAACGTAACGAATGGTTCGGATTTTATCTATGTATACCTATATGTTTTGCATGTGGATATCTATAAAATGTATTTGGTACTGCACTGTATAGATCCTTCCATATTATATTGTCTCCTCCGGATGAGGTACCCCGGAGAGGTCACGGACGTCCAGTACGTCCAGCGTCTATGACGCTAAGCATCGGGGATGCTGTACCCGAACGGGGTTCGGGGATTGAACTCGGAAATTGAGACCCGAGTGGCACGCGTAGCCTTGTGATTGTGACCTTATTGACGTCAGGGACGTCAGACATCAGGGATGTCGGATTGGAGTGTATAGTGCAGTGGCTAAAATAATGGTTATGGTTTATATTATATGCCTTATGGTTCATATTACTGGAATTATAAAATAACTCTTGGATTTACTTTTGGAAATTGAAACTATGCTTTGGTTTCCGGGCTAAGGCCCTAATGGTTATTTCTAAATAAATATGGGATTATTGGTTTTGGTGCATGCATATGATTTTACTGAGGGGCATAAATGTCTTATAAATGTTTTAAACAGACTTGTTTATTTTCGTCCACTCACAGCTTTTGTTTTCAATGCCCTTCAGGTTGATTCCGGATACGACTGCAGCAGAGACTTGAGCATCGCACACCTCCTCCATCGATCCTTACGCACTCTGGAAGCCCTTTTGGGCAATGGCAATCGGTTATCCCTTGTCTGGCGCCTCTTGTCAGACGGGAGCACGTCACATTCCATGGTAATCCCGGGGGGAATTGGGATGGGTCGTGTCACGGATTATATTGAGGCCTAGATTGAGTTTAAAGACTCGGATAGATCCAGCGGGTTCGAATGATGGAAATATGGTTTCAAAAATGTTTTGGTTTTCACTGAGATGTGATGATGATGGTTTTCGATCATGGTTTTCCGATGTTTTGGGCTATATGCCCGGATGACATGATTTTGATGGTTTTGGGCTGAGGCCCGGGATTCCAGCAAAGAACAATGTATTCGTTTTATTTTCTTACATGGTTGGCTTGATATGCATGCATTGGTTTTTACATGGAGGGTTTAAATGTACTTGTTTTATGAACTGTTTTTAAACTTATACTTTATTTTTGTCCACTCACAGTCTCTTCGTATTTTCGATACCCTCCAGGTTGTTGCGGTGCGGGCTGTTGGTCGAGAGAGACGAAGACATCACACCCACAATCCACAATAGATTCGGTGCACTCTGGGAAATCTGGATACTTTTAGGACGGTCGGATCGAGAATCCCTTGCCCGACTTACGTGTCACATGGAGGTTGGACGTCGGTTTAGCCTTCATGCCATGCGTAAGTTAGACGGGAGCAGGATTTAGCCCTTAATCCCAGGGGATTGGGGGTGGGTCCTGTCACCTGAGATCTGATGATAACCAGGTGGTATCCCCAGGATCTAGTGACGTCCAGGTGATATATCCTCAGGATCTAACGACGTTTAGGTGGCATCCCCGAGATCTGATAATGTCCAGGTGATATAAAAACAAAGTCCACTTACAGTATGCCCAAAGGAGTTCAATCTCCAATTGTGAAAATCAGTTCAATCTCCAATTGTGTGCTCCTCTAAAGTCCTTTGAGCGATCTGGCCTCGATTTCTCAAACAAAAACTTGTAAGTTTTGGCCTAGGTTCCAACTTAATTCTGAGCTGTTTTTCGTAACCAACTCTTTCGAGTTTATGCTAGTTTTGCTCGCAAGGATCCAAGGATCACACTAGTAACCTTGGTTTCGAGTTTCAACATATGAATTTGAAAGTTTAATATTATGGGGTTGCAGGTTTTTGGGTTTGCTCTAGGTTGGGTGTCATGTTCCTCCACTTGTTCCAGTTCTTGCACATCAACAAGTGCTTGTTCTAGTTCTTGCACATGAACAAGTGCTTGTTCCAAGTTTCCTGCTCTCTTCTTTTCTGTTTGTTCCCTCAGCCACTCCTTATCTTCCTCTTTCTATTCCATGATTTTCCCTTTTTTTTTCCTTTCTTTATTCCATGATTTTCCCTTTTTTTTTCCTTTCTTTTTGTTATTTTCTTCTATCTTCTTATTTTTTTTTTCTTTCTTGTTTTCTCTCTTCTACAAAAAACAATTGTTTTCATTTTATTTAAGTTGCAAGACAAAGGAATAAGGCACAAAAATGGTGCCTTCAAGTAAGCCAATCATTTTAATTCAAGGTGACATATGTCACCTCCTAACCCCTCAATGTAAAAGCATAATCTGACTCATCACTGGTCCACAAATAGCCTCACAGTTAAAATCATGTACACTTGAACGTCGCCTGAAAGATCATTTTAGAATCATAACGCGATAATACGATCTCCGATTTCAACATGCTGCTTGTCTAAAGACTCATTATTTCGAGATTTACGTAACAATCCTATCAGGATCGTCCCAAGAAAATGGAGGCCTAAGACAAAATTAAAATAGAGGCTTTTTAGTGTAATATTTAAATATAAATAAATAATAGTTCTTAAATTAATTTAGTTTAAAATATTATTCATAAAATTTACTTTTAGATTGCAAAAATGCCTATTAATGTTTGCGCTTCAATTTTTTGCTTGATAATTTTGGAAAAATATAAATTGATCTAAAGAAATAAAATAGCAATTTTGAGAAGAATATAAAATAAAGTAAGATTAACATAGAAAACTCAAATGCGTCTCTCAACAATTATGGCTACAAAAATGATTCTAACAAAATGAGAGATCTCAAGTTTTAATTAAAACTTGATTTTATATATAATAAATTATAAAGATTATATAATGAAATTTGGGAAGTAAGATTTTAAACTAGCCATTAAAAATAGAGTAAATCATTGTTACACCTTTAAAAACTTTTATTTTTATTTAAAACCTTTAATGCTTGTATATTTAATTAAATAAGACCTTATCTCAAATTTTATTTTATTCAAAAGTGTCTAAATAGAATTTATAAGCAATAAATTTCACATCTACCATTTTATATCTCAATAAAGAGGATGAGTGAATTATTGAGAATTCCTTTAAACAATTAAAAATAACATTGTCTTTTTTTTTTCCTCTTTGCCCCATTTGCCCCTTAGTGTTTGATTTATTTGACCTCTTGGACCCTTTATTATACTATGCATATAATAACTATTATATATGTATACTATATATATTGTATATAGTTATAATTGAATTTTTTCTATAAAATAAAAAATAAAGTCTGTATTATCTAGGGTTCAACGATAGGGTATAGAATTTTTTTTTTGGAGGGGGGAAGAGAGATATGGTGGTGGAAAATCGTACGATGTAGGGTTTAATTCTTGAATTTTGGCACAAAATTAAACTCTAAACTATAAGAAATTAACCAAATTATTTAATATCGGAAGATAAAGAATTTTTAAATTTAAAATTAAAAGTAACTTTTGAAGAATTATTGCTTTTAATTATCTTACTTTAAATTAGATTAGATACTCAGATTACTTTTAACATGAGAAAGTGAAAACAAAATTATAAATAGGAGTAATGTTTTTATAATTCTCAATATAATCTTATAATAAAAAATTAAAAATAAAAAGTAATGTTGAAATCATGATAGATTTTGGTAAGTACTTTTTAGATTGTTGGTGTATTAGTTTACAACTGAATGACATTAGTTGTAATTTATATAAAAACTATAGTCTATTTTAAATTGTATAGTCTTTTGACTAGTCAAAGGATCTATGAGTTTAATTTTTGTACATGCAAGTTTTTGAATAAACTTATAAGTTAGTAAGAACTTATGATTTAATTGCCCTTAAAAATATATGTAAATTGACAAGGGAAGTAAAATTTAGGCATAGAATATATATTGATCAAAATGGAAGGAAATGGAAGAAAGAGGAAATTTTTTTTTAGGCCTCCCTCATCTCCATGCACAAAACCCATTATAAAAATTGGTCATTTTTTTTAGGCCTCTAATATCTACATTTGCATGATCTAATATAATTTTTTTTTAATTTCTTTTATATTATATTTATATAAGTAATGAGCTAGATAAAGTTTGAGGCCTTTCTTCGAAGTATGGCCCAAGGCACAAGCCTTATCTGCATTAGGCTTAGGCCGAGCCTGATCTTATATAACATACAAAAAGTTCTCTGAACAAAAGTCAACTTTCAAACTTTAATTATAGACAGGGCAAAATAGTCAATTTCCATTTATAATTTATGAAATTACATCTATCGAATTTTCGAGTCGTTATATCAAGTTTAGATATTGAAATTATAAAGTTCATATGAACTCTTACATTTACTATTACAGATTGGAGACTTCTTTTTTTGATTTTTTTTTCCAATTTTAGTTTGATTTTTTTATATTGTAAGTGTGATGTGATTTTTCACAGTATGAGATTAGGGTCTTGAAGTTAAAAATTTTTTTTCCTTCAAAAGTTTGAGGTTTGATGGAATTATAAGGTTCATAGACATTATGGGTTGGAAAAAGAATTTTGGACTTTCTCCTTTTTTAATTTGATTTTTCTATGGCAAGGTTGATGTAAATTCTCACAGTACGATATTGGGGTTTCAAATTTCTTTTTTTTTTTCAAAATTTTGAGTATGGATTTTGGAGTTATAATTAAGGTTCATATGAACTCTAGGTGTTTGATATTAAGAGTCGGAGACAAAATTTTGAATTTTCTCCTTTTTGAGTTTAGTTTTTCTATGGTAAGTAAAGGTAGAAATGGGTCGTGTTTGTGTCTTGTCATGAACTCTATTTTACCCGAATATGTCTAGCCAAAATCCGACCAATTTAATAATTGTGTTAAGAATGTTCAACCTGAACTCGACCTGTTAATGAACCAGGTAACTCATGTAGCCCATTTCTTAGATGTGTTGTGTTTGAAACCTAATTATGTATTACTTGTTTAACCTATTTAACCTTCTAAATTGCTTAAACAATATGTAGGTAAAAGGGTAGATACATATGTTAGTGACTGAAACGGGTTAATGGATCATTACATGGATTAATAGTTAACCTGAAACCCACCTATTTATTAAACGAGTTAATAAGTCATTAAACGAGTTGACAAGTTTACCAAAAACTCACCTGTTTAATTAACGTGCTATATCTGATTTACCCAAAAATTATCCGAAATTTTAAACTTGCGGGTTGATCTAAATAAATTTGGTGCAGATTTCAAATGTTTTGTCTAGCATTTTGATATCATAGATTGGAGAAAATATTTTGAATTTTCTCCGTTTTGAATTTGGTTTTTATATTGTAAGGCTGATGTGAACTCTCACAATATAATATTGGAGTTTCGAACATGGGCAGATCCATTAAGGGGAAAATGGGTCAATTGATCCCTTAACCTCTTCAATCCTCCATTAATTGAAGCATTGATCTTGAACCCTTCTGATATGAAAATCTTGCCCTTTCATCATTGGTTATTGTCTTTAAAGTATGATTATTCAATTAGAAAATTAATCTTGATTCATGCAAACATAGAAACATTGCCCTCCATGATGTTGCCACTCTTCATCAATTTCTTCATTTCTATGCAACGTATGCTACTTTAATTTTTCTCCTATGTCTTTTATTTCATTTATTTTTTATTTTTTGTACACTACCTAAATCTAGTTTTGGGGAGATTTTATAAAATAAAATTTTTCTTATATTCCTTTCCCAATTCTAATGCCCCCAAATCAATCCCCAATATATATCACTCCACCCAATGTCAATTCCTACTAAATATTTAAATTTAAAGTATGTTCAAAGATCAAATTATTTCTTAATTCTCAATATTTTGATTATTTGCTAAACGATTTGTTTTGATTAACTGTTAAATTTTCTTTTTTTACTATGATTTTTTTTAATTGTTTACTATAGCTACTTATTTTCATTTTGAATTATTTTGTCTAGAGTTTTTTTTTTATATAAAAAAATATTAAACTAAGAATTTTTGTTACATATTGAGTGTCAACCGCGTTATTTATAAAAGTTGAACCCAAAATCTCTCACTGCGTAAAAAAAAGGGCAGGAGTATCATTATTCTAAAAGTACTTTACTAATAGATTCCAGTAAGCATTTTGTTTAAACAATAAAAGAAAGGTTCATCATTCTATATCAAACAATTCGAGCATAATGTCATGTTTTCAAGTATAATGTGGCAATTCAAATTATACATATAATTTAGGAAAAACTACAAATAAACCCCTAAACTATAGGGTTCATCACAAACGCATATCCAAACTATAAAAAATTTCAAATAAATACCCACATTTAACTACCTCCGTCAAGTTTTCCAACCATTTGGCGTTCAAAATGCCACGTGTTAAAAATTTTGCCCAGTCAACGACTGATGTGGCAAAAAATAAAGGGGCATTTTTTGAAATTCTAAAAAGACAAATAAGACCCAATATTTAAAACCCTAAAATCCAATTCCCAGCCCTCACTCCCCCCATCCAATTATGATTTCATTGTCGGCGACAATCTTCATCATCACCATTGATCTTCATCTTCACCATTGATCTTCATCCTCACCATCGATCTTCATCTTGTCTACTTCTTTATTGTTCGAAATCCCAGATGCCACCCCTAATTTTCAAATTGAAAAAGGGGTACCATACTACCATTGAGACAGCCGAAAACATAGCATAATCGTGGGTTGAATCTGCCTTTGACTGTGAAGGACTAGCGTGTGATGATAGGTCCATTTTTTTTGGGTGAGATAAGCCCACTCTTCAACATCATCGTTATCCTCCTCCATGGGGGTCTATGAGAGGGAGCAGTGACGGGGCTCAAGCTTGGGCTGGAAGGACTATAGCCCTTCTCACCCAATCTTGCTCCCTTATATATTTATGGGCAAGCTCATTCTAATATAGTTCATTTTAGTTTTATTTGTAATCCAATTTGAAGTTTAAAAAAAAACAGCAGCAGCCCAACCCTAATATCAATATGTTTATAGCCCATTTTAGTTTTATTATGTAGCTAATTTCAGTTTCATTTGTAACTCAATTTGAAATTTTTTAAAAAAACAAAAAAAAAAACAAAGTTGCAGCAGTCCATTTCAATTTTATACATATTGAAGTTAGTAAGGGGAGCTTCTCACACAGGCAGACTGCAGCCAGTAGCAAAAAAAGTTTCATCCATATTTCTTTTTTCTTCTTCTTCAAATCCATTTCACAATTTTCTTCTTCTTCAAATCCATCTCACCATTTTCTTCTCACTTATTTTCTTCAAAAAAATTTGGGTGTGTACCCATTTTCTTCTTCTTCTTCACTCGTACCGTGGAGTTTATTTAAAATCTATAATATAAATTTAGCCCATCCAAAATTTAAGTTCAAGAACCGTCACTGAGAGGGAGGGGTCTATGACAGTGAGAATGGGTAAATAGACTTACCAGATCTGCTAGACTCTCGACCTGGAGAGAGATCTGTGAATCGTCTGGGACAGGAACAATGAGGAAGACGAGGATGAATGACATCTGAGTTCGATGGGCAACGATGACGACGTTGGTGATGGTGACAGCGACGAAAACGATGGCGACGATATCCATCGATGGAAATGGCGACGGTGTCCATTGATGGAGATGGATTCGACCCTCCGCCGGTCTCGGCTTCTTCATAACCTTACTTTTCCCCATTTCTCTTAACATTGTGTAGGAATTGGAAAAGCTCCCAATCTCCTCCACAGAAGCTGTTTCATCAGCTTTTTCTCGAGATTATCCTCCTCTTTTGCGGCCGGGTCATGCTCTCGGAGCTACAAGATGTCTCCTTTTTATTTCTTTTCCTACCTTTTGTATTCATTAGCTACTTGCGTTTTTGTTTTTGAATATTGTGAAACAAAACATAGGCTTGATTGGAAGCAGTAAGTGTATACAAATGGAGTATATTGATGTGTTTGTTGCATTTCTGTTTCCTGGTTCCATGGTTTGGACTTCGAAATGAACAAAGCCGAGTAGGTGTAATGTCCTCTGAGACTTGCAACTCCCAAAAATAATTGGTTGTGGCCTTGCGGCATTTGAGTTCGAGTTCTTCGGTTTTGGCTCCATCAATAATGAAGATGAAGATTGGTGGTGAAGATGAAGTCGTAATTTGGGGGTTTGGGTTTAGGGTTTCAAATATTGGGTCTTATTTGTCTTTTTAGAATTTCAAAAATGCTCCTCTATTTGAAGCCACATCAATCGCTAATTGCACAAAATTTTTGACGCGTGGCATTCTAACCGCAAAATAGATGGAAAACTTGACGGTGGTAGTTAAATGTGAGTGGTCATATAATTTGGGTACTTATTTGAAATTTTTGATAATTTGGATATACGTTTGTGATGAACCATATAATCCGAGTGCTTATTTGTAATTTTTCCTAAAATTTACAGGTTGATCCTGCTGACAGAACTTTTTGAATTCACCACTAGGTTTAAAGTTCAATTTTTTATCCCTCAAAATTTCCTATTTGAATTTTAGAAATGTAAGATCTATATGAATACTAATATTTGATGTTACAGATGGAAGAATGAATTTTAAAATCCAAATATCATATTTTGAGAAAAATAATAATTTTTGTGGAAACACCAATTATATAATTTTGAGTTCATATCAACTTTTTCATAAAATAAAAAAAAAAATCAAACACAAGGCAAAAAAAATCAAATTTTTTCTTCTAATCGGACTATTAAACGATGAGTTTATATAAATCTTATAATTCCAAAATTAAAACTCGAAAATTTTGAAATAAATTTGAACTTCGAAATCTCCGTTCTGTATTTTTACGAAAGCCTATATTTTTCTTTTCTCATCCAAACACACGCTACTATCGAATATTAAATCTTTAAAGTTGCATAGTGTTACCAATTTACAACCCTAAATGTGTGGTCGGTTTAATTAATATTGCGGCTGGTAGCACGAAGTTTTTCGTCTTCAATTGGAGTAGTAGGCTGTCGGCTAGTCCTCCGGAGTGGCAAAAAGACTGAACAGTGTAGGGTTGAGTCGCCTGAATGGTCTTATTTTTTGGTGTCAGGGAAGATGCCAACAGGCTTCACCTGGCAGTTGCAGCCGGTACGCATAAACTGATCTCACCTCTATGGCTCTTTTATCTACATTATGTCAAGTTCACTTCAACTCAGAGTCCCACAGTGAATCGACATCCCAGTCTTTGTCCTCGAGTCTCAGTCCCGTCAATTTCCAGTTTCCGATCCAACAAAAAATCAAGTATGACATAACACAAACAAACACAAAAACACATACATCACACTATTCACACACATGAATATGATAAGGAAATTTAACGGCATCATGCACTTTAAGTAAAAGACGGGTCATGTTTATGCGTGTGGGACTTATTAGTACTAAAGAATTTGTACGAGTGACTCATCTTTCGTCGATGAAAAGTGAGAAATTTAGAGAAATATTTCCCAATGGGGCATGTAAGTGAATATAAGATGTTAACGTTGGAATTCGGCCGGGAACTGACCCGATCGTCTCGTCTCTACGGCCTCATTTTTTCCGTGTGGCAAATCCTCAACCTGAAACTTATCATTATAATGCATAGAAATATCACTAAATTAACAATCCTAGTGACGAAAAGCTTCGTCATCTTAAGAACAAATGAAAAATGTAGAAGGCTCGTTTCCATATCATCATGCAATCATCAGTTTCCGTCTCTATTGGCATAAAATTTTCAAAAATTTGCACCACATTCAGGCATGGTGCGTTTACAACTATCATCAATCAAATATAATCCACATTTTTACAGAGGACCATATAAAAATCTTGAGAACTTGTACAGAAACTCATTGAACAACAATAATCGAACGGAATAATTTAATTCCAGAAGCTGCAACTACAAAGAACTGAACTAATCTTCCTAAAGAAAAATGGCAAGCTTTTTCTCTTTATTTTGTGTTTTTTTTTTCCTCGTGAAAATAAATGGGTGAGTTCAAGGGGTCCTAAATCATGTACAACAGAAAACACTCGGGGAGCCCTCAACCTGTAAAAACTCTACTCTTCACAATCTTTTCTACCTCTGTTTCACTCAAATGTCTAATCCCATTCCCCTTCATCCACCTCTCCCCTCCTCCTGCCAAATTTTTTTTAAGTTTCTCTTCTTCCATCTTCAACAACTTCAAGCCCTCGCTTACTTTCGGGAAAAACCCCTCTGGTCTCAAACACCAAGCCCCAAATGCTCCAAATAAAACCTCCAAATCACTACCAAACCTCTCAACTCCACAATCGTGAAACTTCACGTGGCTCATTAGAATGCCATTGAAAAACGATCGATCTATCCCAGTTGCCAAACTTCTCCACACGGCAACAAAGTCTATCCCGTTCAGGTCAGTTTCAACGACTGACATTTTACCTTGCAAATAATCTAGAGCCCCGACTAGAGATTTGGAAACTGACCAACTATCCTCACCTTTTTCCTGCCACTGCCTCCTGTTCTTCATATAATCTCGACATTGAGCATCAAAGCCCCTCAACATAACCACAGACAATTTTTCAGCCCACTCTATTCGGAAGTCCTCCAACTTTACAATCTCCCCATGAAAAATACCACTTTCAAGATCATCCACTGGCACCACATTACCAGTTTGATCATCAGCTGATATTCCCAGTTGATCATTTTGACCTGACCATGTCTCAAGAAAAAAGACATCCTCACACCATTCCTTTAAAACAGATTCGAAGTAGTGAGCAGCATTTATGGAGTTTGCAACTTTAACAAGGCCATCATCATCCGTCAAGGCAGTTAGACCTTCTGCTTCTTGGCACCTGATGAGTAAGGAGTCCAAAAACTTTTGTATAATTGGTACACCAGATAATCTGAGAAACCTGGACCTCATAGAGATGCTAGGCAATGATCTACACCGATCAACAACAGATGATAGGCACCGAAGATAGGCACTGCAAATTGCAGGAGCTTTGTAATCTTCAGATAGAACAGCTCCTTGGGCTTTTGTGGTCCAATTTCTCTCATCATCAGATTCAGGTTTCAACTTTTTTAGCATATCGCTTAGTTCTATCTCTGCCCATAAATCAAGCCAATCTGGCCGATCACAGAAAACAGAAAGAGAAGAAACCTTTAAAAAGTTCCCATCGTCCTGAAGTGAAAGCAAGATTCCAGAATTTTCTATCAGAGACTTGATTTGTTTATCAAAAGATATCATCATGTCAACAAGATGAAGCAATGATAGTCTAGCCTGTGACTGAGTACGCTCTACACTATCTTCATCTAGTTGTCCATCATATTTTGGGAATATCTCTTTCGCCAAGTATGTTGATAAGGAGGATACCATTGCTGAAATCCATTCTTCCCTGCAACTGTACCCTGTTAACATTGCTTCATCAACCAGTGGTTGCAATAGTTCATCCATAGAGTCAACATAATCCCTGGTGATCTTGTAGACAAGTGCAAAAATAAATTCTGGCTTATCAACCCATTTTGTGAAATGGCGTTGGGATGCCAAAGATATAGGATTTACTAACTCTTCAATCACCCAAAGTGGCTGATGCAGAGCAAGTTCTAGATTATAGCCATCTAGTTGACGCGATTTTCTTTGTCTCTGCAATTCCTGAAGGCTGCACAAGGCAAAAAAGTTTCCACAGTACTGGTCTTTGAGGTCTCCTTTGATAGTGAAAAGAGGATTCAGAACTTCAGATGATCTCCCCGTATCTGGAGCTGAGGAGATCAAATTGGCAAGAGGCGGTGGCCATCCAAGGGAAGTAAGAAGGGCCCTGTGACCTGCTATAGCTTGGGGTCTCAAAATGGCCAGAGCTCGATCTACTCTGTGATCAACTGCTGACACAAGTTGTGCCCATTGAGGGTGTGCCTTTGCAACTGAAGTTAAAGTATATTCTATTAGTTTAAGGGTTTTAATAGCACCCAACCGCATTTCCTGAGGGAAAAAAAGAGAATTAGGCATAGCGAAAACTGGTATAAGAAATTGTAATTATTGCATTTTTTTTGTTATAATAAGATAGATACTCACTTCTGAATTCTGTTTAGACGAATGCTTCCATGAGTTTTTCTTCATGGTAGACGATACAGCATCTTCAATATCACCAATCATAGTTTGAAGTTTCAATGCTGTCTCTGAAGGATGAAATAAGAAATGTGAGACGGTTCGATATCAAAGATTCAAGTAGTAATTTGCTTTGCAGTAGCCAATAATTCTAGGAACAAAAAAATGTAGCACGCGCATATAAAACGGGGAAGAAAGTGGCCAAGCTAATGGCAAGTACCCCCAACACACAGTATGTAAATGGAATAATTCAGTAGTATAAGGAAAACTTCACATTGACAGAAAATATCCAAAATGTGGAAAAAAAATCTGGCTGGATGGCTTTAAAAAAGTCCAAATAATAAACTTCAAGATTACTATCAAAACTCTGATATTTCAACTAATTAAGAAGCTAGGATTGCTCATGTTGGAACTCAATCACAAGCAACAATCTTTCAACGCCAACAATTTTTAAATGAGAACCATGAAGAACTGGGATTCTCCAATCTTGTATCTAGCCACGTTATAGTGTCACGAAAAAAAATTTCATCTTTTTCATGGTTCTACATTAATAATCGCTTACTGCCTAAACAAGAATATGATCATACCTCATTTAGCCATTGGAGGCATCAGGTTTCCCAACACATACTCTACAAGTGCATTAACACAAGCATACAAAGAAAAAATGACAGACTTTCATAAGATCCATACAATTTTCAAGTTCGAGGACAAATTGGTTGATAAGTAGATTGAATTTCTTATTCGATTCCTCCTTTTCTTGTGTAAATAATTGAAGGATTAATGTGGTATTTCAGAATTGATGTTACCATTAATCACGAAATGGAGAACAAAGTTTCAATTATACATTTATGGTACCTTGTCAAGTTAAAGAGCTAGTACAATCTGAAATGCTAAATCTTTCAGCTAAAACAAGTTCTTTAAATTTATAAGTTCATAGTGCAGACCCCCTACCTGCGTATGTTCGAACAGACTCGACCCTCGCCACTTCTTTCGCCAATGCTGGCAGCTCCTCCCCCAATATATGCTCCCCTCTCTCCTTTCCTTCTCCATCTACAAACGAAACTTTACAAAATTAAGAAAACAAAAACGGAATTCAACCAAAATTCGGTAATCTTAATGAGAATTGAACACTTCTCAATACCAGCACACACAAACCTGAGCTATTAGAGCGAGTGGAGGATCCGAGACCGGTCAATTGAGCATTGATGTCGCCTAAGAGGCCGTGGACGCGATCAGAGAACGAAGCGTAAGATAGAAGGGAGGATCCGAGGCTCCAATTCAAGTCGATTAGGTTTTGATCCAAGTCACCGCAAGAGACCTGGAGCTCAGCTAGGAGAGTGGGAGCCCTGCTCAGATTTTCATTGGTCCGGAACTTGTTGTTGAGGAAGGAGACGACCGAGGGTGCGAGGTCAGAAGGTGAAGGTAGGGTGTGGAACGCGAAATCCATGGTCCCAGTCCCAACTCAAGTCATTTCGGTTGGGTGGTGCGAGTGGGAAATTTGAATGACCCGCGAGGATATTTTAGGGTTTTAACTGGAATTTCCGAGACTGAAAGCCGGTGCTGGAATGTTCATTGCTTTCATAGTCAGTTATTGGGCTTCAATATACCCAATTAGTGGGCTTTAAATGAGCCGAACAAAGAAATCTTATTAAGCCGTGGAATGACTTTCCTACCATTCCTTAGTGATACAATTTGGGTTGGGCCAACCCGAATTTGTTATATAATATATTCAAGTCGACATTTAACTTGAGCGGGCGGGTTTTGTTATTGTGTAAACCCATCCGAACTAACTCGAGTTCAACTCGAGACTTGTTAAGTTGAATTGAGAGTAGCCAGCCTGAATCTGCTCGACTTCCAGCCAAATCCAGACATACCGAATTAATTTGACTTGACCAAGTTTATTATAACATTTATTACACATTTAATAATTACCACCTAAGCCTATCCAACACTAGGTTGTTAAGTCCAATCCACCAAGCAGAAGCGCAAAATATTAACCTAAACCATACCACTCAATATTAACAAAGCAAAAAGGACAAAAATAATTACCCCCCTCCCCTCTGATGTATTATGCTGCAACAAGGTAAACATTAGAGTTAGTGTTATTATGTATTTAGCCATGTTTTTGTGTGTTATTATCAATATTCAACATGGTGTTAGGCGCTTTGAGAACGGTTAGCATGAATCTAGCGCTAAGGTAGCTAAGTGGACTCTAAGTGAGGATCTAGTCATTTTTTTTTAATTAAGGGAAAAATTCAATTAATTAATAGTATAATGTTATACTATATATAAACATATTCACATCCACAATATCATAGTGGGTACAAACGAACATATCCACCAACCCACTACCGTTTTTTATTGGTCCACTCCACTAGCCCACTTAAACAAATTCAGTCTTAAACTCTGTGACTGTGTGAGAGCGAGACATTGTCATTGACGAAGAGTTGAAGAGAGCGGAGAAGACTTCAGGCGAAGAGTTTAAACATTGCCTCCACTTGAAGCCATGATGACATGACCCACTTATAAAACACTTTGATAATTACGTCTGGTCCTCCTCCCATCTAACAAACAACCCAAAATACTGAAGTTATCCTCGAATCTTGTCAGACAAGGGATACTCATAACACTTTATTGCTCCTACATCCGCCTCATAATCTACCCCGATTTTCGTGTAATGACCCTGAAGGGTCAATAAAACCATTAAACCGTATGAGTGGACAAAAAGACTTATGTACAAACATATTTTCAAAACATAAACCTTTACCCCTTCATGCATGCAAAAAGTAAAACGTAAACAAATGAACAATCAAGTTTCAAATTAAACAAATTGTATATCTTGGGACCACAACAATCATAAAAATAACGAATAGCATATGGCCCACATTTCCTGAAATTCATGTTCATAAAATCATATAAAATATCCTAGACACAAATATCGGTAAATCGGACCAATGTGAAAACATCTAAATATAAGAAATAATAATCAAACAGAATCAACTAATCCTCGATGCTCGAATACTAGTCTCGATAAGAAAACTGTATAGGCAACCTCGGAAACTACACAAGCATCGTCTGAGTCATGTAACACCCCGAAAATCCAACTTATGTAAAAATTATAAAATAATATGTAAAATGACGTTTTTACCCTTGAAAAGGGAGTGGCTAAAGTTGACTTTTTATGTGGGATACTTTTTCATAACTTTGTGAGGACCATTGTGTAGATCTCGAGACGTTGAGTCCGTAAACAGGCAGCATGTCGAAAACGGAGCTCGGATGTGAAAGTTACGGATATACGAAGTCCAGGGGCAAAACGGTAATTTGCCGAGCGAGGGGCAAAATGGTCTTTTAACAAACGAACGGTGGATGTTGACTCATGCTACCAGTGTAACACCCCGGAAATTCGAGGATTCCCATATTGTAATTTAATGTGTGATTTGACGATTTTACCCCTATGAATGGTATGGTCAAATTGTTGACTTTTTGATTGATGAACTAAATGAACTTTGACCTATGATCGTGACGTAGTTCGGGACGTCACGAGTTCATAGACAGGTGGCACGTCCAATTCGGACGATCAGGGTAAAAGTTATGACTTTCGGAAGTTCAGGGGCATTACCGTAATTTGGACTCTCGGGAGAAAATGTTGACTTTTCTTTTGACAACTAATTTTCAGTTGACTCAAGGACCGTTGGGTAGGCCTCGACGTCCTGAGTCCGTAGACAGGCGGCACGCCGAAATCGGACTTCGTACGAGGAAGTTATGGTCAGAAACGTGAATTCGGGAAGTTCGTATCTCGGTTTTCGTGTCGAATATTATATTCAGGAAATCTGATTGGAGGACACCTGGTGAGTGACAAGTGTCACTCACCCATTGGCTAGATTGGATCAGATCCACTATTGGATTAATTAACATTTGAATCAGCTTTAAATTCCAGCCCTTGGATTGAAAACCCCAGATCTGATCTCAGCCCTTGATCTCATTTTGAGATTCAATCTGGGCCGTTCATTTCTTTGAGCAGCTTTCCCTCCATTTCTATATATTTCCATACCCGACACCCACATGCTGCCATTTCGATCATCACACCTGCGTGCACCTGACCCTTTTGCTTCAGGCGTGGCTAAACTGAGCTGGTGAGGGCTGAGGCAAGGCGGTGAACGGCGACAGGCGGCGGCGAGGTGAGCGGCTTAAACCCGAAACGGTTTTAAAACCCAGAATTTTGGTAAATCCTTTTTCCTACATTTAGTTTGTTTTTGATGGATCCTAATCGACTCTAGGGACTGCCAGGAACCTTCTGCGATTGAACTCGTGGCCGGAGGAGCTCAGGGCGGTGACTAAACGGCGACGGAAACCGGCTCTGTTCTTCGAGGTAGGCCCTCGATCCTATCAGTTTTTCTCCATTCTTTTTACACTGAACCAATCTAGGGACTCAGACGAGTAGTTAGGAATTGAAAGGAACGAAATTGATCCAGAAATGAAGTTATGGCAACCGGGTCATGATCGCGGGTCTGATCGACCCGAGTTGCAGGTTTTCGGGTCAACCCGTCTGAGGACAGCGGTGATGACGTGGCACCCTGTCAGCCTGTCAGATGACGTGGACTAACCGTGAGCCGACACGTGTCACATGTCAGTGCACAGTCAGCACTGACATGTCAGTGACGTGGACCAGTCAGGGACTGCCACGTGTCACTGACATGTCAGTGACGTGGACCAGTGCCGTGCTGACACGTGGCACATGTCAGATCTGACACGTGGTCTGACAGATCAGTGTGGTGGACCAATCAGATGTTGACACGTGGCACCTGTCAGAGTCTGACATGTCAGACCTGACAGCTGTCAGATGACGTCAGCATGACGTCATGCTGACGTCAACAGTGACGTCAGCGATGACGTCAGCAGGAACTGTTCCTGCGTTGACCGCCGCGTTGACCAGCGCGTGGGGGCGCGTGTGAACAGTGTTTCTGGTGGGACCACCACCATTCTTTAGGTTTCGACGATCTGGATCCAATGGCGGTGGTTTCGGGTCGATCGGAGATCTTTAAGTTGGTCAAAATAAGGTTTATTGCCTTGGAAAGCGCGTTCGGGCGGCTTTCCCGGGCCGGTTTCGACCTAGGTTTTCATGGTTGAATGTTGGGGGTTTAAATTGACCTTTACGAATACTTGGACTTGACAGGGATTGTACATTTGTACCAGGACGAGGGTATACGTTCGGTTTCTAGCAGGATTGTACTGTGAGTGGGCCATTTTCTTAAACCCTTGAGTGCATAAATGTTTTCTGGTTTTATAATACTTATTCACATGCTAAAACAATAATGGTTTTGATGATATGGAAAATATGGTTATGGCACGTTTCACGGTATTTGGGCTTGAGACCCGTCTGATGAAACTTAATGATTGGTTCGGATGTTATCTATGTATATATATGCCTTGCATGTGGATATCAATAAAATGCATTTGTTACTGCACTGTATAGATCCTTCCATATTATATTGTCTCCTCCGGATGAGGTACCCCGGAGAGGTCACGGACGTCTAGAACGTCCAGCGTCTATGACGCTAAGCATCGGGGATGCTGTACCCGAACGGGGTTCGGGGATTGAACTCGGAATTGAGACCCGAGTGGCACGCGTAGCCTTGTGATTGTGACCTTATTGGACGTCAGGGACGTCAGACATCAGGGATGTCGGGATTGGAGTGTATAGTGCAGCAACTAAAATTATACTTATGGTTTTATTATATGCCTTATGGTTCATATTATATGGTTTATGATTTTGAATTATGATGCACGCATGTTTGGAAAACGGAGGGGCAAATTATATGTTTTACTTATCAAACGATTTCATAAACTTGAGTTTCGGTCCACTCACCCTTAATGTTTTGATAACCCCTCCAGGTCGGGAAACTAAGGTAGAGGAGGAACCAGAGGCTGAGGCATAGATCTACTTCTGCGTACCTGAACCCCTGCTGGGCGGTGTACCCGCAGGTTTACTTTAGAGTCGTGCTCGCAAATTTGTAATTTTGGATTATATCCCTTGTCTGACATTCGTTTAATTCGGATTTGATGTATGACTTTAATTTGGTTATTTATGCTTTTAAATGTTTTGAGGTTAAAATTTGTATGAATTATTGGGTGTCAGACGGGAGCAGGGCACGTCCCCTTGTGGTCCCTGTGGGATCGGGGCGGGTCCTGTCAACCAGCCAGTGACACTTGTCACTTTGTCCCCCACCTTTGCCCCGGATTTCATGGATGAAATTATGAATTTGGGACATTAATCCCTTAATTAGGGAAAAAGCATTTCATTTGTCCCTTCCTTAACCGTGTTATACATTGGATTGCTTCAGTTATGAATGAGAAATTGAGAGGACTGAGTTAGAGAGAAAAGAACACGAGGGACAGAGAGGTAACTGACATTACAGAATTCGAAAATTTGGACAATTATGGTGAGAATTCGAATTCGAAATTGTGAGCTTTAAGGATCAAAATTGAGGCTTTATTAAGCTTCCTGAGATCATTTCGAACCAATCCACAAAAAAACAAAGAGAATTGGTGTTGTATTGAGTAAGAACAGAAACTCCAATTTCTGCTCAAAATCGAGCTTGAGTTCGAATAGCTGGAGGTAAGAACTTGTGTAATTAATTATGTAAAAATGTTTATTACACTCTCATGATGCTTCCTGTGTCAATTAATTTGAAAAACCAGGATGAATTGAGTGAGCCTGATAACGAAACCCGTTTGTATGTTCATCATGGGATATGAGGATTTCGGTTGTAATTGAAGCAATTAAATTCACAGAACCTAAATTAAGATGATTTAGATGAAATCAGGTTAAAGAATGGAAGAAATCGAGGTCGAATTGAGGGAGATTGTGCCGGGTCTGATCGCGGGTTCACGACCCGTTTACCAGATATTCAGGTGAAAGAGATGGTACTGTAGCAGTACTGTGCACAGCGAGTGGCTTTCACGCGCAGCCGCTTGCGGCGGCGCGTGAGGGCGCGTGGCTGGGTTTCTAAGGATGGGTCCAATATAATTTTTGATGTTCTCGATGATACGAGCCTATTGGCGTTGGTTTCGGGTCAATCGGATATGGATTTGGAGTAGTTTCGAGTACTCGAAGCGTATAGTTTATGTTTAAATAATATTATAAAATTCCGACGATTAGGGAATTCACATGTGGGACTATACGATAGTCTAGTAACCTTAAATTACTTTGTTTGACAGACCGGAATATTCTCAGGACGTCGGAAGATAGCGAACAGCTTGAGGCTGAACAATCAGGACGGTGTGTGTAAGTGGACTTTTGTTTTCTAACAGTGATGCATGCATATATGATTTAAACGCTTTATTATATGATTTGATATGATTGATGTTTCAATCCGGTGATTTCTCGATTTTCTAGATTATTATATTATTTTTGGCACGATTTTCGAGAAATTATGAAATTGATGTTTTGGGCGTAGGCTCGGAATTGAAAATGATGTTTTGACTCGGGTTATGAGTCAGGGATTGAAAATGATGTTTTGACTCGGATTATGAGTCAAGGATTGATTTCATGGATTTATATGAAAATGGCAACTGAGGTTGCGATCGCATGGATTTGCGTGAAAATGATATTTTGGGCTTGAGACCTAATTGGATAGTAATTTTGACTCGGATTTGGAGTCACATGTGAATATGATTAAATTGATGATTTTGATTTATAAAGTGAATTCTGGACACTGTTTTATGATGGATTTGTGGAACTTGCTTTGTGAAAGTTATGTTTTGGGCACATGCCCTATTGAAATGTTTTTTATTCGATTTGAGACATAAATGATTTTAAAATGAGATTACTGGATTTGGTGACTGTTCCACATATACCATCCTCTGTGATTTGACAGTCTCCTCCAGACGTTGTAGATCCTGGAGTAGTCACGATCCACTGCCTGGAGATGAGTAGCTCCGAGGGAGGCTCAATCTCAGGAGCGTGGGATTATGATGATATCCTCCAGACGTCGTATATCCTGGAGATGATATCACCCCAGACGTTGTAGACCCTGGGGGATGTACTCGAACGTGAGACTCCCGAGTTTACACGCGTTGCATTGATATCGTGACGGGTTACTTGGATATTGGGATTGGATATTGAGGATTGGTGATATTGTGATTTATTGATATTTGTGTCCAGATACTTTATAACATATACTTTATATCATGAACTAATTTGATGAACATGAGTTTTTACGGACCATGGGAAAACATGTTTTGATTTTATCGGTCCACTATTTATACTTGATTGATTTCATCTCATTACTCATGATTTATGATATGCATGCATGTTTGCGAAACTGGAGGGTTAGAATGTGTTTTGGTAAATGTATTTATCAAACTTCATTTTTGTCCACTCACACCTTTAATGTTTTATTTACCCTCCAAGCCAGTGCACATGTACAGGGGCTAGACACGAGGCAAAAGAATAAGTAGACCGTTGCGCACTCAGACACCGTACAGAGTAGGAGTTTGATCCCTACTTGTAATATTACCTATGCTCTGTGAACCGGTTGACTAGTCAAACTTGTAATGTCAACGGTCCTGTAAAACTTAACTATCCCTTGTCTGACAATGTCTGCGTTTGTTGTGTTGTATATGTATATGCTTGGTTACTTTTGGCACTTTAGAGTTATTGTCAGACGGGAGCAGGATCCATCACGACTATCGAGGGATAATCGAGATGGGTCTTGTCAGTCACATCCAAGAACCCTACATAACAGTAATGAACATAATCCATGGATTAAAACCATGCCAGCCTCATAACCAAGTACAATCAATCTGATATCATTTTCAAGTATCAGTCACATTAAACAACAACACTGCGTGTAAGCAAATTTGGGAATTGTACGAAGTACCATCCGAGTCAAGTTTGGAAACTGCATTAACGCACCATCCAGACACGTCTGAGAACTGCACGTAGCACCATCTATACTATAATAATAACCCCCAGGAATTGCACATAGCACCATCTGGGTCATGTTCGGGAAATGCACTCACGCACCATCTGGAGACGTCTGGGAACTGCACGTAGCACCATCTAGAATGTAATAGTATCCCCGGGGAACTACACGTAGCACCATCCAGGTCAAGTTCGGAAACTAATCAATTTTCCAGCCTTAGAAAAACGAAGTCTTGATCTGAACGTCTGTGCGCTGACCAGATTCAATTTTCCAACCTATGTATTGTGTGTTTGTTCACATATACCTTAAACTATTCAAATCGTTATACCCTAATTCAGTCCGAAAATTATGTCATAACAAAGTTTTTAAATCCAGAATCTTGGAATTGAAGTTGGTGGTTCTTGTCTTCTGTAAAAAAAAAAATGGTGATTCTTGTCATTATGTGTGTAAAAAATGATTAGCACTTTCCTAAAAAGTGATTAGCACTAGTTAATTGTTATTAAAAACAATTGGGGCTTGAGGTGGTCCAAAACCAAAAGTGTGGCATTGCCGCATTGGACAGGCAGGGAAAAATAGTACCTTTGGTTGAGTTGATCATCTCCATTCATTCATGGTTGTTCACTATTGCGTCATCTCAATTTTAAACACTATCCTAATTTTTATTGCCTTTTAAATATGTAGTGCAACATAAACCTACCCACCATTTGCAAACCCGCCCAAAACTTTGCCATAATGTAAGGCTTTTTTCACTCCTCTTTGGATTTGGACCACTTGAAACATGTCAATCAAGCATCAAAGTCTAAACCCACAAAGAGAATAGGAACTCAAAAGCAAACTGAAAACGCCGAACTTCGGACTTCGGACTTTGAATGCAAAGATAATTGTTCTTATGGATAGTGTCATGTGTCATGACACGTAGTAGATATGAGTGTTGTTCATAAATTGTTAAAAATTGAAATCGATTTGATTCAAACTATTATTTGTACCCTTGCTTGGATTTGACTAAATAAAAATCAAATAATTTGAAAATTCAAACCACTCTATTAGTAACATTTTGATTTTAAATTTTCATTTTGAAAAATATTGGAATCCAAATCTAACCGTTGAGGTTCTTATTTATTTATTTATATTATTTATTATGTAATAGTTTTCAACTCTATAATATATGTTAATGTAATTTTTCATTTCATACCTTTCCTCACTTAATCTTACCTATTTTGTGCTACTTTTGAATTTATATTATATCTAAACATAACTCAACGTATTTGAAGTTTTAGATGCTGAAATGTTTAACATATATATATATATATATATATGAATAAAATATTCATATAAATGAATGAAATAGTGATGTGAATAAGTGAAATCTTAGTGAGAATTGTGGACTTTTGAAAAAAATTATGTTTCGGATGATTTTTTAATGAAACAATTACACGAAAAACCGATCCACACCAAACGGCTTAAATTGAACCCGTTTTAATTTTAATTTTTGAAAATCTAAGTCGGATTAAACCGTCCACGCTTCACAAATCTTATATTATGGAGAGAGTATAATACATTGCGTAGGGTAAGGAAACTGCATTATAGGAAAACGATGGAGTTAATAATGGTACGTATTTGCCTTTATCGTTCGATATGTTGTTGGAATGAAGCCGCATTTGACATTGATCGAAACCTAAACCACTGACATGTCGAAGACAGATTGTTACGGTTGATAATTTGGGCGCCCTTCTTTCTAAATTCGTTTTCTTCCTTTTTCCGATTTTAGTTACCGCGGGAGAGGCACTAGTAGTAAAACTCTGTAGCACTCAAAACAGCAACTAACATAGAAACGGGAACCGTACTCAAAATTGTTTTTTTTTTTCCTCAACAGAAAGATCAGGTGACTGCTTCCATTTTTGGGTGCTCTACCCACCAAATATGGAGACCCCCCCGCTCTCCCAGATGTGCCACTGTACTCTAAAATAATTTTCGGACGTCAGCGCAACGATAAAAAGGAAAGGTAAATCCCAAAATTCTAAAACCCACATGCTCTGCACAACCGATGAAAAAAGTAAAAAGTAAAAAAGGAAAAGGAGAAAGCAGTGAAAGTGGAGAGTACAAATAGAATTGAATTGGTTATGTTTTGTCGTTTTGTCCATCGATAGGCGGAGACAATGAGTTTAATGAGGGCACGTACTGCCCACGTGAGCACCGCAAACTGTTCTTCGTGGGGTCCACTCATAGAGGCTGCAGTCAGTCAGAAACCGTTTTCCACATAACAAAAAATAAGTACAATTTTGTACTTTTATTTTTATCTTTATGTTCTGCAGGTAAAAAGTACACCCACATCACTGTAGCATGAGAGAGGGTACAAGTAGCAAAATACAGTAAAAGACTCAAACT
This sequence comes from Prinsepia uniflora, assembly GCA_032719365.1. Classification (NCBI taxonomy): domain Eukaryota; kingdom Viridiplantae; phylum Streptophyta; class Magnoliopsida; order Rosales; family Rosaceae; genus Prinsepia; species Prinsepia uniflora. Next base: position 76,086,033 of record CM064865.1, on the reverse strand, counting down.
GTCTGTGCTCAAAATTAAATAATTGAAAAAGAAAAAAGGATCGAAAGAACATTTACAGGAATAATCAGAGTCCCGGCCGAATGAAATGAAATCTAAGTGCGAGATTTTTAAGACTTAAAATAATCCACCAAAAGTAACCAATAGCTTCAACGGTAAAAAAAAATAAAATAAAATAAAATAAACTGAGAATAAAATGATCAAGATGCAGAGGATGCATAAGTCACAGATTTGACAATTTCACCTGCATTTTTTTTTTCTTTCCTGAAAATGATGCCTCTTAACACATTCTTTTCCATGTCAATCACTGAAAAAAAAATAGTAAATACCAACAAAAATCTAGCACCGAGTCTAGAAAACCCGGGTTCATACCATTCACCGAGTCATGAAAACCAGGGATGGGCTCATACGTTACAGATTTTCCGGTAACTGTCATGGATGAAGAACACATGGCTGAGAAATATGAAAGTAGCTTTAAACCTGTAACAGGAAATAACGTATAATATGTAAAATAACAACAGAAGTCACTTACCACAGCATTAACTGGACATAATTTGTGTGATGTAATGTAATAAACTGAAGAGCATCCCACATCAGTCGTTTCAATGCACAAATGGTAGATGTTGTATTATTTGAATCACTCTTACCTAACTTGTGTTTCTGAATTTATGATAATTCAATGAACTGAGCAACAACCACAATCAGGAAGTCAAGATTTTGATATTGAATTGCAGAAACAGAAGATAAATCCAAGCATCCTTCTCATTTCCTTGCCTCAGGTTCATCAAGGAAAGGAAAATAAGGCCTTACCAAATGGATACAAAAACTATATATGTCATCAGATTTGTGTAGAAGATAATTCGAGGGAGCAACACATCATCACTTTCTGCAAAGACAAAGGGAAGAGAAAAAACCTGAAGATATACTGATGTGGTGGCAAAAAAGCTAGAATACGAAAATTAAGAGCCTATTGAATCAGAATGGATGTGATCAAAATATGTAAAAGGCAGCTAACTAGCTATTACTAGATAACAAAAGAAAAATGAGTTTTACATCGGTTACAATATAGCTGTACCCTAACCAAACAGTAATGCAGTCTATAATAAATAGCTACGCAGTGGCAAATAACGGACATAAGGAAAAAAGGTTATGCCAATTGTGCATTTTTGCTAATGAAATCAATGTAGGTATCGATATGGAAAGCACTACAGAACCATCCAGAAAACGAAATCACAAAACCACACAAATTTACACTTATCCGGGAGTATCATGAATCTTTCAAAGCTCTGCTTATACTAGCAAAATAGCCACAAATTTGCCTGCATAAAATAACCAAATAAATAGGTTAATATGGTCCAAGTACAAAAATTTTCAAGACAAAAAAGAGGAAAACCTGATGTACATGGCCCGCCTGTGGTTGAAAAACTAACTTGATCTGAAATAGTTGCAGAACAAAATAATAGTAATGTCTGAGGCTTAAAAACCATTATCTTTACTTCAGAAATACCAAGAGGCCTTGAAAATAATTCAAGGAATTCTTCAAAAGCACACTCAATGAGAAAAAGCATGCCCAATGCAGTCCTGCCAATGCCTTGGCTCCGGGCCATTCCAACACAATAAGCCAGATCCAAAAGATGGATTTAGTCTAAACTTTTAAGTGACCAACCACGTATTATTTATTATTAGTTAATTAGTTATAATAATACTCCCAACCGATGATTTCTTAATGTATTTGGATCAAACCATATTATTATGTAATACATTGTTCATATAGTAGGTCAGTATGCTATAGCTAATCATCTTTCACAAGACAAATATATGTAAAATTTACTTTCTTGATAAATATATAGGGCAAATCGAAGATGATAGATTAATACGGTCACTGCAGAACTTTCTCTTTTCTCTAATACTGTAGATCCTACATACAGGGTAATAAAAAAATGATAGACTAGCTAGTGCAGAAATTTTCACTCTTCTCTAACTATCGATGTTTGTTGGTCCTATATGTTATAGCTTTTTCCATCTAACAGGCCTTAAAAAGAGAAACTTTCCACAAAGCATTCGACTTTAGCAGTAAAACTGCGCAGCCAAAGTGTTATCACCATTTATACTTCACAGTAAGAAAGACATCAAGTCCACCAGAAAGAAAGACACAAAAGGGGAAAATTAGAAAGAAATCCCCACCACCTAAATTACAGTGCAGGTCCATTCAGATTGTGCAACACTGCATAACAAAGAATATAGAACCAAAGATAAAGATTATAAATCTATAAAATGCATTTAATTCCCTATTTTTTTAATCCTCCAATGTGCGAGGAGAAGGAGAACTTGGAGATATAATTGCTAAAGAAATAAAGGAAATGAAAGCTTGAACCATTACACAATTCTGCAATGTTTCAATAAAACTTATGAAAGAGTTGCCACAAACTAAAACATGTACCAGTACTTCAGTTTATTCACCTTTGCCTGTCTACATGACAATCATTGAAAGCTCTCAAGTTACCAAAGGGGAAAAAGAAAAAAACGCAACGCAATAAAGGCAAAAAGAAAAAAAGAAAAGGAAAATAACTCTCCAGGCCTCCCTCTGTGATTGTATCTATGACTCTAAATAAAAACCTGAATTTCCCCAAAAAGGAGGGCAGAGATTACCCACGAGCCGGAATCCCATCTCCTTGAAAAGCGAAGATTGCAAATTCCACCCAAGATTCCGCGCACACGGTGCCACTGAAACCGGACACCTCAGCATCCCATCACCGCACAATTATACACAAAGCTGCCAGATGGTTTTCTGGCAAGCAAGTTCCATTGAGGCGAGCCTCCATCAGGGACCCATGCATTGAGTTCAATTGTCCCTCCACCTAAAACCCTAGGTCCACCAATCACCATTAGCTGATCTCCACAAGCCCTAAAGGCTAACCCCCAACCATTCATCGAGACTGCCCGCTCAGGTAATCTCCCAACAGTTACCCACACATTCTTCTCCATATCATATTTCCTCACCTCCTTTTCTGCATAATCTGCAGCATACAATATATTATTTACAACTGCAAGCAGAGGAGGTGCCTCATCAGCAGCAGTAGGCGCCTCAGTCACCCCAGCCCCTACATTTCGTCCAGGGAACATGTTTGGTATCTCAGTCCAAGTCCGCTTCTCCAAATCATACACCTCCCCGCTGGTAAGTTGCTTCGGATCACCCACTCCTATCCCACCAATGACATAAAACTTCCCATCTATGAATACCCCAGAACACATTTTTCTTGGTATATTCATGCCAGGAAGAGTCCACCAAGTTCCTGTTTCTGAATTATAAAGCTCAGCAGAGTTCAAGATATTGCCACGTGGATCGCATCCACCAGCTAGAATTGCAATTTCACCACGGCTAGCAGAACCAAACAAGCATCTAGGTGTATTCATCTTAGTGCCGGATGACCACGTGTTGGTCAAAATGCTGTACCTGTAAACAACATGGGACGTTATTTCCTTTCCAAAAACAAGAAGTTCAGTACCAACGGCCAACGACTCCTTGTCCGAACACATGAAACATTCATTTGACGTCATTCTAGGCAAATGCATCCAACGTCGACGATCTGGATCAAATGCCTCCCATTCAAGAAGGTTGCAAGAGAAGTAAACCCAATGCTCAACAATACCCATTCTCCGCCTCAATGTGTACAGCTCCCCACTCCGAATTAGAGAGCGGAAGTTTCTGTTCAATGATGCAATAGAGCCATAATCAGACCTTGAGCACCGAAGGAGGCAGTTGATTGAGATATCCCGGCCAAGTTGATTGATTAGTGAACTTGAATCAGCACTGACACCTCCCTGTTGCTGGTCATTTGATTGTTCCTTGGCTGAGGGAAGGCCACACGGATCAATAACTGTTTCCTCTCCCAGAATAGCATCTGATAGTTTGCATGCCTTCCTCAATGTGAGTTCTTCTACATCTTCAAGGGGGCGCTTAATGTTTGAGAGCTCCATAACACGTTGAGCATTGTAATTCCATTTGCTCTCTTGCTCATATGAGCTCGGCAACTCCCTTGACACAAGATAGGAAGGACCCTCCAACATGGTGTTGGAATTCTCCAATTTGACAAGCTGGAAAGGAACCCTTCCTTCGTTACCCATCGAAACAAAATCAATGAGTAAACAAAACAAAATTCAATATGCCTAATTACTCCATATACATAAGCAACTATGGGCTAAGTATCTGCCAAGCACACAATCCTTAAATTAAATCCAGACACCATTCATAAAGATTTCACTTAACAAATAATTTCATTAGCTATATGTTTATGTGTGGGTGTACTCATACAAATCCCAGAAAAATCTCTATAAATCCAAATTTCCAATAAATAAAAGCACATGCAACAATGCCTTCTAGATCAAGAGCATATCTTCATGTATAAAAAATTCATTACTCGTCCATAACAAGTAAAACAGCTGAAAATTCAAGTGAGAAATAAGTAAAACAGCTGAAAATTCAAGTGAGAATCAAAAACTAGCATGCATAAATCGAATCCATGGCCAAATATATAAATTACCCAAATCAGATCTTTGAATTGAATCCAACATAGAAAACCCAGAAAAAGAAAACACAATCAATTGAAAACGGATTATCCACCTCCAAGACTAATTAAAATGTTAATGCAGCAGCTAAATCCAAATACAAACAACTTTTAATCAACAAACACAGACTAAGAAAGAAATCCATTTCCAATTCCTCATCCATATCTAAGAACCCATGAGCACTTTTTTTTTTTTTTCCCACCTGGAATTGAAGAAATGACAGCTCCTCACAGAACAAAAAGAAGCAAAGCCAAGGCAAGAATGAACCAGAAATTTTCACAAAAACAAGAGTACAAAGTAGAAGCTTACGAATTTGGTGAGAAGGAGACGGTGTGTTTGGCCCCAGCTCTTCTTCTCCTCCTTATTCTCCCTCTCTCTATTGCGCTTAGATTCTCTCTCTTTTGCTTCTGGTTATATTCGCTGTGTGGGAGAGTATTAAATAATACATACAAATAAAAAAGAATAAGGAAATATTTTGTTATTAAAATAAAACTTTTTATTTTACAGAGGGAAAAAAAGGCAACGTTTGTGGGTCCCGCAAAGAGGTATATTATAGAGTCGCCGCTCGCCGATTGGATTGCGGCCAGAAGGGACTGAAACCGCTAACGGCCGTTTCGGCACGTGTTGGAAACGTAAGAGTCCGCGACGAGCCCGACCCCATTCCGCAAATAAACGACTGTCTATGGTTGCATTACCGTTTTGGCAATAGGGGTGGTTTTTGAAAAATGCGATGGTTTTTCAGTCTTTCTGGTTTTCCTTTATAGCATCCCTCGCTTTAATGGCTTCCCTCTTTTGTTTTCGTTTGCAGATATCATCAAAATTTTCGGGTTTCAAGTGATGCATCTCGTTTTGGATGAGTTGGATTTTTGAGTATTGATTTCAGTTATACTTCTTTCTTTTAAGTTTTTCAAAAGCCATGCATGAAAAACCGGTCAAAATTTTTTGAATTTCAATTCCTCACGACTCCCTCTTATTATTCAAGTTTAGTAAGACTATGGTACTTTAATATTTACGGTCATAAGTACGTGTGAAGACGAGAGATAAAAGTAAAATCTTTTAAGTGGAATCATGTTAAATCAATTTTGAAATTTTGAATACCTAATAAGTACCTATAATTGAATATTAACATTCACATTACATTTTATCGTGATAACAAGATACTATATGAAAATTTGTAGTATATATATCTGTAATTTAATGATAGATATGCGAATCTATTCACGATCTGTAGGACCTATACCGTTAAAATAAGAGTTGGAATGTAAGCGTCTTATCGATATCTATTTATGGATTAGCATAATTTTTTTTTTAAAAAAAGGATAAGAATACTAAACCTAACCAAAGAAGGAAAATTAAATGTTGTAAAAGCTAGAATGAGAAATAAAACAGAACGTACATAATTTTTTCAAGTGAACCTTTAAACTAGATTAACTTAAAGTAGGACTCGACAAATAAAGAGAATAATTTGAAGGTTAACAAAAGAAGTAAGAGGAAAATGGAATGCGAAATAAAACGAAATTACTATATATTTTGCACGTGTAACCATCAAACTATAACCCAAAGTAGAGCTATCAATAAAAGAAAGAAAAAGTAAAGACTTATTGAAAGAATAAGTTAACTTAGACAAAGTCACAAAACATTCAACCATCAAATGATAAACCAAAATAGGGCTTGACAAAATGGATAGTACGTATCAAGCAAAGAAACTTTGAAAAGTTAATATATGCAATCACAAAGTATTAATATTCATAAATTGGATAAAATCATTAGTCGCTGACTCTCAAACTTTTCTTCATGATAAGGGGGAAATTTGTTTCATATCGTGGACTTGAGGAAGGGAAAACTGCCCTAGTATGCGCAAGTGTTGGTTTCAAGTCAAGCATTGTATCCAATGATGAAAATATCGATATCGACGGATATATCGTTAGTCGAATTTACGGATTTTTCGGCCCAAATATCGGTATCAATATCGATATCGTTTACGGTCAAGAAAAATGACGGAAATTCTGTCCAAAAGTTGGAAATTTGGAATGAAATTTTGAGAAAAACTTAAGTACCCGATAATGGTTATATATGACTAATAAAAACTATAAAATGACTTTAATATAATAATTATATAATAAATCATATGATAGAATATAGGTATGTCGATAACTAATAGTATAAAATCTTAAAGATAAACTTAAATTAAAATATAATTCTATTGATAATGTTGCACTAAGAATACTTTATACATTGAATTTCATTAAAAACAAGTAGAGTGTCTACCAGATTGAAAATTAGATTGGTCTTCATCTACCAAGTGATGCTACATACCAAAATGGAAATGTATTGTTGGACATAGTATTCGTATATCTTCTTTGAATGACCTACTTTTCCTCCATAGATAGGGTAGTTCATGCTAGGTCAACTGGTCCAGCTCTTGGGCGACTTTCATTTGCACTTCCACTAGCCATATTACGAAATCTAAATTACATGAAAAATAATTAGACTTTGATAATGACAAATCATCATAACTTCATAATTATAAAAATACAAATAATAAAATAATAATAATAATGATAATAATAATTCTAAATTATAATCACGTTATTTAAATTATTTCAATTAAAACATATATTCCTACATTAAAACATATATTCTAACTTATAACATTTTTTACCGTCTAATTTACATGAAAAATAATTAGACTTTGATAATGACAAATTATCATAATAATAAAAATACAAATAATAATAATAATTTTAATTCTAATTTATAATCACGTTATTTAGATTATTTCAATTAAAATATATATTTCTACATTAAAACATATATTCTAAATTATAACATATTTTACATTCTAATTTAAATGAAAAATATTCATAAATTCATAATAATAAAAATACAAATAATAATAAATAAAAATAATAATAATAATTCTAAATGATCATTTAAACATATAAAAAAGGGATAAAAAATCTAGATTAAATAATGATAAAATTATAATTTAGGTTTAACAATATAAAGATATAAAAAAAGGGCTTAAAAAAGAAAACTCCCCAAATGAAACACATCGTTTCATTTAGACTACCTATCTCATTCTGGAATCCATACAATTGACGCCCAAAACAAGAGAACTACAGTTTAAAGTACAAAATGATCCACAGTTAAAGGCTTTGACTCTTCTTCTTCCTCGTCAGATCTCTCAATCTCATTTGCGGATTCATGGCTGCTGCGATCGATGTGTCGGTCCCGGTGCTCCGCTTCCTCCTCTGCTTCATCGCCACCATTCCCGTCATCTTCCTCTGACGATTCATCTCGAGTCCACCTGCCAAGCATCTCTACACCGCCTGCAAAATCAGAGATAGAATCCATGGCTGCCGTAATCGGTGTGTCGGTCCCGGTGCTCCGCTTCCTCTTCTGCTTCGTCGCCACCATTCCCGTTAGCTTCCTCTGGCAATTCGTCCCGAATCCACCTGCCAAGCATCTCTACGCCGCCCTGCAAAATCGGAGATTTCGTTGCATTTAAGCGAATGTCGCCGAAAATCGTCGATATTCACCGATATGGATCAAAATCGCCGATTTTGGGGGAGGATTTTCCTTCATCCCTTGTTTATGTGTCGGTTGCCGGAAAACGGAAAAAACGATATATCGGACCATATATCGCCGATTCCGACGACATTTTCATCCCTGTTTGTATCCAACGTGCAACCATCAAATTATAGAACAAAAGTCGATATTGACAAAATAGGAAGTATCAAACGTAACCTGAAACTTAGAAAAAACGATATGTATGATCATAGAGTATTAGTATATATTCAAAATATTTGGTATCTATTATCCCGTGGTGCATTTACAAGGCATTAAATTTATATTTACATTTACAAAAGAATGAGTGGCCTTATCTCATAAAAAAATAATAGTAATAAAGAAAGAAAATGGAATGAGTTGCCTAATGGCATGTGGTCACAAGGCATTTCTCGTCAGTTTTATTTTTTAATTTATTGTAATTCATTTTGTAAGTACTCATCATTCTTCAAATATCATCCCTTAAAAAATTTATATTCAAATAAAAAGTTGGTATAGTTATTCAATTATAAGAAAAAAAATATTTATTATGTTATCCGATGTGTTGTGTTTTTCTAAGTATATATATGTAGCTATTGTGTTATATAACTAAATAATTACCAAATTTGATGAATTATTGTAGAGATAGTTTTCTGAATAATGAATTATATAGAATAAATTATTAATTTAATAATATTATTATTTTGTGAAGTAGCTAGATCTAATTGAATAATTGATTCCATATTATGGACATATATGTTAACAAGGTGGCGGGCCTATCCATAATTATATAGGTTGATAATGAGTATGTTGAAAAAAAAAAGAAAACAAGATGAGGAAAGAAGACTTGGAATTAGTCTAAGCAGTTAGGGTTATGATTCGCCTTTTTCAGTTTAAACCCTGCATTATTTGTCATGATAATGAAAATACTTTATTTAGGCCATCAATTAAGAGCTAAACAAATATGATTAAGAATAAAAGCATATATATATATATAATCCCCCTCCCCCCCTAACACAAATAATTATGGAATCTCGTAAATTTAATGAGAATTTGTGAATATGATTCTTGGCAAATTTGTCTCTTGCTCATAGAGCCGATTTGAACACGGAATTTTAAGCGCATAAAAAAAATTTGCATATAGAATTTATTATTTCTAATATTCGATTAGTGATTAAGCGAATTTAAAGCTTTTATATATATCTAGTGCCGTGAATTCGATATTTTTCTACGTCAAATTAAGTTTTAAATAAGCAATCATGCATATCGATTTAATTACTTGTCCGTTGCCCATGGTGAAGTGTTATTACTATTGAAAGAGTGGTGGAGTATTGGACCCTAAATTAAATTCTGCCATATATATGTAGATCTCGATCGAGGCATGTGTATGTAATGTGTTTCACAGTTCACACACATGAAAGAGTTTTTATTATCTATATTTATCAAATATTCAGAGTTTACTCTTTTGCATTTTATTTTGGTTGTTAGTTTTTGTTTTCTTGTTTTTGTTTTTCGTTTTTAAATTATAAATAAAAAATATAGCAAGAGCATGCAACTAATTTAAGGATAATTTTTTTTTATCAAAAAAACAAAAAATAATTACAACGGCGTCTATATATACGTATTAGTCTTTATTTTCTCTAAACAATTGTGGTATATATCATCCATCTTGAGTAATAAAAAATATACAAAACAAATACTAATGCACTAAAAATTCAATATAATTTAATTATTAAGCTAGCAACAAGTGATATATTCTCAAGTTAATGTAGAAATAAAAGGCAACAAGCAAATGAAAAATAAACTAAACTTCAAGGGCACGTTTTAACGATATTTTTGGCATGATACCCCTCTAATTCCTAGGTGATCGACTTCGCTATTATACCTACTTATTTATTAAATATTGTCCGAAATTAAAAAGAGAAACTTGTAATTAGTATGGTCCATCGTAACACCATCATATGATTTTTTTTTTGTTTAAAAATATCATGCCATGTAATGTATTAATGAACAACGATGTCAGGTGGTTGGAATATTGGAAGAATCGGGGTCTAAATCTCGATGGTTATTGAAAAGATTGGGTAGCATAATTTTGGATGCTTTGGAGACTTTTGTGTGGTGATGTCCATAATGAAAACCAAAGTTCGGCCCTCCCTTTTAATTTGTGCAGGGTACGTGGTTTCATTTCATATCCTCCATCAGATATCACAATAATGCATCAATGCATACAGCTAGTCCTAGTTAGCTACTCCAAAATCTGTAAGGTTTAATTTTGACACATATCAACAAAGGAACCTTTTGAAATGTCACAAAACTGCATCAGATGCTATGTGGTCTCGATCTCTTGATATTTGATAGCTCCATGACACTACTAGTGCCGCAAGAATAAAATATTAGATATAATATTGATATCTCGTTTATATTATTCATATTAAAGTAATTAATATCGGTATTGTAGAGTGTTGATATACGTTAATAATGTCAAATGTACGTTTCAATATAATACATCAAATCTAAGTACACACTAGAACAATTGGGAATTAATAATAAGAGACATTTTCGATCAGTTGGGAATCAGCGACCTCTCTCAGTCTCAGGCCAGCATCAGAAACCCACTTGGAGTCTGGAAATCCCCAAACCACAATCAGAAAGATGAATATGCTTACTAGCTAATAAGACAAAATAGAAGCGAAAATTAAATAATTAATTAGTTTATTAATTAAAAATGTGCTAATTAATGTTGGATATATATATATATATATGTTGCTTGATAAATATGAAAGTGTTTAATTAATGTCCTAATAATTAAGAAGCTAAGTTAGAATTAGCAGCAAGCATGAGTTTAGAATTAGCATGTCTGCAGGGTTAGCGGTGCTGTGACCAAATGAAGCTAATAATAATTAAGTTAAACTTAATTTGATATATAGTGAATAGTGGACTGCCATTTGTAACAGCACTCACAGATCCATTTGCAGCAAGTGGATATGTTAGCTCGTTTTGAACCCCTAAAGTCAATGGCATGCGAGTAAAAAGGAGACTAATTTCAATAGTTGGAGGGACAATTGTTCTTAAGAAAAAGTTCCAATGGCGATATCGAAAATGACTACTTATGTACAAATTTAGGGAGATTTCGATATTTTTGTTTTGAAAATATGTAATTATAGGGAAGATATTATAATACGTAAAAGATAAAAGTTTAGAAAGTTATTTAATAATAGCCTTCAAATTCATACAAGGACTTGAAAGGGATAATGAGATTACAGTGTAAACGGCTTAAAATCACATTTCTACAAACGCAAACTCTCTCAACGACACATCTACCGTATATTTTCAGTGACAGATTCTATTACAATAACAGGGAAAAAAAAAAACTTCCAAATTTTCAATTGAGAATCGTGGGCCAACCAGAGCCAAGATTAAGCCCAAAACATTTGTCATTTCAACAGATCGACGATGTAATTTTATAATGGGCCACTACTTGAGGAAAGTCCAACAAGGATGATATATCCCGAATGCCGAAGCCCATTAACTGGTTTCGTAAAGAGAGAGCAAAGGAAGAAGGAACGCAAATACTATTGCATTTGAAATTTTGGAATTTGTTTTTGGTTTCCCAAGCATAGCATCTCTCCCTTTCCATTCCTCGATCCATAAAAATATCAAGTTTTTATATCAACTATTTAATTTTTTATAAGTTCTTAAAAGGTTGTACAACTTTCCAATGTGGCTTTTGTAAGTACTTTCACATTTTTAGACTACCCTTCAAGTGTGGTGATTTTTCAAGACTAAACAAGTAGAGAAGTCATTTGGAATGGGTGACTTTTTTTCAAGACTAAACAAGTAGATAAGTCATTTGGAATGGGTGACGTAGAGCGAGAGTAACGATTAAGTAGTCTTACTTGCAAGCAGGATAACCCAATTTGATATCATGATCAAAATCGAAGTTTCATCTCAAAGCTAATTAATATAGAATATATATAAATATGTTACTCCCGTACGTACAATGCCCCTAATTTTGTTATATAAATAGTTTTTCTTTAATTTTGTTTTAATGAAAAATGATATACATAGTGGGGCTTATTTACATTACAAGAAAAAAAGGGTGAACCTGATGAATACAAATTCGTCGGATAATAATAAATTCGTCGAGTAACATTAAAATTCCTCGGGTAATATGTCGTCGGGCTAGAAGTTTTTACGACGAATTAAGATACGTTCGTCGAACAACAGTCATATAACTTGGAAACGACGCGAGATTCGTTAGACAAAATTAAAATTCGTCGTGCAAAATAAAAAAAAAATGCGTGCCTACAGCACGAGATTCATCAGGTAGAGCGAAATTGATCGGGTATTCTCTCCATCGAAAAAAAATCACATCAGACCACTGAACCTTTCTTGTAATATTAGATTTGTTTCCCCTTTCCCCCGCAAAAGGATCATATCTCCATTTACACAAAATCATGCATGTTTGATGTTTCCATGCACGCGCGAGTCATTCTCAGTTCTCTCAGAAACTACTGGTGGATCAGGACCGTCAACGTTTGTGATGATTTTAGTTTTTAGAGTACATAGGATGAGATTCAGATCAAGAGCCACTGATCACGTTGGTCATGTCAGAAAGCCAGAAAGTATATATAAAGTTAATTAAGTATATTTGTTGGGTGCAACATGCAATATTAATAGCATTTTGCAAGTTGCAATTAATACATATAAAGTACTGTTAAAACTTATACGTTTAATTATATGCTGATTCAGTAATTGTGATTCTCTACCATTAATTTTATATATGGAATATATGCTGCTAGCAAGCTCTTAGGTGGATCAGTCCTCATGATGGTGTTGTCACTTTTCTTGAACTTCTTTACTTCGAGGCAGTATACGCTGCTTTAATTTTTCTTTTATATTTTTTATTTAATTTTTATATACACTAGCTAAATTAATCTAGTCTTGGGAAGATATGTTATAAAATAAAATTTATCTTCTATTTCTTTTCCAGTTCTAATACCATCAAACCAATCCCCAATATATATATATATATATATCACTCCCCTCAATCTTAATTCCAAACAAATATTTATATTTAAAGTATGTTCAAAGAACACATTATTTCTAAACTCTCGGTATTTTGATTATTTACTAAATGATTTGGTTTAAAAAAATTAATGGAGCGAGAAAAAATTTATACAAATTAAGTGTTAACCGCACTCTTTATAAGAGTTGAATTTAAAATCTCTCACTACAAAAGAGAGTGGATATATATATATATATATATATATATATGTGTGTGTGTGTGTCATTATTGTAACTGTACTAGTTGCTATTACTAATAGAATTCAGTATATATATTTTGTTCAAACAATAAAAGAAAATTTCCCCATTTTATATGAAGAAATTCGAGCATAAAATGCTATATATATAATACCACTGAATCATCAATACTCCAATGATCCTAGGCTCCTAGCTTGTCTTAATTAGTATTGCAAATTGGACTCTCAATTGAATAGCATTGTTACTTTTTGAACTCTTGATTAGTTAGTTCTTCTGTAATTAGTAGCAGATCTATGAAGTTTTGTTAGGAGGATCAACATGTAAATTATATGTGCAATTTGAATAGTCACATACTCGTGTGCATACCAAAGCTCTTACTTCCCAAATTAGACCTAGTTGATATAACCTACATTTATAATGTCTTAAATCTCAATTTGATATTTGGAAAAAACTGAAATTTATATTTAATGTATATGTTTTCAAATTTAATATTATTGGTTTTAAAAAATATTAATAATTAAGACAAGTAGGAAATATGATGGCATGCCTGAGATCCACCTAAGAGCTTATGCAGGTAGTCAAATTTAACTTTTGGACAAATTTAATAAAAAAATTATTCAAAAAATATCAAAATAAGTTTATAGCAGACTAGGTAAATGTAGTCTATAATTTAATTTTTCTATTGGGACTAGCTATTAGTAGCTAGCCGTCTCTCGCTAGTTATTTTTTCATCTCGTTTCTCTCTCATCTCTCCTTCATCCTCTCTTCTTCATAAATTCTCTTCTTGATTCTTGACGTTCATCATCATCTGCATTCACGAGTTCTAAACTTTTTGTGGATGATCCAAACATTCAAAGAAAAAAAACGAATTTCCAAATTTTTTATGTTTCTGAATCGTTAATTGACTCATATTTTTCATATAGGATTTTGAAAATTTTGAGTTTTTTGGTATTTGGGAAGTAGAGTATGGTAATTTTGATGTTTCACAGCTTTCAAGGAAGGAAGAGTTTCCGTGAACAGAACTTGAGTATGATAATTTTAACACATTCATCAATTAAGAGGAATAAAGGAATAAAAGTTAGAAATTTTACCGTAAACCACGGTAGCAACATTGAACAAAATGATACTCCTTACTTTCGTAGAGGCGAAAAATATCCTTCTTTACAGGTATCGTCTCCAAAACAAGGACTTGAAGCTTAGAGTTGTTACTCTCCTTTCCTCTTGAGATGGATTCCCATTTGAAATTTTAGCTATTGCGTTTGGCTCTGAATTCGTTATATCTAATTTCACCGTTAAAATAGATATATCTACTTGAACCTTTAAAAAACTAACTATAGATGTAGTGAATTGCCCGAATTATAGGCTGGATCGATTTTGCACCTAAAATATACATATTTATTTGAACCGTTGAAAAGTTACGTTAAAAACTAGTCGTTGTAGGAAAATTATGTTGTTATATATTCAAATATTGAAAAAAAAAATATACAAATTGGTGAAAATATAGAGAGTTTGATTTTAGTAACTGTAAAAATTGACTAGTTATTAATAACTTTTGGATAATTTTAAATTAAATTTATTAAAATTTTTAGCTAATCTGACCCTGGTGACAATTAAAAATTAACACCTAATTATAAACGAGATAGAAGAAAAAAAAAAAGTATACTAATTTTTATGGTATATATACCTAAGTAGCTAGCTAGTTATAGCACAATCAATTCCTTCTGCAAAACCCTAGGAGGATTTTCATACAAAATGTAAACAAATTGAAACACAAACAAATTAAGCTCTGAGCAGTAACTTCAATTAGACTCATAAGTTTCTAATCTCTTTGCATTGGCGGACACATGAATTGTTTTTCAGAGGAGAATCAACTTAATTATAAAGCGTATAAATTTCTTTTGGGAAACAAATGTGTAGTACGCATTCACATTTGTAGTTTAATATGGAAAATTACAAGTTATATATAGTTGTTGAAGACAAATTTTTGGATCATATAAGTGTGGTATTGTAGTCTAATTTCAATATCAATAAATTGGAGATAATCCATGATCAGTTCATTAAAAAAACAAAAGCTTAATTATCTGGTTTTTATTTTTACTATGTTAAAAGTTGTTATTATAATCCATCACTACTTCTTCACTCTCCATCTTTCATCCGATCGCTTTACTTCCTCACACAAACTTCACAATCATCACAATATGTTCACAATCATGTACGTACTTACCGTACTTCTTAAATCACCACTTGATCATTGATAGGTCGACGAATCTATATTAAGATGACCATAATGTCAATCTCATCCTCCTCTTTCATAGTTAAAAATAAAAAACCCCACACATTATCCCGTCCGATAGAAAATTAACTCTAATTTTCAAACATATTGCCAAACAGATTAAGTCAATAAAGTGCAAAGCTTTGGGTATAGACAGGGTCAACCTACCGCCTCAAAGAAGGAATTTCCGAGCATCAGAGAGTCAAGTAATCCTCTTTGCTCCGTGTTGGATCCGATATTGTCTACTAATAACTTAATTAAGATGAGTTAGAGTTTTTATTTCTTATAAAATCTGAAAAAGACTGGAGCAATTTACAGATACTACCTACGTTCCACTAAGAAGAAATCAAACATGCACAAACACATATTTACCCAAATCGTTTAGAGATTTGTTTGTTTGTTTGCATGTTTATCCTAATTTACTATTTGATTGTGATTATAGAAAGTTACATCATAGTTTTATTCCCTCAATGCATGGAAAGAAGGAAAGATGCTTCTCTTACACGTGGAATCGTTTCTCTAAGTTCTCAACTCTAATTATCTCTAGCTAGCTAATTAAGCCCCTATTTTCAAATCCAACGACCCAACCTTAATATTAATCTTCAATTAATTAGCATATATTGTGGCTTAACCATTCACTACCATCATCATATTACGTGCATCGATCAAGTGCGTGTTTGCAATTCAATGGTCTAAACTCTAAACAATATTGTTTGACTTTAGTACTCTTGGTATTATTAAACTCTAAATCATGTGAGATTAATTACTCACGATTAATTAATATGTAGTACGTGGGCTTAGATGACATGAAATGCAAATAAATTCTGTACAAATTAAGGCTCATAAGTCGATAATAATTGGCTAATTAATATGTATATATATATATATATATTATACTTTATTATATAGAAAATAAAAATAAAAATATCAAAACATGAAATATAAATTTTATGACTTAATTAATTGTTAAGTGGGTCTAGTTATGTTGGTAATTAGAACTTAATTGCTAAGTGGGTTTAACTCTATTGGTAAAAGTGTTAGACGTTGTAGATGAATTGTCTCAAGTTCGAATCTCGATAGCATACTAGTTTGTGGTAGAAATTTCTTCACGTACTAATTAAAGTAATTACATATTCGATGGGCAAGTTAATCAGTTAGTTAATTGACTAGCTATTAGGACAGTTAAGCCTCCTCTGATATTTGAAGCTGACAGCCACCGATTTTATTGGAGATGGAGGGAGTGAGAGTTTGATATGATGAAGGAGATGGAGGGACTTAAATCATTAATTAATTGGTAAAGAAGAAGATCGACTCTCACGATATGAAGGTCGCAGATTATTATATATGACTATCAAAATTATAATATATAGTATATAAGAGATAGTACATAGTCCAGACCACGTAGCATATACTGAGGGGATCAGTAAGAGTATCGCCATATATCTTTCTTGAAGTCTCAAAAACTCGACTCTTTGTAAGCTCAGTCTGAAAAACCAGCCCATTGGAATCACTAGCTTTGGATTTGGAACATAAGCATAGTTCATTTTTATTTTAATAGTACTAAGCAAATTAATATATAAATAATTAAATAAATAATTTAAGTTGATCGATCAGCGCAATCCTTGCTGTCCATTGGATCCCACGGTCATGTGCTTGCGAGATGCACGCTGAGCCTTTGGCCTTCATCACTGCCTTCAAATTCACACCAAGCATATATTATTTGATTTACTTTAATTAATCCTTTAATCAAGCAGCTGAATCCATCATTGGGAATACTAGTGCAATCATACAACATCCGAAAAATTAATACAATAACTCACGGGCGGCCATAATTTTTCCTTCATTTTTTTGTTTGATTTTAAAGGAGAATCAAACTCACCGTCTGTGAAATATACAACTACCTCTAAGTTAACTAGAGTGGGTATGTAGCTACTTCGATCATTTCTAGCTCTATATACAGTGGCGTAGATATGAATTCATCTGAATGGGAGCCCTTTTTAAATACTTAAAAATTAAATGTGATTCAACTCATCATAATATATGTCACATTAGCCAAGTTATTAAAAAAAAAATCATATCATGCTACAAATTTACTACAACCATGTACAATTGTATTCGATGAATTCTCAGTTTGAAATCGTTGCATGTCCAAAATAAATTATGATTGAAATATTAAAACAAAATAGACACGCGTCAAAATTTTGAAAACTCAAAAAAAAAAAAAAACTATAATATGAATTATATACTTTTATATAAAAATATCACTATGATTTCTATGAATCATATATGATAATGTTATATATGTGCATTAGGAAGCTTAATATTTTATTTTCAAATTGAATGTGAATCCCAAAAGATATAATTAACTATAATTATATAATAATTCTTACTTATTACTAATTTCTTAATTAATTAAAATCTATTTATACATATATTACATTAAAATATATAAAATGCAGTGGGGGCACAGGACCCCCTTGGGCCCATGCTGGCTCCACCCATATATATATGACAAATACTACGAGGCGTTCCCATATTCGAAATGGTAGGCCCAATACCTGCTCGAGGTGCGTCTTGCCTCTGGCCACAAAGTTTCCCAACAAGTTTTTAACTCTTGCGAGTTAGGTAGTAAAAAATCCACTATCTGAAAGTGATAGTTTGTCAACTATACTAAATCTTATGGGTAATTGTACATTAGGGATGGTAAAAAAAAGCCCAATGATGGATCAACTATACTACAAATTCCAAATCAAAATTGTGTGTCTTTACTATATATAATCTAAACTGCTTTTAAATAAGTGTCTCGATATTCTAAAAAAAAGTAAGAAAATAATAAAATGCAAATTAAAATAAATGTGTTAGAAGAAATTTTGAATAAACATGTTAGAAGATATTTTGAAAAAAAAAATAAACAGCAAGAAAAAAATGAAAAATGAGAAAAATTAAAAGAAATTAGAAGCAAAAAAAAAAAGAAAAAAAAAGAAAATAGCAAGAAAGGAATTGAAAAGCAAAAAACATAGGTAAACTTTTATGAGTGTCGGTATAAGTAACTCTGAAAAGTTAAAGATGGGTATAAAGAAATAAAATGCTCATTAGTATGTACTCACGTAAGGGTCTACCTAGCTATGCACTCTAAATTATTTGATATTCAATTAACTAATTAACTTACAACTAATGCAATTAACAACTATATATATGCTTCATCAAATGAACTCTATTTGGAAACTATATCTATTCTTGTTAATGTACAAAAATGTATATATAGGCCGGGTCCACTACGTACCTAATAATGCTTCTACATACAAACTATTAACTATGAACATGCATGATGAGATTTGTTTAATTAATCTCTTGAGATATATATATTTTTTACTCGTATGTAGCGTACAAAGGAACATATATATATATATATATATATATATATAAGGACCTTCCAGGTCGATATATATAGGCCAATAAGATCAGAGTCTTCCCTAGCTTTATATATTTTTTTTATGTATAATTATAATAATTCTCACATATACTTAATTAATTGATCAACGATCCCCCAGTGACAAGCACGTGCTTTTGAAAATCATGTTCAATTTTTTGGTAGACTTCAAAATTAATAACTACAAAATGAGCTAGATCTTTATTCTCTCATCAAAACTATATATTTGATTATATATATGTCTGCACCCCCCATATTTTTATATATAACATTATTATTTGTTTGGTTATGGTTGTACTATATATACAGTAGTAAACTACGATCAAGATTCCAAAGCAAGTGCTTGGGCATCAACAGAAGAGCATGCAGCATGTCATCATTTTCAATCAACATCATGGAAATCATTGGATATTGTTATATATATATATATATCCATAAAAATATGTATGTATATGTACATATAGAGTTTAATTAGACAGCTTTCAGGTCCTTTTTGCGAATAATTTCGTTATAATTTATATTTATATGTGTCTATATATATATTTAAATTACACTAATATTATTATGTTTAATTTTCTTATATTAATTATTATTTTGTTTATCTTTATTATCGTATATATTATCAATATAACTTAGTACTATTTATCAATCTTGAAGTTTGAGTGCATCACGGTTTCTGACATATATATATATACAAACGAATATCGTTGAGTAAGGAATTTCCGTTTAAAATTTTATTTGAATAATTAACAATGTATTGTACTTAAATTTACGACCCCTTTTTGAAGATTCAAGAAATTTTATATTACTTTTTTAGTTAATTTTTGTAATTGACATAGACCGAAGTTGTATATTAAAATTTATCGAGTCTATAGTGAGTTATATATAGAGTTCGAAAAGGTCAAATTTTTTATGATTCCAATATCATACATGATTGGGTTGCGAAAACTTATGGATAGGTATATATCCTACGTCTTAATTGAATTCTTTATGGTTAAATAATCTCTTTTTTGCTTAATTTTGTACTTAACATATGGGCAACACCATTATTGGAAAATCAATAATATATATGCCCATGAAATTTTCCTTTTTGCAATATGATCGTTAACTTGTTAATGGAATGGAATCCGATTTTTGAAACTGTACGTTTATGCACTAAAAACGCCCAAAATATTTTCTATTTAAGTGTCTAATATCTGTAATTTATATTCTGACTAGATATGCTATTGTCCGTACGTACGTGTATATATAAGTTTCTATTTACAGAGGAGTTCATTATATTTATACTACAACAAAGTCACAGAAACATAATATATACCTCACCACTTAAATATTCAAAATCATGTTAACAATAATTATCTTATGGATGGCAATCGTATATATAAGACAATATCGACTGAATTATGACGTACCTATCGACATCTTTAGCAACACCAATTGTTGCATGCACGTACAAGCTTTTCTTTGCAATTCAAAAACTTGAAATTGCCGATACTAGAAAAGAAAGAGATCGATATATGATGATATATATCTTTCGATGAGATCGTATATATATAATTGGTTTGGTTGGTTAAGTTGGCATGCATTTTTGCATCAACTTGGTCTTGGATCAGCGGTCTTAGTGATCTCACCACAAATTAATAGATTTTATTATAAGAGATACACAGAAGTCGAGTCGGTGTAACGCTCATGTTTCAGTGTGCGACACGTGGCGCTATGTCATCTGGCTAGGGCAAGAACATGGTGTGTTCATGGCTTTGACCGGTCAACACTTAGACCGTTCCTCACGAAGCCCTTCCTTTGGGTTTTGGCTGTTCCTCAATCTCTCTCTCTCACACACACTCAAGCACTTATCCATCCTTAATTCACTTCCTCAGATATTTTTATTTTATATATTTCTTCATTCTCTCTACATTTTCTATTGAGAAAATGAATCGATAGAATACAGGAATATTATTGTTAAAATAATTTTTGTCACTTGAATTTGTTGTTAGTATTTAGTAATTTTGAATGATAAATGTTTAATTTTTTATGTACAGAAATATAAAATGGCTATAAATTTAAATCTGTAACATTTTTAATAGAATATAATTAATATGTTATTGCATGTGGATAGGTTAGGTTTTGATGTACACCGGCCTCTAGGTCTCAGTACTCTTGAGTCTTATTGATTGATTTCACACGAAGAGGCAATTAAGGGAGCTCACTTGAGACTTGAGAGATCCAAAGCACACTATTTTGGAATAATTGGAAAACCCAAGATGCAGGGACATTATAGCAACTTGATGAGCTGATTCTCTCTCTCTCTCTCTCCTTGAAAACCCTATATAAATACAGACTTAGCCCACCCCTTTCCCTCATGCCATTGTCTTCAACATTACCCAACACCCCACAGCTTCTGCTTTTGTAAAATTGCACCCCTCTCTCTCTCTCTCTCTCTCTCTCTCTCTCTCTCTCTCTCACACACACACACACACACATAAAGCACCAGAAAGCTTAGCTCCATAACTTGTCTTCAACATATATACTTTCTAAGTTGAATTTTCATGCACAAAAAAGTATTCTGACACTTATAAATTCCTTCCAATTTGTCCCTCGGTTTCACAAATTAATTATAACTAGTTTCATTCAAACATAACTATGTCTAGCCGACGGTCAAGATCTAGGCAATCCGGCGACGCAAGAATCTCCGACGATCAGATTAATGATCTTGTTTCAAAGCTGCAACAGCTTCTTCCTGAGATTCGCAATAGTAGGCGTTCTGACAAGGTACGTATACCCCCCCGCCTATATATATCTACCTATCTATTTCATTACCGAATTCTCTCTTTTTTCCTACTTAGGTTTGCCTTCTCTTTCATTTGAAATCACCATCAAAAGGGAAAAAATTCCTTGCCCAATATATAATATCCAAAGAAATTTTCATTCGACCATATGGAAATCATATTGATCAATACCGAAGACTTTCCTTTTTATGAACTTAGAAAAATACAGTGATAGTTAATGAATCAAGTCTGTAATTGGAAGCCAATTATATATATATATATATGGGTTTTTTAGCCGCTAGCTAGCTTCATTATTTTAGTTAATCCCTTATATATTTAATTGATTATATTATTTCTTCAATTTCTATCTATCCCTTTCAATTTGTCTGGGAAAATTTTACGTTCTTCATGAAATTTATGTCTTTTTATATGGACGCAGGTTTCAGCATCGATAGTGCTACAAGAAACATGCAACTACATAAGGAACTTGCACAGAGAGGTGGACGATCTAAGCGAGCGACTTTCTGAGCTCTTGGCAACAACTGACACTGCCCAAGCTGCTGTTATTAGAAGCTTACTCTCTCAATAGACCCATCATAGTACCCATTAATTATCACTTATGTAATACCCATCGATCCCTCCTCGTTTTTCTTCTCTGTCGA
This sequence comes from Prinsepia uniflora, assembly GCA_032719365.1. NCBI lineage: Eukaryota > Viridiplantae > Streptophyta > Magnoliopsida > Rosales > Rosaceae > Prinsepia > Prinsepia uniflora. Next base: position 76,063,527 of record CM064865.1, on the reverse strand, counting down.
TCTCTTTTCTAGGGTTTGATTTTTTTTTTCTTGGTTTGAGTAGATTAAACTATGATATGGTATTACGTGTAGAAGACCCTTTTTCAAAGCTGTGTTACTCGCTGCCTTGTTAAAGGAGCTGATATATTAATAATAAAAAGGACTCCATGATCAGTACGTACGTTCTCGCTACATGAGCATGAACTAATTTTTAGCAATCCACGTACTTAATTTCTTCAAAACTAATTGAAACTAATTAATGATCAAATGCCACTTATTTTCCATATCCTTATCATACCAAAAGGCACATTAATTAATTTATGAGCCGAAATATTGCGTTAACATTTGATTTAGCTACAATGTTTTTAGAGGCGCAACGAAGTTGGTTTGCGGTCGAGTACTACTTAAATCAAATTAAATCTAGTAATCATCAATCTGTTCGATATATATATATTTTTTATTATTAAATTTTTGATTTACCACAACATGCCAGAATAAGACTATGTAAAAAAATTCTACCTAATTAATACGAATAAATTCAATAAATAACATTACTTTAAAATAATTTCCTCGATAATTAATTAAAAAAATAAAATTTATAATAAATTTATGTAAGAACTCCCCAGTTAGTGATCGAGTTAGTAATTAATTGAATTGTTTAATTGGATCGAGAACATATGGTATGGGCCTATGGGGGGTGCAACTTCTGTGTCTTCTTGTTCGTGGGATGCATGGAAGTATGGGTAGCTCCCCGGCCCTTCCACTCATACCATCAAAATAAAGCATCAAAAGCTGCAACAGATAAGCAAAGCAACATTTGACTTTTTTGCTTCCACTCACCAATACTGGTAATGCACATTGCCACGCTACATATATATAACGTATATGATCACGACTTTAACCGGATAATGATCGACTCAGTAATATTTCTTTTTTCTATTTGTTATTAGAATGTTTTCAATTTAAATTTTATAAATAAAATATAATATATTATATAAATTAAGTTTATTACCTGATAATTATTAGTCCGCTAACCGAGCCTAAACCAAGATCATTCTACACCCCAATCTATATCTATATACAAATTGTTTACAATACACATTGCATGTCTCCTTATAAGTTTAATTAAATAAGAAATTATTAGCCAATTATATATATTCTACATAGTCATATGATTAATATCTCAGTTTTATTATTTATATATGTAAATTTTAACATATATCACTCACCAAAAAAAAAAAAGCAGAGGCATAGAGGGACTAGAGGGGTCGACTCACTATCTCAGGCCTCTCCTGTGATTTTTTTCGTTGTTTTCTTTAAATTACATTAATATTATTAAATTTTTTAAAGTTTATTTCTTTTTATTTTTTTATTAGAGGGACTAGAGCGGTCGACTCACTATCTCACTTAATAAGTATTGAAAATTTGAATGCATGAATATTTATTTTGCATTCTTTTAAGCGCATAAAATAGATGATTACTATAATTTATTTTAGAAAATAGATTACATATAATATATATATATATATATATATATATATATATATGCCCATAAAATTCTTTTAATCATTGACATTTTATATTAATTATTTTAATATTTTTGTGTTTTCAATCATATATTGTATATATATATATATACTTGATATTAACTTTTTAATTCATATTGAAATCAAAATTCAAATTTTCTTTGGGTAATATATGGTTGGTGGTCGACTAAATTTGATATGCATGCATGTACCAAAACTTATGGTATCCTCAGCCATTTATGCATGGTTTCTGTGGGTACAATACTTGCTACGTACCTATCTATTAGCTTGTAGCTAGCCCATATAGTTGGGTATGGTTCGTTAATTACGCCGGAGACCCGGCCACCTTCAATCTACAAAATAATCAAAGACATCTAACTGATTCTCACATGGCGGCTCATATATTCACCTTGTGTGATTCAAACACGTACTAGTCGGATTTCGTATTTACATTGACAGCTACCATTAGCATATTTTAGAGAATATAAACCGAAATATATATTTTCTTGTATTTTAGTAAATGTAATATGCTAATTGTTATGTATACTGAATTTGACTACAACTCTAACCAATAATTATTTCTCTATTGGAAACTTGGATAGTTGGATGAGCTATAGCACCTCTAGTCCAAAGAATAGCCTCATCCCTAAGTGCTAGTTAGCTCTTGTGGATATCAGAGGAAGTAGGATGCCCCTGTGACAAGACCCTCCCCGAGATCCCTCTCGATTCTCGTGAGAGAATCTGCTCCTGTTTGACACAAACACTGTAAAATTATCAACGTACTCTCAACTCGAAGTAAACACAAATTCAATGTCAGACAAGGGATAACTATCACAACCTACTCTGATAACAAGAGTATGCCGACCCACATGAATGCCTCAACCATAATACAGACCACGTCCCGAGATTAACCTGGAGGGTATAAAAAAACCATCAAAACTACAAGTGGACAAAAATAACGCCTTTGAAAAACCAATTTTCCGAAATAAATATTTTTCCCCTCCGTTTTAGAAAATATGCATGCATAACTAAATAAAACATTGCTTCCAAATAAAACCATGATATATAGAAACCATGGGTCCAACCCAAATCACATAAAACCCATAAAAGCACCTAACCCACATTTCCATGAGATCCCCGGTTGTAAACCATTTGAAAACCCCTGGACACACCACAAGTCAATAAAAGCCAAATACCATCATGCTGGTCCAACCAGCCCCAAAATTTAAATACTTCCATGCTAGTCCAACTAGTTATAAAGTCAAACCTCATCATGCTGGTTCAACCAGCAGCTAGTCCAACCTGCTGCTAGTGCAACTAGCATTCCATTTGTACTACCTATAGACACTACGGATAATGCGGAGTCCAACTCTGTCAGCACGCGTCGAGTCTAACTCTGACCACGTTCGAGTTCGTCCTTAGAAATCTTCGGAGTCCAACTCCGGATAGCGATCCAATCGCTTGAGATTGACCAAACCAGAAAAAAAATTGCCAAAACAGTTTCCATCTTCGGGCATGAGTCCAAAATCCGATTTTCCAAAAATCAACATAAAACCAGTGTTTAGAATCCCCAACCGAAAATACAATCCAAAACCAAGCATTTATCCAGAAAACATATCCACAACCATAGCCATGCCATACCATACGATAAAACCAGTAAAAACAGATAAATATGCATGCATCACATTTATCAAATAAAATGTCCACTCACATTATCGCTGATCGCTCAAATTCCTAGCCGTAAGCTAATACAAAGTCTCTGGGATATCCTGACCTGTTGAAAACACACTCGGGGGTCACCAACAATCCACATAAGTCCATATATAAACACCCCATAAACCTCGAAACCGAAAACACGTACTTAACACTCTTCCCAAGGATAAACTCCCAAAACTACCAACAAATGACCCCCGATCGACCTGAAACCACCATTGTTGGATTCAAGACGTCGAAACCTTTCGAGCAGAATCGACCTCACCTCGAGAAATGCGCCCACGCGCTGTTCAAAGTCTGACGGTCAACTCCCACGTGCCGCCCATGCTCATGATGTCAACCCTAGCTAACGTGGTCTTCCACATGTCCCTGAAAACCCAGACACGACTTGCCACGTAGCACGTGGCACCATTCGTCCTCTACCATATGGAACCTCTGCCACGTGGTACCTATCATGTGTCAGCTGACATCATCATGATGTCACATGATGACTTCATCATGACATCACACTGACGTCATTAGCTTGCTAGAGAAGATGGCCGCGCCGCAGCGACTGCTGCCGTGGCTGGTCGAAAAACCATCATTGAAGGTCGAAACTTCAACTTTCAATATCTTCCTCATTTCTTAACCAAATCCTACAAACTTTATATCAAAATTCATCCACTCAACCCAAGGATTCCAAATCTACAACCAGAATTCAGAAATATTACATGGATTCTAAGTTATGAGGCTTCAAAGATTCGGCGAACCTTCCTCGTCTCACACATCTACCTCCAACCCATTTCATCTTCAAATCTCAGCTTTATGTGGTTATGGGAGTCCCTAGAATCTAAAACCAACCTTGGTTTGGTCAAATCCTCCTCCAAATGAAGATGGAAATCGAAGGGTATATGTGTGTTTGCTTTTGTGTGTGTGTGTATGGTTGCTTGTACGGGCAAGGGAGAGAGAAAGATAAAGTGGATAATGATCCACTCTAAACTAACCCTATCCACTCTAATTCTAAAATATCAAACTTTTCCCCATGACAAAAATACCATTCCCCTAAATAGAAGGCTAAGCATTAAACCCAAGGGTAAAATGGTCCAATCAACTCAATCAATTCCGATAAATCCCAAGAAAATCCATGATAATTCCCATAAATTTTGTAATTATGGGCCGAGTCATTACAATCTACTCTACTTATAGGAATTTCGCCCTTGAAATTCACACTGACCCCTACCAAAATTGTGGAAAACAAATCCCGCCTCAAAACATAGGCTCCCACGTGGTCTTCTCCATATCCAAAATCCCTCCATAGCACAGTTGCCACACAAACGTGACCCAACACTGAACCCTGTCAGTCTGATCCCAGATCTAGAAAAACCAATCACTAAGCTCAAATTATTCTCTGAGTTCTCCCCGCCGCTCTACCAACACATTAGACACGTCTAACACGTACTCTCCGAGAAATCCAAAGACAAACCAACCTATGCACTAACTAGTCTAACGTCCCTGTCAACCCCAAAGGTCAACCAACCTACGTCTACAAAGACGTAGCATCTGTGAACCCATCAACACCCCAGAAATAATCCCCGCTACTCCTAGTTGCATGTCCATTCTGACTGATGGTTGGTCATCAAGGTCCGAACAATAACCAACTTGGGATCTATTCCAATGGTAAACTCCACAGCTCCAAGCCGCTAGGCCCACTCGATAACCGCCCTTCCCCCGGAAGTTCAATCTCACTGAAACACGAAATCCAACGCCTGACTAAACCGATCCAAATTATTTCCCTGTCTAACTTCTCTACCCTTATCTCCATTTCCAAGCTGATGATAGGGCTGTCGTTGTGGAGGCATCACGTAAAAAACGAAGCTACCCTGCACACAGAGTGTGCGAACCCACAGAAAAAAACCTAGTGCTCTGATACCAAATTGACAGGACCCTCCCCGAGATCCCCCTTGATTCTCTTGTGAGGACTTGCTCTCGTCTAACACTAGGGATGGCAATGGGTCGTGTCGTGTCGGGTCATGAATTCTGTTTTACTGTAACAACCTGTTCCGAGAGTCGGGATTAGTAGAGTGGTTACGGTATGATTAGTGAGGTTAATCCGTGGTTAGGCGGTCCCGATAGGTCCTTGCGTGTAGAATGACGATTTTGCCCCTAGTCCGGGCAAAATAGTTAACTTTTAGTTCGGGTGGTCAAATGGGGGTTGACCAGTGACCAGGACGTAGTTTAGGACGTCACGAGTCCATAGGCAGGTGGCACGCCTGATTCCGACATCCGAGGAGGGAATTGTGATGTTCGGAAGGTTGAGGGCATGACCGTAATTTGAGTACAATAGGGGGAATAGTTGACTTTTTGAATAATTGAGTTTCGGTAGGTTGACCTAGGATAGTTAGATAGTTCTTGTCGTCCTGAGTTCAATGACAGGCGGCACGTATTCATCGGACTTACGAGGCGAGAGTTACGGGTCTAGGAAGTTTTGGTAAAACCGTAAAATGAGTAAAACAGGAGGGTAATTTGGTCTTTCTGCACATTGGGATTTGTGCAGAAAGAAGGAAATGGGCGGCTGGGATTTCACCAGGTGGGATAAGGAGTGGAGTGGATGGTGACACCTGGCAGGGGGCTAGAGGATTCTGGGAGAATCCTGTGTGGTCTCAGCCCAAATAATTGGGGTGCACTCGTGCTTACCCGTGGCTGTTCTTCGACAAACACAGAGAAACAGGGTGAGCTTGTGAGGAGGAATTGAGGATTGATCGTGGCTGGTGACGAGTTCTGGTGAGTGAGGGAGGAACGGGAGATTGAAAGGGAGTTGCTGATCGGGTTTTGGTGGTGCAATTGTGCACGGCGGCACGGCGGAGGTGCGGAGAAGTTTTGAAGGAAACAGGGAGGCCGTGAGTTCGAGGTGGTGGCTACGCCGTGAGGTGACTCAAACCAAGGCAGGGGAAGCTACAGGAGGTTGCAGGGAGACTAACGAACACCGTGGCACGCGGCAGTGCGCACGGCGGAGCTGCAATCGAAGGTGAGATCTCTTTACTCTGTTTTTTCCGTCAACTTCATTTGGAAAGTCGTGAGGTTTGGCTGAGAGTCGAGAGGTTAGAAGGTCGAGGTGTTGTTCAGGGAGGTCCTAGGAGTGGGTTGTGATGGTCGCCGTGACGGGGGCGTACACGGCGGAGCTCAGGCGAAGAGGAGTCTCTGTTACCCTGTTTCGACCGTGAACTTCGAACCCAAAGTCGTGGACTTCTGGGGTGAGTCGAAGAGTTAGGGGTGTTGGACGTGGATCAGTGAGGTTGTGGGGTGCGTCTGGTATCGCCACCGTGACGGGAGGTTACCGGAACAGGTGAATGGTGAAACAGGGGAAAAGTGGCCGTCTGGTTCGAGCTTGAATCGACGATGACGGGGCTGTGTCGAGGTTAGAGGAGTTGAGGGATGGATTCGTGGTGTCTGGACGAAGCTGCCGGAGAAGAGAGGGAAGGAAAAGGTGGCCGGACGGTGGAGAATGCCTCTCGCCGGTCCAGTTGCAGCGGCCGGTTCAGCACAGTGCACTCGAGGTTGGGGGTGACACTGTAGCTGGCGCGTGAGGGCCACGCGCAGCCACTTTGGGCGGCGCGTGGGGGCGCGTGCGGCGGTTCTGGGAGAAACGGTCAACATAGTTTTTGGTCTAGGAGTTGTTGTGAGTTCGATGGAGTTGGTTTCGGGCCAATCGGAAGTCGTTTGAGTTGAGTTCCGCGAGGGTGAAAGTTTAGGGTCCCGGGTTCTTATGTTTAGGATTCGGGGAATTTTGAGGGAATTTAGGTGAACCTTCGTAGATGTGCTAGTAACGTAATTTGGCGGTGTTTGACAGGATCGGGATTTCCCGAGGAAGCCGAGGAACGGGCTGGACGTTCGGGACGCGAGTAGGGCTCAGTACTGTGAGTGGACCCTTTTCTTAAACTCGAGCATGCATAACTATTTTTATATACGTATTTTATGGTTTTACTTATGAATCTATGTTTATTGAATATGAAAGGATGATTTTATGTGTTTGTACATTTTTCGAGAAAAAGACGGTTTTGGCACGTTTTTCGAGAAAATGTTGGTTTTCGGATTTTGATACCACATTTGGGGATTTCCACCGATAAAGGTTTTCAAATTATGATAAATGGGTTATGAAATATGATTTGTGATTACATGTGGTTTTGGTATGAAAATGGATATTTTTCCGGATTTGGGTTCGGAATGACGGTTCTGAACGCCGGAAGGGCTTCGGACCAGTGATTTCGGATTCGGGTTTGGATGTGGATTGGTAAATGGTTTTCAAATGGTTTTGGGATTGGATTTGCTGGATCTGGATATTGGGTTTAAAGACCCGGATATATGTGACGGGGGACCGGCCGGATTGGGTTTAAAGACCCGGATTGAGTTTAAAGACTCGGGAGTTTAAAGACTCGGATATATATTGATTTCCCCCGTAGGCCTTGAGTTTAAAGACTCGGGAGTTTAAAGACTCGGATATGATTAAGGCCTGGATTGAGTTTAAAGACTCGGGAGTTTAAAGACTCGGATAGATCCAGCAGGTTTGATCGAGAAAATGATGATTTGGTGGTTATGGATTATGATACAGTTTTCTGATACTCATGTGTGGTTTCTTATGGTATTTTATAGTGTTTCTGTTTCTTATGATGTTTATAATGATTATTTTATAAATGTGTTTATAACTGTTGGTTATGCATGTGGTTTCAAAACGGAGGGTTTAACTCGATTTTCTTATAAAATGGTTTTGAACTTTTGTACTTTCTGGTCCACTCACATTTTCTGTTTTAATTGCCCTCCAGGTTGTGGAGCTAGCGCGGGGTCTTGACGTCGAGGCAGTGTCTGAGGCATAGAAGTGACGTGAGAGTTCCCAGAATAGATTAAAGGCTTCTGTGTGCGTGTACTTGCTCGGTTTTTATTTTCTTTGTATGTTCGTACTATGTTCTGTAAATGCTACCTTCGGGACATTGTGTCTAATTACTCCTGCGTTTGACTGGTTTCGAGTAAGTGTTCCTTAGGTGTTGTGTCGGGGAGTCAGACGGGAGCGGGATTTACCTCGGGTTTCGGGGTGAAACCGGGGTGGGTCCTGACATTTACCCATTTATGCCCAACCCGAATCCGACCCATTTAATAATCGTGTCAAGAATGTCCAACCCGAACCAGACTTGTTAATGACCCGTGTAACCCGTTTAACCCATTTAATAAATAGGTCATACTCAAAACCCAATTAACCTATGACCCGTTTGACCTGTTTGACTCGTTTAACCCGTTTAACCTATTTAAATGATAAGATTTAATAGATATTTAGGTAGATAAATGGGTAGATATATGAGTTAGTAATGACACGTTTATTAAATGGGTCAATATATAAGCCAATATACGGGTTAACCTGTTAACCTGAAATCTACCCATTTTTAAACGGGTTAACAGGTCATTATACGGGTTAACAGGTTGACCTGAAACCCACCCGTTTAATAAACGGGTTATAACGGGTTGACCCGAAAATGACTCGAAATTTTAATCGTGCGGGTTGACCCGGATAAATTTCGTGCGGGTTTCGAGTCGTGTCAAAAATTACCACCCCTATCTGACACAAACATTGTAAAATTACATAAGTACCCTCAACTCAAAGTAAACACAAACCCAGTGTCAGACAAGGGATAACTATCACAACCTACTCTAGTAACAGGAGTGCACCGACCCACGCACCTAGTCAACGCTGACGTCATTTACTGACGTCAGCCCTAGCTTACGTCACTGCTGGAGTCAGCCTGACATCTGTCATCTCTGAAAAATCTGACAATCAGCCACGTGGCACACCCTGACTGGTGCCACGTGTCACCCTCTGACACTACCAAGTCATAATGACATCACCTACTGATGTCATCAATGCCACGTGACAGGACCCGCCCCGATCCCACAGGGACCACAGGGGGGCGTGCCCTGCTCCCGTCTGACACCCAATAATTCATACCAATTTTAACCTCAAAACATCAAATGCATAAATAACCAAATTAAAGTCTTACATCAAATCCGAATTAAACGAAATGTCAGACAAGGGATGAAAACTAAAATTACAAGATGCGAGCACGACTCTAAAGTAAACCTGCGGGTACACCGCCCAACAGGGGATCAGATACGCAGAATGTAGATCCATGCCTCAGCCTCTGGCTCCTCCTCTACCTCAGTTTCCCGACCTGGAGGGGTTATCAAAACATTAAAGGTGAGTGGACTGAAACTCAAGTTTATGAAATCGTTTGATAAGTAAAACATATAATTTACCCCTCCGTTTTCCAAACAGGCGTGCATCATAATTCAAAATCATAAACCATATAATATGAACCATAAGGCATATAATAAAACCATAACCATAATTTTAGCCACTGCACTATACACTCCAATCCCGACATCCCTGATGTCTGACGTCCCTGACGTCCAATAAGGTCACAATCACAAGGCTACGCGTGCCACTCGGGTCTCAATTTTCGAGTTCATTCCCCGAACCCCGTTCGGGTACAGCATCCCCGATACTTAGCGTCATAGACGCTGGACGTTCTAGACGTCCGTGACCTCTCCGGGGTACCTCATCCGGAGGAGACAATATAATATGGAAGGATCTATACAGTGCAGTAACAAATACATTTTATTGATATCCACATGCAAACATATATATACATAGATAGAATCCGAACCAATCATTCAGTTTCATCGGACGGGTCTCAAGCCCAAATACCGTGAAACGTGCCATAACCATATTTTCCATATCATCAAAACCATCATTGTTTTAGCATGTGAATAAGTATAATAAAACCAGAAAACATTTATGCACACAAGGGTTTAAGAAAATGGCCCACTCACAGTACAGTCCTGCCGAAAACCGAACGTATACCCTCGTTCTGGTACGATTACACAACCCCTGTCATATCCAAAGTATTCGTAAAGATCAATACAAACCCCTAACATTCAACCATGAAAGCCTAGGTCGAAACCGGCCCGGGAAAGCCGCCCGAACGTGCTTTCCAAGGCAATAAACCTTATTTTGACCAACTTAATGATCTCCGATCGACCCGAAACCACCGCCATTGGATCCGGATCGTCGAAACCTAAAGAATGGTGGTGGTCCCACCAGGAACACTGTTCACACGCGACCCCACGCGCCGGTCAACGCGGTGGTCAACGCAGGAACAGTTCCTGCTGACGTCATCGCTGACGTCACTGCTGACGTCAGCATGACGTCATGCTGACGTCATCTGACAGCTGTCAGGTCTGACATGTCAGACTTTGACAGGTGCCACGTGTCAACATCTGATTGGTCCACCACACTGATCTGTCAGGCCACGTGTCAGATCTGACATGTGCCACGTGTCAGCACGACACTGGTCCATGTCACTGACATGTCAGTGACACGTGGCAGTCCCTGACTGGTCCACGTCACTGACATGTCAGTGCTGACTGTGCACTGACATGTGACACGTGTCGGCTCACGGTTGGTCCACGTCATCTGACAGACTGACAGGGTGCCACGTCATCACCTCTGTCCTCAGACGGGTTGACCCGAAAACCTGCAACTCGGGTCGATCAGACCCGCGATCATGACCCGGTTGCCATAACTTCATTTCTGGATCATTTTCGTTCCTTTCAATTCCTAACTACTCGTCTGAGTCTCTAGATTGGTTCAGTGTAAAAAGAATGGAGAAAAACAGATAGGATTGAGGGCCTACCTCGAAGAACAGAGCCGGTTTCCGTCGCCGTTTAGTCACCGCCCTGAGCTCCACCGGCCACGAGTTCAGTCGCAGAAGGTTCCTGGCAGTCCCTAGAGTCGATTAGGATCCATCAAAAACAAACTAAACGTGGGAAAAAGGATTTACCAAAAATCTGGGTTTTAAAACCGTTTCGGGTTTAAGCCGCTCACCCCGCCGCCGCCTGCCGCCGTTCACCGCCTTGCCTCAGCCCTCACCAGCTCAGTTCAGCCACGCCTGAAGCAAAAGGGTCAGGTGCACGCAGGTGTGAAGATCGAAATGGCAGCATGTGGGTGTCGGGTATGGAAATATATAGAAATGGAGTCCGACGAGGCCTACCCAACGGTCCTTGAGTCAACTGAAAATTAGTTGTCAAAAGAAAAGTCAACATTTTCCCCCGAGAGTCCAAATTACGGTAATGCCCCTGAACTTCCGATAGTCATAACTTTTACCCTGATCGTCCGAATTGGACGTGCCACCTGTCTATGAACTCGTGACGTCCCGAACTACGTCACGGTCATAGGTCAAAGTTCATTTAGTTCATCAATCAAAAAGTCAACAATTTGACCATACCATTCACAGGGGTAAAATCGTCAAATCACACATTAAAGTACAATATTGAAATCCTCGAATTTCCGGGGTGTTACACCACGTGTCCTGCCGCGTGTCACTAATAACTCTGACACCTCTCTGACACATTGTCACATGTCACCACCTCACAAGTCCACGTGGTCTAACATGTCTGACGTGGACTGCCACATCATCTGAAGAGTCACTTGACAGCTCCTGACACACTACCATGTGTCACCACCTCACTAGTCCACGTGGTCTAACATGTCTAACATGGCACTACCACGTTAGCTGCTGACTGGACTAGCACCTAGCCATGTGTCACCCTATGGTTGGCCATGTGGCCTGATATGATGACATGACATGCCACGTCATTATCTTCAACCTCTAGACAAGTCGACTCGAACCACTATAACGGGTCGTTCAACCGTGACCCTGACTTGGCCATAAATCAACTGTTTCTTCACCGTTTCCAGCCATTTTTCTAAGCACTCGTCTCATTCCCAGGAATGGCTCTACGACCTCAAAATTAAGAAACCATACCTATAATCGATTGGCCAAGCTTGAATCCTCACGGCCAAGCTTCGCACCTCCACTAGAGCTCCTCCATGCATCTATCTTCGTTCTTTTTCATCCCTACAACCTCACACGGACTCGAGGAACAACACAATGACCTTAAATCAAAGGTCCAAACATCCAAACCAAAATTCCAAGATGAGTTTACCTATTTTTCGTGGTTTTTTTTTTCTAGCCAACCACCGCGGCTCTACTGTTTCCGTCCGCCTATCACGACCTCTCTTGTAAGATCCATGTCCTCGAGGGAACGGTGAACGACCCCACATTCCTGCGTAGGGGGAAATGTCTGGGAGGGGAATGGTGGTGTGCCTTAAAGGTATAGGCACACACCTATCTAACACGAGGCCTTTTGGGAGCTCAGTATCTTTGGGTTCGGTTGGAACTCCAAAGTTAAGCGAGAGCGAGTTGAGGTTGGTGCAATTCCATAATGGGTGACCCCCTGGAAGTTGCACAATGAGCTCCCGAAAACAAAACCGTGAAGGCGAGGAGGCCCAAAGCGGACAATATCATGCTAAAGTCGGGTCCTGCCCGAGGAGGGTCGGGTCCTAACAGAATGGTATCAGAGCTAGACGCCGATCAGGAAGTGTTCCAGCGAGGACGCTGGGCCCTAAGGGGGTTGGATTGTAAGACCCGTCGATGGGGGAAAGGTCTGTGAGGGGAATGGTGTGTGCCTTAAAGGTATAGGCACACACCTATCTAGCACGAGGCCTTTTGGGAGCTCAGTATCTTTGGGTTCAGTTGGAACTCCAAATTTAAGCGAGTTGAGGTTGGTGCAATTTCATGATGGGTGACCCCCTGGGAAGTTGCACCGTGAGCTCTCGATACAAAACCGTGAGGGCGAGGAGGCCCAAAGCGGATAATATCGTGCTAGAGTCGAGTCTTGCCCGAGGAGGGTCGGGTCCTGACATCTTTCTTTCTGTTTCTCTCAGTCTCTTTATTAACCAACCTCAAAGGCTGAAGGAAGATGAAGAAAATGGGGGGTGAGGGTTTCAGGTAGATAAAAATGAAAGAGAAAGGGAAATAGATGCATAAATGAAGATAAGGAACAATGGATCAGTGACACTTGTCACTCATCTATTGATCCAGAACTGATATTTTGGGCCCGCTAAAAACAAACCAATAGTCAACCGTTTTCTAAATTCGTGCAACCGTAAAATCTGATCGAACCTTCCTTAACCCGTAACTTTCCCGTACAATGTCCGATTTCGACGTGCCGCCTGTTTATGGACTCATAATGTCTCGATCTACGTAATGGACCTCGGTCCATGTAAATTTGACTTCTCAGGTTAAAAGTCAACATTTTCAACTAGTTAGGGGCAAAATCGTAATTTCACCCGATCGTCTGACAATCCTTGATTTATTCCCAATTAATCTCGATAATTCTTAATTAAATATCTATAAATCCTGTAAATTCGAGATGGGTTGTTACACTCTGTCCCGACCTACAAAATACTCAGAGACCAAAACCTTAACTATTGGTCAATTCAAGCTGGGGCTGTGCCATGGCCACCAGGTTTACTTCTTCTTTATCTCTTCACTTATTTTATCATTGTCTCATTGTGTTACGCCCCGTACTTTTAAATTCGGGAAATTATGTAAAATGACTGTTTTGCCCCTAGTTAGGGAAAAATGTTGACTTTTGACTCGAGACACTATTTGGACTTTGACCGAGGCCCGTTACATAGATCGAGACGTCACGAGACCATAGACAGGCGGCACATCGAAATCGGGCGTTTGACGGGAATGTTATGGGTCACGAACGGATATGGGTGCTATTCATATATTTCGAGGCAAATGTACAGTTGGCTGTTTTTGATTGGCCAAAATATCCAAAGTGGACCAATTTATGAGTGACAAGTGTCACTCATATAATTAGCCCAGCCCCCCCCCCCCCCCCCCCCCCCCACCCAAAAAAAATTAATTTGGGTTCATGTATCTACATTCTTTTTTGTTCTCTATAAACCCGAAACCCACAAACACCAAAACCCACCCAAACATCCTCCAAACTTCATCCTCTGTTGCTTGTGTGAACGGGAAAGTGAGAGAGTGAGACCAGACGACCAGGATGGTGGCAACAGTTTGGACAACCGTGCACGGTGGTTGGAAAACCGCGGGTAAGCCATTTTAGGTTCAAATTTTGAATTCGATATTTAGGGTTTGTTAAGGGTTTCTAATGATCAAACATGATCCCTAGGGACTATACGATCACACAGAGACCAAAAGGAAGGACTGTGGTCGCTGGAATCGAAGGAAAAATGAGTTTGAAAATCAACTCTCACTATTCAAGCTTGGAAGGTAAAATCTAGACCCTTTTTGCTAGTTTAGGGTTCATAGATCCCTTCCCGGGATCATTACGATCAATTAGGAACAAAAATGGTGAAAAATGGTTGGGTATTAAGGAAATAGAATTGGTCGGGTTCGTGGGTCGTTTGACCCGTTACAGAGAAACGGGTCAACAAAATGGGTCAACTCGTCTCAGGGTTGACGACGATGACATGGCAGTCCACATCATCATCTGTCAGAAGAGGTCAGTCCACGTGGCCAACCAGGTGATGCCACATGGCATGCTGTCAGGTCCAGTTAGCATGTTAGACACGTGGACCAATCAGAGGCTAACACGTGGCACGTGTTAGACCTATCAGGCTGAAGTTATGACGTTCGAACGTGAGGAGTATTTCGGTAATTTTCGATGAAAGGGTATTTTGTTCATTTGGTGCTTTGTGATCTGTGCCAGTGACACTTGGCTGCCTTAGGATTGATGCCAAACCAGATTGGGACACCTGGCCTTCTCTGGATGGCTGTGGAAGGTCCCCCACCGCCTTACTTGAAAATTTAAAAAGGGAATGATGTTTGCACGGGTGGGAGAAAAAAAACAAAGTGTACGTATATGCTCATGAACTCCCACCTCGATTAACCCCTTGATCCTCAGCCTTTGCCTTTGAGTTGTGAATGAAAAGGAGAGAATATAGTGAGAGGATTGTGGTGGCATGCTCACGATGGCCTGCCGTGGACGGTGGTTTTGGAACCGTGAGAAACAGAGTGCAGGGTGTGACTATGACCGTGAAATCCAATTCCATTGATTCTCATCTTTTACCTGTGGTTTGTGAATCAAAAGGAGAATGGAAGTCGAGAGGAACGTGGGGGTGTCCACGGTGGAACTCGCGACGGACGATGAGTTTCTAAAAGTTGATACGAAGCTATTAAGCTTGGAAGCAAGTGGAATGATGGCCGGAAATGATGGGACTGAATGATGAAAAAACTGGCCGTTTGAAGTTCGATCAGGACAGTTCGGGAAGTCCGGTGATAGTTGAATAGCCGGGAACGGCGTATTGCAAGCGTATCGAGGTGGCAGCGGGAATGGTCTGTGAGTGGACTTTGCTTTCTAAATTATGATGCATGCATAAATGTTTTATATGTTTTCTATATGTGATTTTTATGATTATGATTGTGAGATCTATGATTTATGGTTTGCACATATGTCGAGATATTTGACGTATTTGTACGTTTTATGAGATTCTGTCTTGAGTTATGATTTGATATAATTTCGATGATTTCATTTTGGGATTTGAATTATGATTTGATTTCAAGGATTTATATATAGATTTCGGAAAGTGACTTCGGGCATGAGGCCCAGTTTCTAATGATTTCGGATTTCGTGTGATGTCTGGATTTGAAATCGGGATTTCAAATGATGATTTCAGATTTGGTTTCGGAATTTGGATTTCGATGGATTTATGGATTTCCTATGATTTTCACTTGGTTTTGGGTTTAAAGACCCGGTTGATTGATGACGGGGGAAGGCCCTTGATTGATATGTTTTGAGTTTAAAGACTCGGATATGTTTTGAGTTTAAAGACTCGGTTATTGTACTATCCCCCGAGGCCTATTGATTGTGTTTTGAGTTTAAAGACTCTTTGATATCCCGGGAAGGCCTGATACATGTGTTTTGAGTTTAAAGACTCGTTGATATCCCTAGAAGGCCTGATACATGTGTTTTGAGTTTAAAGACTCGTTGATATCCCAGGAAGGCTTGATATATGTGTTTTGAGTTTAAAGACTCGGTGATATGAGATCCAACAGATTGATTGACTTGTGATTTACTATTGATTTTCCTATGGTTTTCAGAGGTTTTGGGCAGTGGCCCCGTTTATCTGGATTTACAAAGTTTTGGACTGAGTTCCCGTCTGGATTTACAATGATTTTCTTATGCTGAAAATTAACTGGTTTCCAAATGCATGCATTGGTTTTACGTGGAGGGTATAACTGTCTTTTCTTGTAAATGTTTGCTGAACATATTATTGATTTTTGTCCACTCACAGTCTTTTATGTTTTCGATACCCTCCAGGTTGTTGATGAGGTGCGGGCTGTTGTGAGAGAGAATGAGACATCACACACGCAATCCATAGTGGTTTCTTCACACTCTGGGAAGTCGAAAATTAGTTTTGGACGGTTCTCCTGGGTATCCCTTGTATGGCTTACGTGTTCCATGGAGGTTAGATAGGTGTTTATCCTTCGTGTCGCACGTGGGATAGACGGGAGCATGCCTTATCCCTTAATCCCGGGGGATTGGGGGGTGGGTCGTGTCAATTTGGTATCAGAGCGCGGTTTGTGCGCTCTACATGAGGTTATGGCTTCCAGAGCAGGTGTTTTATCGATTAACGTGTTGTGATGCTGTTGTGGATGTGATGTCTCCATGCGGAATAACCCGTCATCAACCTGGCCACTAGAGTGATTGTATGATAGTTAGTGGCTTAGTTAGTGGCGAGAGCACGAGCGATTGGGTGATGCATTGCCCGACACGCAGTGTGTGGTGAGATGTCTTCCAACTTTGGACCGGAAAAGATAGCGTGCTTGGCGTTGGATATGCTCGATGGTTGGACCTTAGGGTCGGATGTACCGGTGAGTTAGATGTGAGAGATACGATCTATGGTTGGCCGACTAGCCTATTGGACCGGGCGGTGATCAGATGTCGATAGGATGGACTTGTGACCATTTGGTCAGATGGGTTGAGATTGGACTTGTGCGGCTACGAGTAGCTAGATGCCTCGAGTTGTAGGGCTGGTTTGGTAAATGTGAGTACCTTATTGAGAAACCCCAGAGTAAGTGCTTAGTTTGGAAAACGTGAGTTGGAGTTTGTGGTTAGTTATTTGTTGTGGTTTGGGCCGATTTTCGGCCGGAATAGAGTTGGTGCTGCTGGGCGCAGCCGAGGTATTGGATGGCTTGGTGGATGACTCTGGTCGAGTCCAGTGAGATTGTGGAGATTGGTTGGCTTGACCTGACCAGTAGAGTCGTTAAGAGTGTGGTGCAGTGGATCTGATTGCAGTCTGTTGACCCTAGGTTTTCCTAGATAAGACCGTGGAGCATTGAGTTTCTTTGAGTTGTGGAACATAAAGAAGGTCAGTTTCCCCGACCCAAGTGTAGATTGAGGGTTTTGGCTCGGTATGAGCGGAAATTCGGGAGTAGTGTGCTGTGATCCCTAGATCGGAGATGATGTGACAGGACCCATCCCAATCCCTCTGGGATTAACGCGGGATGACCCTGCTCCCGTCTGACACGAAGTGTCAGACAAGGGATATTTCCGACCTTTGCCCTCCCGGGCTATCAGAGTACGCCAGGATCCGGAGGAGGCATGTGATATCTCGATCTTTGCTACAGTCCACATCCGCTGTCAACCTGAAGGGTATTAAAAACAGAAAGACTGTGAGTGGACAAAATATAAAAACATTTCATCAAAGACCTTTATACCCTCCACTAAAAAGCATGCATGCATAGTAAAACCATTTATCCAAACACATAAGTTTAAACAACCATAATTAGGGTCTCAGCCCCAAATTCTGTAAATACAAGTTCTACGGGCTCCTGCCCAAAACCATTTACAGAAAACCATAAGATAGTAAACATATGTAGGATCTCAGCCCAAAACCATTTATCATCATAAAACATAAATTCTCAAACCAATTTAAATCACGTTTATCCATTATATTCATATCTAGAACCTGTCACGGTAAAATAAAGCTACACGTGTGCTAATCGGGGTCTCAAACCCAAGTCTCTCCAGGGTCCACCCAGGCCAACGACCCTCCCCGGAGGAGACAATCATATATAAAGGATGGAATATGAAAAACCTTTTGAAATCATTCTTGACACCTTTCAAGGATTCATGCCCGGCCCTTCATAAGCCGTCATAATCCATAAAATCCTTTCATGGGTTCATGCCGGTTCCCATAAACCGTCATGACCCGTAAATCCATTTCAAGGGTTCATGTCGGTTCCCATAAACCGTCATGAACTATAAAAACCATTTGTAATACATAACTGGGCCCTAGGCCCGAATCCACATACAAACTAGACCCCCAGTCCGAATTGAAAACCAAATGGGCCTCCGGCCCGATTCCGTAAATCAAATGGACCTCAAGTCCGAGAGTTACCTTTTCAAATCCAAAATCATTTCATGAAATCATAATTAAAACCATAAGTACGGAAAATCAGAGTAAAACCGGAAAACCTCGATTTACGTGCAAGCACGTAAATCGCCTCGAAATACGTGAAACCATATAAATCACAAGCATCCAAATCAACATCATAAAATCATATTCATAATCCATTTGGAAATCCAAAACCATTTCATTTAGACCAATAAAGACATACAGCCCCGTATAGGCACCGTATCGGGCCGAAACCTCGAAATACGTGCCTATACGTAACCACACATCCAAAGGCACTCATGGCATCACAAAAAAGTATTTAAAACATATAATAAACATTTATGCATGCACCAATTTAGAAAACAAGGTCCACTCACAGACCGTCCGAAGTCTCGCCTCGATACGCGTGCCATAACCGTCTCCCGGGTTAATCGTCACCTCCGGGATTCCCGAACCTGTCCAAATTAATTTAGAGGGTTACTAACTACTTATATAACCCCTCACTAAAGCCCCGTAATTTTCCAGAATTTCTAACTATTTTTAAACTCGAACCTAAACCTTCGGACAACCCGAACTATATCGAAACGATGTCCGATTGACCCGAAACTAGTCCCAAAATGTTCGTTACATCGAATAGATGATTTCATATGTTGAAACCTTCCCAAGATTCCCTGTCATGTGCCCCCACGTCCCCCTGGGAGTGCACTGCGCGTGGGCCTCACGCGCCCTGCACAGTGTCATCTTCTCCACGCAGTCGACCGGTCCAGCCTTTGCAGCTGGTCCAGCTGAACCGACGTGACCGGTTCAGGCGTTTTCCCGTCTCAATTTGGTCCGATTCAACCCCAATTAAATCCTATAATTCCTAGTTTAATCCTAGAAACCTAAATCCATTACTTAAAACATCAAAAACCATCAAAATCTCATGGTTTAATTTTGAACCTCACGATTCATTTTTCCCGATCAGCCTACACGGCTGCTCTGCCCAAACCGCCACCCAAAACCTTCCTATTACCTTCCTAACAACCTAAAAACCAATTCCTAATCACTCAAAACGGCCCATAATGCAAGAAATTGAAAATAGGAAAATTTGGGCCAAAACCGATACTTTCACGGTTCCATGGCCGCCGTGCACGGCGGCCTGCGTTTCTTCCTCCACTAACCTCATTTCAACCTCCTCTCCTTGCTTCCTTCATGGTTCATGATGATCAAAGAAGGTTGATGGGTGTTTGTGAGGGATGGTTTGCACGGGTTATGGATTTTTGGGTTGGTTTGGATGAATGGAATAAAGGAATGATCGATGCATGTACGTGGGAAGGTGGGCAATGGATGGGTGACACTTGTCACTCATCCATTGGCCTGCCAAAATATCTGGGCCCACACTAAAGACAAAACTCAATTCGTCTCGTAAAACGCGTCACCGTGAATAGTATCTTGGAACTTTCGCGAACCGTAACTTCGCCGTCAACGTCCGAATTCAACGTGCCGCCTGTCTACGGATTCGTATCATCCTTATCTACGTAACGGTCTTCGGCCCTCGGCCATCAGACCTCTTGGTCAAAAAGTCAACATTTACCCCTTTTTAACCAAAATTACCAAAATGCCCCTAGACTTCTGAACGTCATAACTTCCTCCTCGAACGTCGGAATTGAACGTGCCACCTGTCTATGAACTTGTGACGTCACGAACTACGTCACGGTCATCGGTCAAAGTTCATTTGACCACCCAAATGAAAAGTCAACATTTTGCCACCATCAGGGGTAAAACGGTCATTTTCCATCGTTCGTCCGATTTCGCCTAACTAATCACCGATTAGCCTCACTAATCGTGATTAGTCGCTAATCTAATCTAGGAATTTGGAACGGGTCGTTACATGATGTGCCACGAGCTGGGATGCTTGTGAATGGTAGGATGGGCACATCGTGAGTTGAGGTTGTGACCAGTCGTGAGGTGCTGGTGTCTGGTAGGAAACGCTAATTGAGCTGGAATATGCGATGACCATTAACAGGTCATGTTTCGGTACAAACGGTCAGGATGTCGTTAGTTTGATCAGAGTAGCACAGCAGAAGCACGGTGGACCTATGCTTCGTGTTGGATCTGGCTAGGTTGGTATGGTCGGGTTTGACCATCCGTGAGGTTGGTTTTCGTGGACTCGTCCTGATGTGTTGGAATATGTTGGCATATGCCGAGGTTGGCATTTGGTACTACGATTGGTGATGTCGAGGATAGTAATTGGTGATACTAAGGCTAGTACTTGGTGCTACTGAGGATGGTCATGGGTGACGTCGAGGCCAGTACTTGGGGATTCCTTGAGATTGGTGATTGACGACTTCAAGGATAGTGACTGAGGAGTCCGAGGTTAGTGAGCATTGACTGAGGATCCCGAGAATGGATGACTGAGGATATTAGTGCTCGGGCGTTAACCTTGGAAAGGTTGGAAGTGAGTTGGTCGGTGAGTTGGATTGTGTACGGACACGTGTTTGTCAGTGAGTTGACGTTCGAACGGTTGGTCCAGTGGTGGCATAATTTTTTAGGGTACCATGATTGGAAAAATGGATATACTTCCAACATGGTTAGGATCTCGGAATTAGGAAACATTGTGATTGAGACGATGATAAATTGTGTTTGATTCCGAGTTAGTGTTCGATATTGAGTATTGAGTGATGAAACTTCAGAAGTTATAAACCCCCTCTGATCGTGGACACAAGTACTTGGTGACACCATGTTTGGCATGTGTGGCGAGTGTAATGGGATTGTGTTAAGTTGGATTAAGGTAGGATGACTTGTGATGACATGGTTGTGGACCATTGTGAGTTCCGTTGTAGGATGACGAAAGGAAGATGATAAGGAGTGACTATAACTGATCAATATGAGGTAAGTGAAGAGAACCCACAATCTAGACGTGTGGTATTCTTGATCGATTTGATCAGATGCGGTGGTCTGCTCATTTGTGGGAATTGAAGGCGAAGTAGTGAGACAATAAGTGGGATCCACTTAGGAGTGAGTGGATCGAAATTGGATCGCTTCTAGCTCAGGATAGAGTTATTGTGGATCAGGAGGATCGTATGCAAGACAGAGCTTGGACATGTTAGTAGGATAACAAGACAGAAGTTGGATATGCGGATGAGGAGTGTGGTCTATTTTTTCACACGTATGGGTATTTAGACTTGGATTTGGTGCTGGGTCTGCCCGTACATGTCAGTAAGTTGTGATTGGATTAGATGTTTTGGATGTTGGTCGGGAGACCCAGGAAACTGGAAGACTCGTAATGGACTTAAGTTGGTATTCTTCGGAAGATGTGTTGGGCTTGGAATATTGATCGGTCTGATGTTGGACTTCAAAATTGAAGTATGATTGGCTCGAGCCAGGTGGCAGTCAGGGTGGTTATATGTTATGATGGATGGAGGATACAATGGATGGATGTGATTGAGGATATATTGTACGATGGATATGATTGTTAGGTACATTGTGACGTTTTGGTGGTATGAACCATGGTTATCAATGGTTGTGATTGGTGCGTGTACTTGAGATCTGTGTTAGTGGTTGTATTAGTAATCAGAACCATTCCGATGCGATTGGACGTGCATCGTGATGTTCTGGTAGAGGTGTTGGTGATCGGCTTGGTGCCGAGGTATGTTGTTGGTTGTATCAATGATCGGAGTAGTTGCGATGTGCTTGATTGACTAAGCACGTGGACTGGATCAGGGTGATCCCGAGTGATCTGATTAGTTATGGCAGGATTCAGTACTGATGTGAGCTGGATGCTTAGAGCCACGTGTGGTTGGTGGAACCCTGACGTTGAGATGTGTGATCACGGTTTAATAGGTATGTGATAGAGTCTAGTTACAAAGAGGTAGTGTGGGACATGGATGATGTTCCCACAGGTTGATGGTGTTGGTGGTTAGTGGAACCACTGGTGAGATTGTAACGACCCGTCCCGGGAGTCTAGATTAGCGAAGTGATTAGTAACGGTTTAGTGAGACTAATCGGTGTTTAGTTGGGTACTTTTGGACGTTTTGGCGTAGAATGACGATTTT
This sequence comes from Prinsepia uniflora, assembly GCA_032719365.1. Lineage (NCBI taxonomy): Eukaryota > Viridiplantae > Streptophyta > Magnoliopsida > Rosales > Rosaceae > Prinsepia > Prinsepia uniflora. The sequence goes on along the minus strand of CM064865.1, from coordinate 76,040,971 downwards.
GCCCCGGGTTTGGGCAAATTGTTGACTTTTAGTTGACTTTTAGTTCGGGCGGTCAATTGGGCATTGACCGATGACTGTGACATAGTTCGGGACGTCACGAGTCCGTAGACAGGTGGCACGCCCGATTCCGACATCCTAGGAGGAAGTTATGATGTTCGGAAGGTTGAGGGAACTTTCGTAATTTGGTTAACAAGAGGGGAAAAGTTGACTTTTCGCACGACAGGGTTTTTACACGTAAACCTAGGACCATTAGGTAGATCTCGTCGTCTTGAGTACAACGACAGACGACATGCTTACATCGGACGTAGGACGAGTGAGTTACGGGTCTAGAACGGCGAAGGGTATAACCGTAATTTGAATAATTAGGAGCATTTTGGTCTTTTTGGCACATTGGGAATTGTGCAATCTGATAAGGACAAGTGTACAGTGCTAATTGGATATTTTTGGGTTTAGACTACATGATTGTGACATGTGGCTGTTGTCTAGTGGGTTCTAGTGTGTTGCACGGTACAAATTAATGGGAGAGTCGTGTTTGTGTTTGTGCTGGAGAGAAACAGAGACAGAGTTGAGAGGAAAATTGATCAGGTGAAGGGAGGTGTGCGGCCTTGTGACCTGGTGAGAGTGAGCAGAGACTAAGTTAGAGCTGGTGAGTCTTGAGTGAGAATCGTGTGAGGGAAACTGGTGTGTGTGAAGTGTGAGTTCTCAAGAAAACAGAGAGGTGTCAAGGGAGTTTGGTGGTGGTGCTGCCGTGTTTTGATCAATCGTGGCTGCTGGTGGTGTTCAATGACCGTAGAGGAGCCTTGGGGACTCAGTGGGCACGGCGGAGCTCACGGTGGAGAGCAGGACGCAAGTAATTTCTCTTATTTCCTCTGTGTGCTCTGTTTTGCCGTCTTGGTTCAAACGTAAAGTCGTGGCGTTTGAGGTCAGGTCGACGTGTTTGGTGAGTTCTAGTCGACTCAGTAGGCCCCTAGGAACCTTCTAGTTGTGAAGCCGTGACGGGGGGAAACTTTGGTGGCCGGGAACCGAAACAGGAGTTTTCGGGTGGTTTCTGTTTCGAGTTTGGGAGTTGAGATTTAGGTCGTGTTGTCGTGTTTGGATTAGGGGACTAGATTTCTTAGGGTAGGACAAAGCTAGGGGAGTTGAAAGGAACAAAAACGGTTGCAGGACGGCGGAGAACCGGTCACGCCGGTTCAGACCGGTCGAGGGCTCGAGGAAGACGATGAACAGTGCCATTGTGCAGGCGCGTGAGAAATTACGAGACGCGAGTGACGTGCCTGGGAACTGTGAGTGGACTCCTTCCTTATAACTGAGCATGCATAACTATATTTAATTACTTGTTTTATAGTTTTCATTATAAGTTCATGATTATTGAATATGCTATAACTGTTTTATATGATTTCACGTTTTTCGAGAAATTACGTATTTCAGCACGTTTTACGAAAAATAGTCTGATTATGATTTTGATGCTATGCTTTTGGGATTTCAATCTATAATTGGTTTCAATGATTATAAATGGATTTTGAGACATGATTTGATGGTTTTCGGTTTTAGAATCGGATTTTGGAAAGCGAGATTTGGTTTTAAAGTTGAAAAGTGGATTTCCGGATTTGGGTTCGAAATGACGGTTCTGGATGCCGGAAAGGCTTCAGGCCAGTGATTTCGGATTCGGGTTTGGATATGGATTTAGAAATGGTTTTCAAACGGTTTTGGATTGGATTTTCTGGATCTGCTTATTGGGTTTAAAGACCTGGATTATGTTTGAAGGGGGACTGGCCCGAATTGGGTTTAAAGACCCGGATTGAGTTTAAAGACTCGGGAGTTTAAAGACTCGGATATACTGATTTCCCCCGTAGTCCTGTTGAGTTTAAAGACTCGGGAGTTTAAAGACTCGGATTATATTGAGGCCTGGATTGAGTTTAAAGACTCGGGAGTTTAAAGACTCGGATAGCTCCAGCAGGTTTGATCGGATGATTATATTGGTATCTTATGATTTAGTGCTAATGTTTTATAACGATTATCATACTGTGTTTATGTTGCAGCGGTTTCCATGATGAACATGATATGATTTATAAATGTTTTTCAGACGTTGGGTTATGCATGCATGTTTTCAAAACGGAGGGCCAAAACCCTGGTTGTTTATTAAACTGTTTTTGAAACTCTTTTTATTTTCTAGTCCACTCACACCTTCTATTTTTTTTAATTGCCCTCCAGGTCATGGAGCTAGATCAGGGGTTGACGTTGAGGTAGTGTCGGAGGCATAACATACTCTAGAGTTATCTCGGAGTGTTTCCAAAGTTTCCGTTGTGCGTGTATTTTTTACTTTATCTTGTTTGTACTATGCTCTGTATAACGGTTGACTCGTTGGACTTTGAATTCTCCCTTGTCTGGCAATGTAAATTGTGGGTTTTTTTGTGAGGCTGTTTCGGTCTTTTGTGTTGGGATGTCAGACGGGAGCAGGGTTCACCTCGGTTATCGGGGTGATAATCAGGGTGGGTCCTGACAATGATTTGTTGAGTCGTTGGTGTGAACGAGTACGTTGTAACTGACAGGAACCGTCCCAAATCCCTCGGGATTAGCGTGGGACATCCCTCGGGATTAGCGTCGGTATGCCTGCTCCCAAATCCCTCGAGATTAGCGTGGGACATGCCGTGTCTGGATCGTGATCTTGATGATCCATATAGGGAGATTATCACCCTTACTTTGAGATGTGAGTCGTAAATGACGGGACTGAACTTCTTTTCGAAGGGGATTCCGTATGGTATATTACTTGGGTGAGTAGGTTTCCGACGAGGACGAATGTTGTCAACCTTAGACGTATGGATAGTGGGATTGGCTTCCCTATGAAGTAAATCGAATGTATTAACCGAGGTGGATGGAGTTCGTTCTGTCTCATGCTGGATTGGGCAAAGGTACTCCATTATTGGAACGCTTTAGGTTATGACCTAGGTGGTTGTAGTCTGGTCGATGGATAGATGTGTGTGCTTTGTACCTAGTTCGAGGTACGATACGTTGCAGACTTATGGTGTCAAGTATTGGTATACGGGTCATACCGAGGTATATCGGTGAGCGTGTTGGTAGCCGGATTGGTTTCGATACCATTGGATTAGCCGAGGTCGACATTGGATACTATGCGATGGGTCATGGCATTTCCGATGAGTCTAATTACGCACAGGTCGAGTGAAATGTTGGTAGGTATATATTTGAATTAAGTATGTTGGTGGCTTGAGTAGCCACGAGTGAGTCTAGTGTCAGTTTCCGACTAACAACTTTCGAATGGTGACAGATTGTCGGGATGTGTCAACGTGGATTATTGAGTGAGGTCCGATGACTCCCAGTGGGAGTAGGTACCATGATGGATGGGTGATTGAGAAAGGAATCGTTGAGTTGTTGCGTCAGCATAAGGGTAGATTTGACAATCGGTGTCAATCCGAAACGGGTGGTTTCAGTCATTCGACGGGGTCGAATGGAGTCAATACGACATGCGTACTAGTGGTACGTTTAGGTGCAGACAAGTGTGTTCTGAGTAGTTGGTGTACGAGTGTACACCTGTGACGAGGTCGATTTTACTTTCCACTGAGTGGTGGTGAAATTGGGATAGTTAAAATTCTGAGAACGAAACAAATTAAGGAGGGATGAACGTTGAGACTAGATCGATTGGAATTTCGAGGACGAAATTAATTTAGGAGGGAAGTTTGTAACGACCCGTCCCGAATTTCGGGATTTGATTAGTGATTATCATGATTAGTGGGATTGATCGGTGATTAGTTGGTCGAAATCGAACAAAATGTGCAAAATGACCGTTTTGCCCCTAGTTCGTGGGCAAAACGTTGACTTTTTGATCGGGCGGTCAAACGGACTTTGACCGATGATCGTGACGTAGTTCGGGACGTCACGAGTTCATAGGCAGGCGGCACGTTCGATTCCGACATTCGAGGAGAAAGTTATGACTATCGGAAGTTCAGGGGTATTACCGTAATTTGGACATTTGGGGGCGAAAATGTTGACTTTTTGTCTAATAACTAATTTTCAGTTGACTCAAGGACCGTTGGGTAGGTCTCGACGTCCTGAGTCCATTGACAGGCGGCACGCCGAAATCGGACTTCGTACGAGGAAGTTATGGTTAGAAACGTGAAATCGGGAGGTTCGTGTCTCAGTTTTCGTGTCGAATATTTTATTCTTAAATTTCTGACTGGAGGACACCTGGGGAGTGACAAATGTCACTCACCCATTGGTTAGATTGGATCAAGCTCCACTAAGCATTTAAATAGGATTTAATCTGCTTTTGGTCTCAGCCCTTCATCTCAAAACCCTCAGATTGCATCTCAGCCCTTGATCTCATTTATGAGATTCAATCTGGGCCGTCCATCATTTCCCTCCATTTCTATATATATTTCCTTACCCGACACCCACGTACTGCCCATTCCATACCATCACACCACATTGCACCTGACCCTACTCTGTGTGCCACTGGGCTGGACGAGTGAGGCGGCAGACGGCAGACGACAGTGACCACGGCGGAGGACGGCGGCGAGGTGAGCTGTTTTCAAAACCCGAAACCGTTTTAAAAACTCAGGATTTGGAAGCTTGATTCCAGCATGTGTTGTCGAGTTCTAGTGACCCTAATCGACTCTCTGGATTAGTAGGAAACCTTGGGACGTGTCTGCGTGGCCAGTGGTGACCTGGACGGTGGCTAAAGGGCGACGGGAAGGCCGGCTCTATTCTTCGAGGTAGGCCTTCGATCCCGTTTGTATTTGTCAATTTTGATTCCATAGAACTGTTGTTAGGATTGAGACGATCATGTAGGAACAAACCAGAGTGAAAATGATTGAGAAATTAGGAAATGGTGACCGGGTCATGATCGCGGGTCTGATCGACCCGAGTTGCAGAAATACGGGTCAACCCGTCTGAGGACAGAGGTGATGACGTGGCACCCTGTCAGATTGTCAGGTGACGTGGACCAATCGGGAGCCGACACGTGTCACATGTCAGTGCACAGTCAGCACTGACATGTCAGTGACATGGCCCAATCTGGGACTGCCACGTGTCACTGACATGTTAGTGACGTGGACCAGTGCCGTGCTGACATGTGGCACATGTCAGATCTGACACGTGGCCTGACAGATCAGCGAGGTGGACCAATCGGATGTTGACACGTGGCACCTGTCAGAGTCTGACACGTCAGACCTGACAACTGTCAGATGACGTCAGCATGACATCATGCTGACGTCAGCAGTGACGTCAGCAGGAACTGTTCATGCGTTGACCGACACATTGACCGGCGCGTGGGGGCGCGTGTGAACAGTAATTTTGGTGGGACCACCACCATTCTTTAGGTTTCGACGATCCGGATCCAATGACGGTGGTTTCGGGTCGATCGGAGATCATTAAGTTGGTCAAAATGAGGTTTATTGCCTTGGGAAGCGCGTTCGGGCGACTTTTCCGGACCAGTTTCGGTCTAGGGTTTCATGGTTAAATGTTAGGGGTTTGTATTGACCTTTACGTATACTTTGGATATGACAGGGATTGTATAAGTGTACCAGAACGAGGGTATACGTTCGGTTTTCAGCAGGATTGTACTGTGAGTGGGCCATTTTCTTAAACCCTTGCGTGCATAAATATTTTCTGGTTTATTATACTTATTCACATGCTAAAACAATAATGGTTTTGATGATATTGAAAATATGGTTATGGCACGTTTCACGGTATTTGGGCTTGAGACCCGTCTGATGAAACTTAATGATTGGTTCGGATTTTATCTATGTATATATATGCTTTGCATGTGGATATCAATAAAATGTATTTGGTACTGCACTGTATAGATCCTTTCATATTATATTGTCTCCTCCGGCGAGGTACCCCGGAGAGGTCACAGACGTCTAGTACGTCCAGCATCTATGACGCTAAGCATCAGGTGATGCTGTACCCGAACGGGATTCGGGGATTTAACTCGGAAATTGAGACCCGAGTGGCACACGTAGCCTTATTATTGTGACCTTATTAGGCGTCAAGAACGTCAAACATCAGGTGATGTCGGGATTGGAGTGTATAGTGCAGCAACTAAAATTATACTTATGGTTTTATTATATGCCTTATGGTTCATATTATATGATTGATGGTTTTAATTACGGATGCATGCATGTTTGGAAAACGGAGGGGTAAATTATACGTTTTACTTATCAAATGATTTTATAAAACTTGAGTTTCGGTCCACTCACCCTTATTGTTTTTGGTAACCCCTCCAGGTCGTGATACTGAGGTAGAGGAGGAAACTGAGGCTGAGTCATAGATCTACTTCTGCGTACCTGAACCCCTGTTGGGTGGTTTGCCCGCAGATTTTATTTTAGAGTAGTGCTCGCAACTTGTAATTTTGGATTTCATCCCTTTTCTGACATCTGTTTAATTCGGATTTGATGTATGACTTTAATTTGGTTATTTATGCATTTGATGTTTTGAAGTTAAAATTGGTTTGAATTATTGGGTGTCAGACGGGAGCGGGGCACGTCCCCTTGTGGTCCCTGTGGGATCGGGGCGGGTCCTGTCAATCGTGACTCTCTAGGTCGACGACTGGAGGAGACTAATCAATAAGCTCGTAAGGAGGGTATATACATACTAGTATAGCAAACCATAAAATGGGACTCACGCTAGATAACATAAAGAAACTGGGCCTCCGGCTCGAACATAGGACTCAACAGGGCTTCTAGCCCGATTTCACAATAATTGGGCATCGAGCCCAAACTCGTAAATCAATGGGGCATCGAGCCCGATATCTTAGGGTCAGTCACGATCCCGATCATAGCGATGCGTGTAACCATCAATTCATGACCGCTCTCAATCTTGGTATGTCGCCGTGAACACATCACTGCCGCGACTATCTCGAGACCATGGTGCACACGTTGCTGATCGATCCTCTAAACCGTCAGCACCCCTAAGTCGAGCCTATAGTGGCTGCTCGACAACGAAACGTGCTGTGAAATCGTACAAAGTGGGTGATCGATGACTGATGGTTAAAAATCAGAAAAACAGGGGAAACCGTGACATCCTCCATACAATCACCTCCAATCCTCAATCTTTGCCTAGAATCTGTGAATGAAAATGAGGAGGGTGATGAGACGATCATGATAGTGTCATCACGAGGAACCGTCGTGGACGGTGGAAGTGAAACCGACACGGCTGTTTGGGATCAGAAACAAGGAAGAAGATGGCCGAGATCGTAAGAGTACGACGGACGAAGGATGACCGATTTATGCATCGATCAAGAAGGTATGATTTAGACCTGTTTTCCATGTTTTGACCACGTAGATCAACTAGAAATAGAGGGACGAAGGTGTAGGCGTTGTAATGGATGAAAACGGAGTTGGAACGAGTGAGAAATTATGTTGAACTAGGAACGCCAATTCGACTGGACCGGGTAACAGTAGACCGAACCGAACCGGGTTCGCTGGAAGACAGGGATGCCTGGTGCTGGCGCGTGAAGTGTAACGACCCGAATATTTAAAAGGGGGAAAATTTGGAAAATTTGGGGAAAATGACGATTTTGCCCCTGGAATTGGGCAAACGGTTGACTTTTATTCGAAGCGGTCAAACAGACTTTGACCGATGACCGTGACGTAGGTCGGGACGTCGCGAGTTCATAGACAGGTGGCACGCCCGATTCCGACATTCGAGGAGAAAGTTATGACGTGCGGAAGTTGGTGAAAGGGGCCGAAAGTTGACTTTTTGATCCGAACATTATTTGGACTTTCCGAGAATACCGTTGGGTAGGTCTCGGGACGCTGAATCCGTAGACAGGCGGCATGCGCCAATCGGAGTCCGAACGAAAAAGTTATGGGTCTAGAACGACGAGGGGTATTTTGGTAATTGGCGAGAACAAGGGTAAAATAGTAATTTGGGCCACCAAAGTCCTAAGCGGTGAAATTAGTTGATATTAAATGGGTTAAATGGCTGATTCAGCCTAGTTGGATGTGGCTTAATTAGTAAATGACACTTGTCACTCTAAGAAGATGATTAGTGGCTTAAGAGGATGATTAGTGGCTTATATTAATCAATTAGGCGGTGAGGATTGTCGTGCAGGTGTGTGCAGCTGAAGAAACAAAAACAGAGACTACCTATACTCCTACAACCAGTTGCAATTCTCCTTCGTCTGATGACAATTATGACGAATTGAGAGAGTTCCAGTGGGGGATTAAAGGGATACAAAGGAGGGAGGAAAAACTGCACACCATGGAACCCGACCTCATACATTTTCATTCCCTTTGATTTCGGGTTTCTCAAACCAGATGTTACTGGCTTCAATTGACCTTGAATTTCATCTCCTGAGCTCAAGGCGAGCTGAAACCAATCAAAACCGACGGTAATTGGTGTCGTTTTGATTAAGAACCCGAAACCTTTCAAATTGCTCCAAAAATTCGAATTAATCTTTCTAGCTCGAGATGTTATAAACTGAGATTGAAGTGAGTTCTCTGAGGTCATTCTGAATGGAACCAACTCAAATTCAACGACAATTGGCGTCGTTTGGACCTCGAACGGACATGGCGGACTTCGGAGATTTTCGAGCTTGGGTTGAGTAATTGGGGGCTAATTCGTGTGCAATTGACTTCGAAATCATCTTTATCATGAACCTACGATGCTATACGACTCATTAATTGAAGAGTTTGGCTGCTGGTTTGAAGAACTTGACGAGGAACAGGCTTCGAACCTGTGAGGATTGATCGAGTATATTGAGGTAATCAATGACGAAATTAACATTACATATCTTCAATAGACATTAGTACGATCCTATTAGTGTAATCAATTTAAGAAATGGACTAGAAATATGCAGGATTGGACCGGGTCACCTCGCGGGTCGCAGGACCCGTTTACCAGGCAATCGGGTCGAGAAGACAACAGTGATGGTTACTGTAGCAGGCGCGTGGCACCCACGCACAGCCACTCACGGCGGCGCGTGGGGGCGCGTGAGGGGGAATCCCGAGGTGAGGTCAACATGAAACTTGTCCTATTTAATGTAACGAACATTTTTGGTTTTGGTTGCGAGTCGATCGGACGCCGTCTCGATAATGTTTCGAGGGTCCGAAGGTTTACGTTACGTATTAAATTAATATTAAATTCCCGGAAAATTATGATAAATTAATATGATGATAATTAGGTCCCTAGTGACCCTGAGTGATGATTTTGGACAGGATTCGGGATTTTTGGAAAATAACGAAAATTACAGAAACGCGTGCAGCTCGGAAAACGAGCGCTTTGGACGGTGTGTGAGTGGGCTTTTGTTTTCTACCCTAAATGCATGCATATATGTTTTAACTACTTTTAAATGCTTATAATATGATTTAAGTTGATTTTCCATGATTAATGATCAGATATGATAATTTCCGAATTTTGGGAATATTATATTATTATTATATTGCTTTTGGGCATGAATTTCGAGAAAATTATAAAATTGTGATTTTGGGCGATGATCTGAGATTTGAGATGACTTTTGACTTTGAAACTAAATTATATGATTTAATTGACGAATATAAATTATAAATGATCTGTTACACATGAAATTATGGAATTTACTTGTGCTGTGGAAATGCTATATTTCGGGCAGAGACCCTATTGAACTATTAACTTGATTTTGAGATCTAAATAGTTTTAAAAGGAGATTCTTGATTTGTGGTATTATCCTCGGTGATTTGATGGTCTCCTCCAGACGTCGTAGATCCTGGAGTAGTCACGATCCACTGCCTGGAGATGAGTAGCTCCGAGGGGAGGCTCAATCTCAGGAGTGTGAGTTTATATTGATATCCTCCAGACGTCGTTGATCCTGGAGATGATATCACCCCAGACGTCGTTGATCCTGGGGAGGTACTCGGACTTGAGACACCCGAGTTTGCACGCGTTGCATTGATATCATGACAGGTTATTGGATATTGAGATTGGATGTTGAGGATGATGGTATCATGATTGATTTTGAATTATATTAACTGTTTTCTTTGACTTTGATTTATATAACTCATGTTTTATATGATATGCATGCATGTTTGTGAAAACTGGAGGGTAAGACGATTTTAATAAATGTATTTCTAAACCTTTAATTTTTGTCCACTCACACTCTTTAATGTTTTATTGGCCCTCCAGGTCGTGGCACGACGATCGAGGCTGATCGGGAGGTGGAGGCATGAGTGCGCACAGGTACAATTATCCCTTGTTTGGCAAGGGCTGAGGGCAATTGTGGTACTTCAGTTGACTTGTCAGACGGGAGCAGGATCTGTCGCGGTTATCGAGGGATAATCGGGATGGGTCTTGTCAAATTGGTATCAGAGCACTAGGTTGCGGATTCTGTTACCATATCATGCCTCCGAAACGTAAGCCTCGTGCGCGACCTGGTTATGAGACCGGTATACGAGGGTAAATGAGACCTCGTGATTGATCTCGGAATGAGATTGACCCTGGATTGGGGGTCATATGTTAATCAATGTACACTGTGAACTACGAATTGTTAATCACGGATTTGTGTGGGTCCCCAGAAAATGAGCCCAAAGGCTAGAAAGATAGTACAATTGGGCAAGTTGGACCCAGGATGAGATTATTATCAGTAAATGTATGAGTTTAGAGTGATGGGATATCCCGTAGGCCTTAGAGGTCGAATAACTTGTGATGCACCAGTTGAATTGCTTGGTGACTGATTTTGTAAATGATAGCACAACTGATTGTTCTGAAATTGGACTCAAGAGGAGTCAAGATATGGAAATGGGGCTCAAATGAGTTAGGATATTTCGTTGGACTCGGGTTGAGTCATGGAATGTATCAGGACTCGGGATAAGCCGTAAAGATTGAAAAAGAGTTATGGTATAGCCTACCCGTAACTGAGAAATGTTTGACACTTGGGATGCCCAGAATATCGTCGGTGGGTCGTAACTTTGTGGGTTGTTATTGTTTAACCCTGATTACTAGCATTATGGACTTGGTTGGGTCATATCGCTTTCACTTAAAACGTGGGAGGTCGGGCAGAAACCCATAATACACAGAGAATCGGATTTAAGGGATTGTCAGTGAAACGCTAGTGGGTCCACTGAGTGATCAATTGGTAAGGTTAATTGTTCGTGATTGTGAGTCGTCTGGTCACATTTTGAAGTCGTGGTTATCTCCATTGATTTGATCATATGGCACCAGTTGGGGTGCAGTGGAGCAGGGATTGGCTCCTGTGATTATGGTTGATGTGACAAGCGGGGGAACAGTTGATAAGCCCGTGATGGACCGTGGGGGCATGGTCAGTTGGGACCACGTGCCCGAGGATTGTAGTTACTTAGCAGGAGGCTTGAGTAGCCCCTAGAAGAATGACCTAGATTTTCCTGATTATGATGTATACATTTGGTAGGTCCCAGTCTAACCACTTTCCCATGTCTTGAAACTGTCTATTGTCTAATTGTGATTGGTTAGGTTATGGAAGTCAGTAAGCCGACTAAAGCTACGAATGAGATAAAAGTGAACCTTGACACTAATATGGTGACCTTGGAAGGACTTATTGGGGGGGGGGGGGGGGGGGGGGGTGTACCTGTCAGTGTGAGGTTACCCCGGATGACAAACGTTATTCGCCTAGTGTTTGACCTAGGATGTTCCTGGACTTGGATGATTGGGATGTAATCCTTGGGATGGCTGAGTTGATGACTCAGGACACCTCTATCGAGTATGTTGATTTGAGAATGATATGTGGCTTTCAGAGGGACTCGAGGATGTTACCCTCTCGAGTGATATCGAACCTCAAAATCGATGGATTGTTGGTGCGAGGTACGCAAAGTTCACTAAGAAATGTGGCATATGTGATTCATAAATGGGATGCCCGGTGATGGCTTAAGATGTACGGATGTTGTGCTATGTTTTCTAAGGTGTCGCATGAATGAGAAATAGAATTTATGAGACGAGTTATTTTTGGATGCCCTGGTAAGTGGCACCTACGGCGTCATAAGGACTGAGGGTGCACTTACAGGACTTGGTGGATACGGGTTTTTTTCGCCGAGTGTCGTAGTGGGAAACCCAGTGGTTATATGTTGTTTTGGAACAATTTCCTATGGTAACGGTATGGGATAAGTATCCCTTGTCACGAGTTAATGATTTGTGGTCCGATTGGACATAGCGATTTTGTGTGCCTATGGAACGACTAACATGGTGATGATTAGCAGTCCTGAGAGAAAGAGAAAAAGATATTATCCGGATTTGACATGGCTAAAGGTTAGCCAATGGTGGTGCCCTCGGATAATGGACCGGTGATATTTATGAGATGATGAGTCAAGTATTCCGACCATAGATTGATTGGTGTACTCATATGTACAACTGGGTTGGTGATGAGTTGTTTGAAATTGAATAAAGATCACAGAGTAGATGGGTTTTCGAAACGGTATTGCCAGTTATGGAGATTGACCCGGAAGGAGGTCGAAGTTATTGGAAAGGGAAACTGAACTAGAATGATGGTAAGTGGAGAAATTGTGACATGTTCGATATAACCCTTTCGATGCACAGAGCGATATGGCACTATAAGATTTGGGATTTGGTGAGGTGTGTTTCAGTACCATGGGGCTAGGGTTGCCAATGCTAGCTGACCCCTCAGGAGTCTTACTTTTCTGGCACGTGTTAGGATTGACTATTGTGACCCATGGATTGAGTATGCAGGAGTCCTACCTCTGAGATGGAATGTAAAAATATTTTCTTGACCATCAGGATTAACAGTGATTAATAAACAGAACGTCTTAAAGTGACCTGAGGTGATGGTCAGGATACATTGAGATTATAACCGTGTTGTCGGGTCATGTATTATGCACGGAGAGGCTAATAAGATAGCCGATTGGAAATTTACTTGTTCGATAACGTAAGGATAAGGGAATCCTAGTATGGATGGAACTCCATAGGGTTGGAGTAGTCTATGAGATTCAATTACTCAGACTATGGGAGTCTAACTGCAGGATTATGATTGGTATCCAATGTTGGATAGAGTCGAGGTTAAAGAATGGACATGCTTTCTGATATCGTATGGATAATGGTATTGAGAGTCAGTTATTGACACGACGTGGGCATTAGTGAGGCCCTTGAGGATAAACATAACAGATTGAATGAACCGTATGAGGTTATTGGTTTGATGGCCTAGTGGCATATATGTGTGGTGATGTAAACCATCGTCATGAGTGGATGGCATGTGATTGGGATAACGATACTGGTACTTATGACTCGGACGTTGAACAAGGCTCCGTATGTCGAGTAGGCTTCGATAGGACTGCCCATGAGGCAGGAGTTATGTCCCGATGATGATCCAATAATGGATACTGGATTTTTGTGAGGTTCCATAAGTCTGACTTGACCATACATTCGATTTGATTGAACCAGAAATGTATGTGATTGATGATGTTTCTGGTTCACATCCACGTACACTTGATTTTGGATATGACTAGCATGGTACTCCTTATTGAAATTTCGAGGGCGAAATTCCTTAAGGGGGGAAGGTTGTAACGACCCGAATATTTAAAAAGGGGAAAATTTGGAAATTTTGAGGAAAATGACGATTTTGCCCCTGGAATTGGGCAAACGGTTGACTTTTATTCGAGCGGTCAAACGGACTTTGACCGATGACCGTGACGTAGGTCGGGACGTCACGAGTTCATAGATAGGTGGCACGTCCGATTCCGACATTCGAGGAGAAAGTTATGACGTGCGGAAGTTGGTGAAAGGGGCCGAAAGTTGACTTTTTGATCCGGACATTATTTGGACTTTCCGAGAATACCGTTGGGTAGGTCTCGGGATGCTGAATCCGTAGACAGGCGGCATGCGCCAATCGGAGTCCGAACGAAAAAGTTATGGGTCTAGAACGACGAGGGGTATTTTGGTAATTGGTGAGAACAAGGGTAAAATAGTAATTTGGGCCACCAAAGTCCTAAGCGGTGAAATTAGTTGTTATTAAATGGGTTAAATGGCTGATTCAGCCTAGTTGGATGTGGCTTAATTAGTAAATGACACTTGTCACTCTAAGAAGATGATTAGTGGCTTAAGAGGATGATTAGTGGCTTATATTAATCAATTAGGCGGTGAGGATTGTCGTGCAGGTGTGTGCAGCTGAAGAAACAAAAACAGAGACTACCTATACTCCTACAACCAGTTGCAATTCTCCTTCGTCTGATGACAATTATGACGAATTGAGAGAGTTCCAGTAGGGGATTAAAGGGATACAAAGGAGGGAGGAAAAACTGCACACCATGGAACCCGACCTCATACATTTTCATTCCCTTTGATTTCGGGTTTCTCAAACCAGATGTTACTGGCTTCAATTGACCTTGAATTTCATCTCCTGAGCTCAAGGCGAGCTGAAACCAATCAAAACCGACGGTAATTGGTGTCGTTTTGATTAAGAACCCGAAACCTTTCAAATTGCTCCAAAAATTCGAATTAATCTTTCTAGCTCGAGATGTTATAAACTGAGATTGAAGTGAGTTCTCTGAGGTCATTCTGAATGGAACCAACTCAAATTCAACGACAATTGGCGTCGTTTGGACCTCGAACGGACATGGCGGACTTCAGAGATTTTCGAGCTTGGGTTGAGTAATTGGGGGCTAATTCGTGTGCAATTGACTTCGAAATCATCTTTATCATGAACCTACGATGATATACGACTCATTAATTGAAGAGTTTGGCTGCTGGTTTGAAGAACTTGACGAGGAACAGGCTTCGAACCTGTGAGGATTGATCGAGTATATTGAGGTAATCAATGACGAAATTAACATTACATATCTTCAATAGACATTAGTACGATCCTATTAGTGTAATCAATTTAAGAAATGGACTAGAAATATGCAGGATTGGACCGGGTCACCTCGCGGGTCGCAGGACCCGTTTACCAGGCAATCGGGTCGAGAAGACAACAATGATGGTTACTGTAGCAGGCGCGTGGCACCCACGCGCAGCCACTCACGGCGGCGCGTGGGGGCGCGTGAGGGGGAATCCCGAGGTGAGGTCAACATGAAACTTGTCCTATTTAATGTAACGAACATTTTTGGTTTTGGTTGCGAGTCGATCGGACGCCGTCTCGATAATGTTTCGAGGGTCCGAAGGTTTACGTTACGTATTAAATTAATATTAAATTCCCGGAAAATTATGATAAATTAATATGATGATAATTAGGTCCCTAGTGACCCTGAGTGATGATTTTGGACAGAATTCGGGATTTTTGGAAAATAGCGAAAATTACGGAAACGCGTGTAGCTCGGAAAACGAGCGCTTTGGACGGTGTGTGAGTGGGCTTTTGTTTTCTACCCTAAATGCATGCATATATGTTTTAACTACTTTTAAATGCTTATAATATGATTTAAGTTGATTTGCCATGATTAATGATGAGATATGATAATTTCCGAATTTTGGGAATATTATATTATTATTATATTGCTTTTGGGCACGAATTTCGAGAAAATTATAAAATTGTGATTTTGGGCGATGATCTGAGATTTGAGATGACTTTTGACTTTGAAACTAAATTATATGATTTAATTGACGAATATAAATTATAAATGATCTGTTACACATGAAATTATGGAATTTACTTGTGCTGTGGAAATGCTATATTTCGGGCAGAGACCCTATTGAACTATTAACTTGATTTTGAGATCTAAATAGTTTTAAAAGGAGATTCTTGATTTGTGGTATCATCCTCGGTGATTTTATGGTCTCCTCCAGACGTCGTAGATCCTGGAGTAGTCACGATCCACTGTCTGGAGATGAGTAGCTCCGAGGGGAGGCTCAATCTCAGGAGTGTGAGTTTATATTGATATCCTCCAGACGTCGTTGATCCTGGAGATGATATCACCCCAGACGTCGTTGATCCTGGGGAGGTACTCGGACTTGAGACACCCGAGTTTGCACGCGTTGCATTGATATCGTGACGGGTTATTGGATATTGAGATTGGATGTTGAGGATGATGGTATCATGATTGATTTTGAATTATATTAACTGTTTTCTTTGACTTTGATTTATATAACTCATGTTTTATATGATATGCATGCATGTTTGTGAAAACTGGAGGGTAAGACGATTTTAATAAATGTATTTCTAAACCTTTAATTTTTGTCCACTCACACTCTTTAATGTTTTATTGGCCCTCCAGGTCGTGGCACGACGATCGAGGTTGATCGGGAGGTGGAGGCATGAGTGCGCACAGGTACAATTATCCCTTGTTTGGCAAGGGCTGAGGGCAATTGTGGTACTTCAGTTGACTTGTCAGACGGGAGCAGGATCTGTCGCGGTTATCGAGGGATAATCGGGATGGGTCTTGTCATGAAGCCCACGCGCCGCGCCTTTGGGTGGCGCGTGGGGGCGCGTGGCACCTCTTTTGGGGAAGTTTTCAACATGAATTTTCATGTATTCGATGTCACAAACATATTGGGACTGGTTTCGAGTCGATTAGACATCTTTTCGATATGATTCCGGATGTCCAAAGGTTTAGGATCGAGTTTAAAAATAGTTAAAAATTTGAAAAAAATACGGGGATTTAGTAGAAGCATATTGAAGTAGTTAATGACCTTAGAATGTGATTTGGACAGGTTCGGGAAGTCCGGTGATAGTGGATTAGTGGGGAAAGCGTAATTGCACGCGTATCGAGGCAGTAGCGAGTCTTTAAACTCAACAGGCCTACGGGGGAAATATCAATATATCCGAGTCTTTAAACTCCCGTGTCTTTAAACTCAATCCGAGTCTTTAAACCCAATTCGGACCTGTCCCCCGTCAAACATAATCCAGGTCTTTAAACCCAATATCCAGATCCAGCAAATCCAATCTAAAACCGTTTGAAAACCTTTTCTAAATCCATATCCAAACCCGAATCCGAAATCACTGGTCCGAAGCTCTTCCGGCATCCAGAACCGTCATTCCGAACCCAAATCCGGAAATCCACTTTTCAACTTTAAAACCAAATTCTGTTTTCCGAAATCCGATTCTAAAACCGAAAACCTTGATCATCGAAATCATGTTCCAAAATCCATTTATAATCATTGAAAACTATTTATCCTTTGAAATCCCAAAACCATAGCATCATAATCAGAAATCCACCTTTCCTCGTAAAACGTGCCAAATACGTTATTTCTCGAAAACCGTGCAATTATGTAAAACCAACATAGCATATTCAACATTCATGAAATCACATGTAAAACCATAAAACAATTATAGAAAAACAGTTATGCATGCTCAGTTATAGAGAAGGGGTCCACTCACAGTACCGAGCCCTCAATCGCGTCCTGAACGTCTCGTACGTTCCTCTGCTTCCTCGGGAAGTCCCGATCCTGTCAACAACCACCAAAGTACGTTACTAACACGTCTACGGAAGTCCACCTAATTTTCCCCAAAAATCCCCGGGTCCTAAACGTAACGAACCGGAACCCTAAACCTTCACCCTCGCGGAACTAATCTCAAACGGCGTCCGATTAACCCGAAACCAATTCCAAAAGACTCGTCACAACACATAGACCAAAAACCATGTTGACAACTTCCTCAAGAACCACCGCACGTGCCCCCATGCGCCACCCTAAGTGGCTGCGCGTGGGCCTCACGCGCCAGCTACAGTACCATCGTCTTCCTCGAGTCGACCCGGTCGAACCGGCCTCTGCAATTCGAACCGGCGAGGACGGTTCACCGCGGTACCTGCACCAAAACACCTTCTTTCTTCACCAACTGCTTCGTCTAGACCTAAGCTATCCATTCCTATACTCCAAACACCTCGACTCAACCTAAAACCTGTCGACTCAAGCTCGAACAGAAACCCAAACTGTCCCCTGTTTTCTACTCCGGCCACCCAGGTCTTCCCCCGCCACGGCAACCACCGTAGACGGTTCCTAAGGACCTAAGAAGTCGACTAGGACCAACCAAAGCCCTCGACTCGTACTCAAGATCCACGACTCAATGTTTGAACCCAGACTGAAAAACAGAGGACGCCGTGTATCCTCCGTCGTCCAGGACTCCGCCGTGCACTCCCCGTCACGGCTGCACAACCAGCAGCTACCTAGGACCCTACTGAGTCCCCTAAACCTCACTAGACTTCTCGATTCAACCCCAAAAGCCACGACTTTCCAATTTGAAAATCACGGCAAAACAGAGCACTTACACAGGGAGAAGGAATTACATGCCGTCGACCGCCGCTGTGCTCACCGCCGCACTCCCTGACGTCCACAGAGTCGTCCTTGTTCCCTGTCGAGTCCAATTACACCGCACACGGCCACACCACCACCACGATCACGCACTTCCTCCCAGTTTTCCCCCTGGTTTCCTGTGGCTCACCTCTCACACGCACACAGCCACTGGACCTCCAAACCTCCTCACTAACTCCCTCTCACTCTCTGGTCACTCTCACACACTCACAAAACTCACTAACCCTCACGATCACCTCTCAATTTTCTCTCAATTCCTCCCTCTGTTTTCTGTTCTTCGAACACAAACACTCACACACGGGTACACGATTACCCCAAATAATTGGACCGTGTATGCTAGAAACCTTTAGCCCTCCTACACGTGTCACCATCCCACAATTCCTCTCCCATGTGGCTCAATCTCAACCCTCCATTTCTCCCTCTCTGTTGCACCAGGCCCAAAGTACAAAAGACCAAAATGCCCTTCTTTTTAAGCCAAAATTACGATCTTGCCACTTCCTTTCTAGACCCGTAACTCACACATCGTAAGTCCAATGAATACGTGTCGCCTGTCATCGAACTCAGGACGATGAGATCTAGCTAACCATCCTAGGTCAACGTGTCAAAACCCGATCGTACGAAAAGTCAATTTTTCCCCCTAATTTAGCCAAATTACGGTTATGCCCTCAACCTTCCGAACATCATAACTTCCTCCTCGGATGTCGGAATCGGGCGTGCCACCTGCCTACGGATTCGTGACGTCCTAAACTACGTCCTGGTCATCGGTCAAAACCCAATTGACCGCCCGAACTGAAAGTCAACTTTTTGCCCAAACTAGGGGCAAAATCGTCATTCTACCCTAACGAACTTATCGGGACCAACTAACCCCCGATTAAGCTCACTAATCTTGCCTTAAACACTTCCTTAACCCTAATTCCCCCTAATTCTCGGGACGGGTCGTTACACTGAGTTCCCATACTTTGACTTTGATTTATGGTTTTCATAAAAGGTTTTCTTATTTTGGAAAGGAAATGGTTTTCGAATGCATGCATTGGTTTTTACGTGGAGGGTATAAATGTCTTTTCTTATAAAATGTTTTCTGAACTTATTATTTATTTTTGTCCACTCACAGTCTTTCTGTTTTTCAATGCCCTCCAAGTTGATGCGGTGCAGGCTGTTGTTAGAGAGACTAAGACATCACACACACGATCCACAGTGATTTCTGTGCACTCTGGGAAGCCGGAAGTTAATTTTGGAGCGCTGACTTGAAAGTCCTTGTCTGGCTTACATGTTACATAGAGGTTAGACAGGTGTTTAGCCTTCGTGTCGCACGTGGGATAGACGTGAGCATGGCTTATTCCTTAATCCAGGGGGATTGGGGATGGGTCGTGTCATCTCCTGCACCCTGGTTTGCAGCTTAGGGCAATAAAACTTGAATCCTTTTTATCTTTCTGAATAACCAATGAAATGACATGATTCAGTCCTGGAATCCAACTTTTTCTCATTCGGATTGTAAAACCTTGTTTCTGCTTTGCAACCCCATATGTGGAAATGGTTGAAACTTGGTTTTCTCCCCATCCATAATTCAAAAGGAGTTTGAGTCATAGTCTTACTTGGAACCCTATTTTGAATATAATTTGCAGTTTCAACACTTCCCCCCACATAAAATTTGGAAGCTCAGATATGGATTTCATACTTCTTACCATGTTCATGAGGGTTCGATTTTGTCTTTCCGCTACTCCATTTTGCTGTGGAGTTTCTGGAGTAGTGTATTGAGCTACGATGCCATGCTCTTGAAGATATAATGCGAAAGGTCCTTTCTGCTGCCCTGCTTCTGTGAACCTGCCATAATATTCACCACCCCTATCTGATCTCACAATCTTAATCTTTTTGTCCAATTGGTTTTCTACTTCAGTTTTGAAAATCTTAAAGCATTTAAGAGCAAAAGATTTCTCAGATATTAAGTAAACATAAGCATATCTAGAGAAATCATATATGAAACTGACAAAATATGTGTTGCCGTTTTGTAAGGAAAAGGTCCACAAATATCTGTGTGGATAATTTCCAGTAGGTTTTGACTCCTAATTAATTAATATATATTTTTTTACGAGATATAAGCCCTTTGTCGGCCAAAACAAGTTTTAACTTAAAAAAAAAAACTTTTAACGAATATGAATTGTATATACAAAGACGAACATATATATACACACACAAGTATCTGAATAACATCTAATTATTGATGTCGTTAGTTCTTGGTTTAACTTAGATTAATTTTAGTAATTGGATTCTTAAATATGTTGATGCTTTGATACCACATATAAGATTAATCTTCAAGTAATCTAACATACATTTTCAATTTAATCTCAAGAATCACAATACTATATAAAATGATTAATCTAAGATAATCAATGTAAAGAAAACGTACCTGAGGAAGACATGATTCTGCTAAATCTTGAAATTGGTCTTCTCCTCTCTATCAATAATCACTTTTGCTTTCTTTGCTATTCAATAGGTCTAAATACTTAATAGAATGTGTGATTATTGTGAGAGCAGAGACCAACTTATATATAGCCCTAAAGTATAATTCCTTTCTATTAAGGGATTACCAAATCTTAAGTTACTAGGTAATAATAATCTCATCATATCAATTTATAATTGATTGTAACATGATTATAATCAATTATGATCAGAGTATCTCTGAATTAGAAAACTTATAAGATTAACCTTAAAGCAAATAGGATTCCATTGATTTGTGCCGTAAATTACACAACTTAAATTGTACTCAAAATCTTACAGGACCTAGACTCACTGGCCATGCTTCAGAGGCAGTTGGATGTGGATATCCTTGTGACAGGTCACACCCATCAGTTCACAGCCTAGAAACATGAAGGGGGTGTCGTCATAAACCCCGGGTCTGCCAGCGGCGCCTATAGCAGTATCACCTATGATGTCAATCCAAGCTTCGTCCTCATGGACATTGACGGCCTTCATGTGGTTGTATATGTCTATGAACTCATCAATGGGCAGGTGAAGGTTGACAAGATAGATTTCAAGAAGACAACAGCCCCTACCCACCCAGCTCATTGAACTCAAATTTAACGTACTGGATTTCTTAGACTTCAAGATTCCTCAGTCTCTTCTGTGAGTGATGTATGTCTTCAAATTATCCTTGAATTATTCTGCCAATGATGCAAATTCTGTAGTGAATGACCATAGGAAATCATAATATTTTCGGCTCTTTTTGAAACTGTCACTTTATCATTTTATAATACTTTTAATATGGCAAGAAAAAACAGATATTCAATAAATTAAAAGAAAATACTATCTCTCTGAGTCAGAACAACTACTTAAAGAAAGTTCCCAGTTTTTTTGAGTGAAAGTTGCTTTTGAGGACCATATGTTTTTCAAACCAGCAATTACCAAATTAAAGCAAAATCCATTGCAAGAAATAACTTCACTCTTGCAGATATGCAAACACAAACACGAACTCAAGCAAATCCATGCATTTTTAATCACCACAGGCCTCGTTCAAAACCCTCCCGTAGCAAGCAAGCTTGTTGCTTCTTTTGTCTCAATTCCCCTCCCCACAGCAAATTTTACTGCCCGTTTGATCGCTGACGGAGTCGACGGTCTTGATACCTACACCTGGAACACCATCATCAGAGGTTATTTGGCGGGAAATCATCCAAAAGAAGCGCTTTTGGTTTACTCCCATTTGAGAAGCAAGGGCCTGGAGGTGGACAGCTACACCCTTCAGTTTGTAATCAAGGCATGTCGGTTTATGCCATTGGTTCTTGAAGGGAAACAGATGCACAACCAGATTTTGAAACTGGGTTTCAGCTCTGAGGTTATAATTCAAACTGCCCTTCTGAATATGTACAGTTTTTTCAGTGAGCTTAATTGTATGCAGCAAGTGTTCGATGAAATGCTTCAGAGGGACTTAATTATGTGGAATTCGATTATTTCTGCATATTCTCAGCACAAATTTCCTTGTGACGCGCTTGCAGCTGGCAGCGCCATGGCCAATGACGGTTTGAGACTAAATGGGATGAGCGTTGTTAGCTTGCTTTCAGCTTGCTCGTCTTTGCAGGCCTTGAGGAAAGGGAAGGAAGTTCATGGCTATGCGATTAAAGGGCACCTTGTTGATAATCATGATGTTTTTGTTTACAATGCTTTGATTAGTATGTACTCAAATTGCAGGTTTCTATCAAGTGCTCGCTATATATTCCAAATGATGCCAGCAAGAAATGTGGTGTCTTGGACTTCCATGATTAATGGTTATAGTGACAACAATCTTCTGAAGGAGGCATTAGCTCTGTTTGAAGAGATGGAGGCTGAGAATATTCAACCCGATGAAATTACCATTTTGGGTGCAATTTCAATGTCCTCAAAGTCGCAAAGCTTCAAGCTTGCAGAGTGGATTGACCATTACCTTGAGAGAAATGGATTTATTAGAACAGGGAGCATTAACACTAATACTACCATGGCCAATGCATTGATGGACATGCATGCCAAATGTGGGAACATCAAGAGAGCCTGTGAAATTTTTGATGCAATGCCGGAGAAGACATTGGTGTCATGGACAACTATAATCCAAGGGCTAGCGATGCACGGCCTTGGAACTCCAGCTCTGGTTCGATTTTCGCAGATGCAAAAAGAAGGGTTTACGCCAGATGGGGTTGTGTTCCTCAACATCTTATCTGCCTGCAGCCACGCAGGCATGGTGGACGAAGGACGAAAGTGCTTTAACTCAATGGTAAAGGACTATGGCATGAAGCCATGGATGGAGCATTATGGTTGCGTTGTTGATCTGCTGTGTAGAAATGGATTGGTGAGTGAGGCATTTGAATTTGTTGAAGACATGCCGTTTAAACCAGATATGATAATATGGCGGATGCTGCTTGGGGCATGTCAAGGCCAAGGAGATGTCAGTCTAGCAAGTAAGATTATGAGCCGTTTACAGGACATGGGGCCTAAAAATAGTGGAGATTATGGGCTGATATCGAATTTGTATGCAGCTGGGGCTGAATGGGACAATGTTGAAGAGGTAAGAGAGGAGATGAAAGAGAAGGGAATGATCAAACATGATCCTGGTTGTAGTTCAATTCAATTATAAGTTGATGTATGTATTATTTGATTCCAAATTCAATACGAATTTAATTTGACTCTCTTGAATTTGAAACATCTTCATTGCTTTCGCCTTACTCTTTACAAAATCGAATTTGAGATAATCTATTTCGCATTAGGAGCAATATCACTAAATCATAGTAACAAATTACAATATTAGAGTAGCTAAATAAATTGAACTAGAATTTAATGATATTTCTCCTATTGTGAAATTGATGTCTCAAATTTGAATCAATTTAAGTAATCCCCTCCTTGATATTTCCTAGGATTCCTTATCCGATTGTTTAAAATTTCAAATTTGAATTTGGTCTATCGTCTATCAGATATGAAGAATTTGAAGGAATTCAAACGAGGTGTTAATTATTTTTTAGGTAAGTATATAAATATAAATTAAAGTCTATGATCTAGAGGAATTTTTTCGTTCGTTTCTTTATTCTTCTGATTTGTTGTGTTTTTTTTTTGTTGTCGAGAAGGTATGTTTGTTATTTATTGTGTTGAATGTTGTTATTCATCGTCGTGGTAATTCGATTGCTGTTTTTTTTTACCCGTACTTAATTGTTATGAATATTATTGAGTATTACTACTGTAGTAGGTAAATTATGGATGAGTTAAGTAGAATTGTTATGCTGTGATAGGTAGATTATGGATGAGTTATGTAGGATTGTTACGTTGTAATAGGTATTTTCTTTTTTTAGTTTCCTTTCTTCTAGTCGTCATTATCCTTTTTTGTTTCCCTGCTTTCGCTGCCAACCCTCTTCCCTTCCGCCACTTTCAAAATTCTCTTCCCTTCCACCCTCTTTCGTCCATCAATTATGGGTGTAGGTACTAGGTAGATTATGGATTTTGTGTCCAAGTACTTGTATTCCTACATGCCCATCCTCCGCCGGTCTATCTCTCTATTGTGCCCTTGCATAACCTAATTTATTATTGCATGTACTCTGGTTCGATTGTTTTTTTTTTCTTGATGATGATAGTTGAATGTTGATTGCCTGATTGATTATTGCAATTACCCGGAGGACTTTTATCTACCTGATTTATTTTTATTTGTCGTGGTTGTGGGTACTGGAAAATGCCAAAAACTACAACACAAAGAAATCATAATTGGACTTCCTTGCTTGAGTGTTTAAGAATACAAAGGAAAACAAGTGAGAACCATTTGGTCTCAGTATTCTTAATTAGGACTCCGGGTGCCCTTCTGTGCCTTGTTTTTTATAAAAAAAATTTATAAACAGTGTGAAAATTTGATACCTATATGCCTTTTTTCTATTCATTGATTATGTAAAATAGTCAAAACTTGACAAATGAATAAGAATTAAAATGATGCATATATCACATTTCCAGTATTCTCTTGTTTTTTGAAGATAGTAAGAAATTCATTAATAGAATTAATCAGAGAATTTGTACGAAAAGAATAGGGTGTGAATCAGAATGTGGTCCAACATGGGGGTTTTTCCTATTCCCTGATGAGTTTTTTGTGGAATATTTGATTCAATTTTGGTGTGTAATTTACCTTTAAAACAAAGTGGAAGCTTTTTCCTCATTTTGGTGCAACCAAGCCCGTTTAATTGGCATGGTGTCTTTCCTACCATGTTGATAGCTGGTTGTTAAATGTTGAATTTTGGTTCCATATCCCTCCCTCAATTGCATTTTTCCCCCTTGTTGAATGTTGAATTTCGTGGTTGTGGACATCTGTTTTTTTTTTTATTATTTACCTAATGGACCTGCAATTGAATTCCGTGGTTGAATTTTGATACGATTGGTATAGTATGAATTATAGTGAAGAGTTGTTTTGGGGTTATTGTTATGTACTACAGAATACCTATGGCATCTTATTTTTTTTTGGGCGATATACCTATGGCATCTTTGGGGGGGATTTTAGGGTGTATGCACAATTTGTTTATAGAATTTTTAGTTACCTAATGAAGCAGCTACTAGTGTTTAGTGTAGGTAAATAGTGGTGTAGTTTAGATACTGGAAGTCCAATATTGGGGGTTGTCGTCGTCCCTTTCCCATCTCCTGGAACAGTCACCGTCCTATTTCCCAAATCGCTCTCTGAACCGTCGCCCTCTTTTTCCTTCCATTCTTAACCACCCTCGTATCCTTACCCCCTCAGACACTCAGAGGTAAATAATTAAACCCCCCTACATTTGATTGCTCAACTACCCTTGTGACGACCCGTCCCGAAGTAGCGGGATTAATTAAGAATTAATTACGGATTAGCGAGATTAATCGGAGATTAGATGAGGATTAGCGGACGTTCAGGCAAAATGACGATTTTGCCCCTAGAGTGGGCGAATCGTTGACTTTTCATTCGGACAGTCAAATGGACTTTGTCCGATGACTGTGACGTAGTTCATGACGTCACGAGTTCATAGACAGGTGGCACGCTCGATTCCGACGTCCGAGAAGGAAGTTATGACGTTCGGAAGCCCAAGGGCATTTTGGTAATTTGGGTGAATAGGAGGTCAAAAGTTGACTTTTTGACCGGGAGGTCCGATGGCCGAAGACCGTTACGTAGATAAGGACGATACGAATCCATAGACAGGCGGCATGTCGAATTCGGACGTTCGACGACGGAGTTACGGTTCACCGAAGTTCGAACGTACTATTGCACGTTTTACGAGACGAGGATTATTTGATTTTTAGTGGGGCCCAGATATTAGGAATGAATGGGTTTGGTTTGGATGGCCAATGGATGAGGGACAAGTGTCACCCATCCATTGTCCATCCAAACCAAACCCGTTCATTCCCCTTCCCCTTTACATCGATCATTCTCCCATTTCTCCCAACCAAACCCGATCCCATTTTCAAATCCAATCCAAACCCTTGACCCTGTAAACCATTGGTGAGAGACCAGGGAGTGAGAGGAGGACCTGTGGAGCTTGGTGGCCGGCCAGGAACGGCGCCACCGTGGACGGCGGAGGGGCAATGCACGGTAAGCCCGATAAACCCATTTTTCTTCTATTTTTTCGATTTGGACATTATGGTTGCTATTAGTTGATTAGGATGGGTTATTTAGGTTGTTAGGGGGTGGTTAGTGAGGTTTTGGTGGTGGTGGACGGCTGGGAAGCCGTGGGAAGAAAATGAGAAGTTTGAACCGTGTGATTTGGTGAGTTTTGATGTGTTTCGTGAATTGGAATAGATAGGAAACACAAAAATAGGAATTTAGGGCTTGGATTGGAGGAAAACGGACGAAAAATACGGGTTGTAGGGGCCTGGACCGGTCACGCCGGTCCAGTTGCAGGGGTTGGACCGGATCGGCCGGCCCGGACCGGCGTCGAAAGGTTGAAGATGATCTACAGTGCCGGCGCGTGGGCCCACGCGCAGGAAACTTCCAGGGGTGCGTGAAGGCGCGTGCTAGGGTTTTTGGGTATGTGTTCAACATATGAAATCATTTATTCGATGTAACGAACATTTTGGGACTGATTTCGTGTCAATCAGACATCGTTTCGATATAGTTTGGGACGTCCGAAGGTTTAGGTTCGAGTTTAAAAATAGTTAAAAATTCTGAAAAATTACGGGGCTTTAGTGAGGGGTTATTTAGGTAGTTAGTAACCCTCTAAATTAATTTGGACAGGTTCGGGAATCCCGGAAGCGACGTTTGACCCGGGAGACGATTATGGCACGCATATCGAGGTGCGACTTCGGACGGTCTGTGAGTGGACCCTTCTTTCGAATTCGATGCATGCATAAATGTTTTATAAGTGTTTTAATATATGTTTTGTGATTCCATGAGTGCATTTGTTTGTGGTAGCCTAGGATTTACGTATTTGCACGTATTTCGAGATTTCCGATTTTATACGATGCTTATACGTTCTAGGTTTTCAACGAGCGTTTCATAAATGGATTTTGGAATTGGAAATATGAACTCAGGCACGAGACCCATTTTATTTATAAACTCTCGGACTTGGAGTCCATTTGATTTGACATGGAATCGGACCTAGGGTTCATTTGAGCTATACGATCGGACCGAGGGTCCTGTTGGTTTACGATTTGGGTTTGAGGCCCAGTTAGTGGTACTATCGGGCTTGATGCCCTATTGATTGATGATATCGGGCCTGAGACCCATTTAGTTGAGATTTCGGGCTTAAGGCCCCGTTGGTTGTGAAACCGGACGTGAGGTCCTATTGAGTCATGGTTCAAGCTTAGGGCCCTGTTGATTGTGAAATCGGGCTTGAGTCCCAGTTCGATTTGTGAAATGAGTATTCGGGCATGAGACCCAGTTGAACTGAGGATTTGGGCCGAGGCCTGTGAAACTGATTTGAATCGGATTCGAGGAATCCCGTTGAGATGAATCGGGTATGAGACCCAGTTGAGAAATGAGTTTTGAGAAAGAAAGAAAGAGTTTTGAAAATTAATATGAACCCTCCGTATGATTATATGGTCTCCTCCAGCGTCGACCTGGAGAGTCACGAGCCACAGACCAGAGTGGGTATCCCCATATGGATCCCGTTCCAGGAGTGGAGGTTACTTATGATGTGGTCCCAGACCAGATTCCGGAGAGATATGTGGACTAGATCTAGAGAGAGCTCGGACTAGATCTAGAGATTGAGCCTCCCAGATGGAGATTCCTGGGAGAAGACTCGGAGTCAACCCCGAGTAGTGTGCACACTAGTATAGAGATTGACATCGTGACTATATCGGGGATGTGTTCCCTAGGGGCTGTGTGCCCCGAGTTGTCATCTTCTCGGAAGTGCCGTGGACGGGTTATACGTATGACGGTACGTATGAGATTTTATGGAAAAGTGATTTGAGGGCGGAGACTCCCTATGTTTTATGATTAGAAAGTGATTTGGGGCTGCGACCCCGTATACGAGATTTGAGGGCGGAGACCCTGTGTTTTATGTTTCAGAAAGTGATTTGGGGCGGAGACCCCCGTATTTGAATTTGTGAAAGTGATTTGGGGCGGAGACCCCATTTGTGATATTTTGAGAATGATTTTGGGCTGAGACCCGCACGTGACATGATTTGGGCTGAGTCCCTAGTGATTTGACCTACGGGTTTGAGTTATGATTTCGGGTCGAGGACCCAAATGAATTTATGGGCCATGACGGTTTATGGAAACCGGGCATGAACCCTTGAAAGGTTTTGATATGTTTGATAAATGATTTTATGAATGTTTGATAAACGTTTTTGAATGCATGCATATGCTTTTATGAAGGGCATAAATGTCTTTGTATGAAAATGTTTTTAATGAAATTATTATTTTTGTCCACTCACGGTTTTCGTGTTTTAATGCCCTTCAGGTTGATAGCGGATGCAGGCTGTAGCAGAGACGAGACATCACTCCCCTCCTCCTACGATCCTGACGCACTCTGATAGCCCCAGTGAGGGCTAAAGATGGAATTTTCCCTAGTCTGACACTTCGTGTCAGACGGGATCAGGCGGGTCCCACGTTAATCCGGGGGATTTGGGACCGGTCCTGACAAGTTGGTATCAGAGCAGTTTTTGCTCGTGGAGTACGCGCAGGTCGAGGATGTGATGTCTCTGAAGTCTTAACAGCCCGTCATCAACCTGGTAGTTAGGGCATTAGTACGAGGATTCGTTAGAACCGAACCTTAGTTAGATGGTGTTTTTCACGTGATACGGTAGTTTGAGGTTCGATTGGCATAAGAGGCCATGTTTTAGTGTGTCGAATCCCAATGGGATGTCGACTGGCAGGAGACGCCGGAGTGGTTGTCGTGTGACACGATAGGTGATGATCGCGACGTGTGGTCGCTGTGCCTTATAGGACACGAAGTATGGCCAAGTTCTTAACTACCCTTGTATCCTTACCCCCTCAGACACTCAGAGGTAAATAATTAAACCCCCTACATTTGATTGCGCAACTACCCTAGCATCCTTCACTACCCTCTCGGACGACGGGTTGCTAAAAATAGGTAATTATACCTTTGATATGTATTATGATATAGGTAGATTATACATAATGAACCTCTCAAAAATAATAGAAAAGAAAAAAATATTCGTAATGTTAAATTACCTACAAAGAACTAAAATAAAAAAAATTAAAAAGATAAACAAAATACCAGTAATTTTGTAACAATATAAAATAGAATATGAGAATATTGGTGGATAAAATGATTAGTTAATTGATAATGCATTTTAAAATAAAACTGTATGTATGAAATTTTGTAAAACAAATTATCTTATTTAAAAAATATAAAAAAAGTCAAATATAAAATATTAATATTTAAATTTAAAAATTTTCTTATCCACATCTATAAAAGGGTATAAATGGTATTAGAATACTTTTTAAAAAATAAAATAATAAAAAAATCAGTAAAAATCTTAATAATATAGTAAATTGACCATTTTATATGTTAAGTGGATCATTTTACATGTTATACTTAAAAACGTACCGGATTAATTTATAATTACTTCATTATAATATAGACATTAGATATCAACATCGTCCTTTATGATGGTCAAATTCGAAACTTCACACATAACGTATATAGAAAAATAATACTAAATGACCGATACAACAAAAAAGTTAAAATTGACGATATTGTCTTTGTCCTACATGCATTATTTTTTTTCCTTTTTTTGTGAATGTCAATTTTAAATAAGAAAATTAACTGAAGGAGCAAAAATGTCAATAATCTCTCTACTAAAGGGCATAAATGTAATTTTACTTCTTTCTAACCTAATACTAATGGGACTTGCTCCTCTAAAAAGCTGCAATTTAAGAGTTTTGGATATTTTATCTCTCTAGAATAACATTAGTTCTAACTTGGAGGTCACTCTTCCTTAAACCCACAGGATTTGCATTGCGAATCCGAATCAAAATAGCAAAGAAAAAAGGAAAATAAAGACTATAAATATAAGCCATCATTCATTAGCAAATCAATCAACCCCATATGAGCGTTTTCTCTAATTTTCCTGCACAATATTCTTCTTCTTCTTCTTCTTCTTCTTCTTCTCTTCTTCTTCTTTAAGACATGTCAAGCTACAATATTACCTCTCCTAGCTGTGAAGTATGGCAACTAGAAGGTTTCCGTTTCGATCCTGACGATGATGACGTTAAGGAGGAGGACGATGATGGTTCCTCAACAAGGCCCGAATTCCTGATCGAGATCTTTATTTGCTTCACAAGGCAAGAAGCTGATTCTTTATCTCCAAGGTCAACTTTACACTTCCATATGTTCAAGGAACAATGCCACCTTTTAACAGATAGCAGAACATCATGGCTTGTAATATCCAACATACTTTCTCAGATTCTTGTTCCCTACCATCTTCAGCCATCGATGATCCAAACAATTTCCACACGTGCCCGTGAGATCGCCGGGGACCCCGAAAACATGCACCTCAAAACCATTCCAATCCAAGTCTGCCTCACCGTTGGACAAGAACAACACATATTATTCTTGGATGAGGATCTTCAAGGACAACTTGATCAATTTCCTGATCATGATGAAGTGTTACGATTTGTGCACACGAAAAAATCGGCGATTTTGGAACTTGAGAGGGTGAAAATGGATGGTGGCGGCTCTGCAAGTCATTGCGTGATATGTTTGGAAGAGCTTGTGAAAGGGTGTGACGCAGCTCGAATGCCTTGTCTTCATGTCTACCATGAAAATTGTATTGTGAGTTGGCTGGAGACGAGCCACTTCTGCCCTTTGTGCCGCCATGAGATGCCTGTTGAATCCTAATATCACAAATTATTTGTAAATCATACTTTGTTAGGTGTTATTAGAATTCTTTGCAGAATGAACAAATTTTTGTCAGATTAATTTGTGTATAAAGATTACAATTTTCCAGATTTTGGTTTCATTCTTTAATTTTTTTTATTAGAAATTCGTCAGGGTGAACAATTTTTTGTCCGAGACATGTAGGCCACGTTTGGCATGGGTTTACTTTAATGTCTGATCTCTTTCAATTTTTTTATATAACTAGCTAGATTGAGGAGAAGATATATGCTTTGGATATTAACCTTGTTCGTAAATTTAGTTTGTGGGGAAGGATATATATCTTGGGTATTGACCTCATTGTTCTCAAATTTCATGCTGAAAACAAAAAATCTCGCATTGTGTAGTATCTATGAATACCACTAAACTATTAGTACTAGTCGCCACTAATTTCCCTTGAAAAAAAAAAATATCAACATCTATCTTCAAAATAAAACCATTTACATATTCTCTAATCCAATACAGCCCACCGTAGCCCCTTACATTCTTTTCTTGATTCCCTTTATGCTTTCTTTTGGTGTTACAACTTGTTGTAGGTGAAAAGTTTGGTATATATCAAATTCAATCTTGAGGTGTCAGCAATTGTCTCTTATGATGATCAATTTCTGGCTAAGTTTTTTTTTTTTTTTTCCACCAGCCAATTTGGTGAAGGGTTGGTGCCCTTTCACTTTGTCAGATCAATGACAAAACTACCCTAACTGAACAAATTTCTCAACTCAATCAAAACAACAAGATAAAAGCAAAACAAAATTGACCAACGGACAAACATTAACAAACAAATTTCAACAGACCAAATTTTATTAAATGATAATAAGAACAGTTTTTATAAACACATCATATCTTCAACCACTTGTCTAGTTAGCAGTAAATCTATAGAGCATAACATGCAAATATTTCTCTCCAGGCAGCACAATCTGCGAAGGAAAATTCGGGTGATTCACAGAATCCGGAAACCCTTGAGTTTCCAAGCAGATCGCGGCGTGTTTTTGGTACACAAATCCTCCTTTCCCCTTCACATTGTCCACCATGTTACCGGTATAGAATTGCAGCCCCGGCTTGTTCGTCCACAGCTCCATTTTTCGCCCCGATACGTTGTCACGCAACACCGCCGCCTTCCTCAAGTGCTTCTCATTTGAAGGGTCTAGGACATAGTTGATGTCATATCCATTCGGCAGCTCATTGATCTTGCTCCCAATTTCTTGTGGCTCAAGGAAGTCGTAGGGTGTTCCTTTCACGGGCACAATATCGCCCGTGGGGATGAGGTTGTCGTCCACCGGAGTGACATTGGACCCAAAAATTTGGATGTGGTGTGACAATATGTCACCGCTGTTTTGGCCGCGGAGATTCCAGTAAGTGTGGTGGGCAAGGTTCACCGGAGTTGCCTTGTTCAGCGGCTTGGCTTCCATTTTAAGAGCAAGTTTGTTCGCCTCAATTATCATGTATGTTACCGATACAGAAAGATCGCCCGGAAATCCTGCCGTGTTAATTCACAGAAATTAGCAACAACAAAAAATTATTGTTAGGGTTTATGTAATTCTTTAATTTCCTATTAAGTGTTTTTGTTACCTTGTTCACCATCATAGCTGTTGTAGGTGAATGTGATGTGACTGTCTTTTCTGTGACTTTTTACTGTCCAGACAATATCACCGAATCCTTTGAGGCCACCTGAGGGAATATACAATATTTCCATTAATTTGATTACTTAAGATTTCTTTGGGATTTCGAAGAAATTTGAAGATAATATTTATACCATGGAGAGTATTGTTTTTTTCATTAGCAACCAACTTATATTGAACACCGTTTAGAGTGAATTGAGCTCCACTGATTCGATTGGCGACACGCCCAACAGTGGCTCCAAAGTAGACTGAATCATTCTACATAATTTTTAACAAATTTGTTGTGTTAGAAATCTACTATGAGAATAATCGTTTAATATTTCAAAGCAATCATTTAATTAATGACTTTTATACAAGGGCTGAGTAACATTAGGGAAATTACTTATCACCTACGTACATACAATGTCAACTGGCTCTAATTCGATCGATATACAAACAAAACGAAACAGATTTATGAACTAATTACCTTGTAGCCTTCAATTGATCCAAACCCAAGAACGACGTCGTCCAATTTCCCTGAAATAAGATGAAAGAATTGTAAACACAAAATGCAAAATTTGAACCGCTAAATTCTGAGCTATTGAGAGACAGACCATTTTTATCGGGAAGAACAACAGATAGCACAGTAGCGCCATAGTTGGTAACCTTCACAGAGAAATCTCCCTTCTTCAGTTCATAAATTCCAATATTCTTTTCGTTTGCCTCAGAACAATAAAAAATAAATGGCAAGAGCAAGAGAAAGCACCAAAACAAAGATATCTTAGGCATTGAAAGATGAACAAGAACAACAAACACAAAAATCTCTACCAATAAAGGGTTGGACGTACGTGATCTACACGTACATATATATATAGAAGAAAAACAAGATTAAGATCTATATTTGAACAAATTAGGTTTCGTAAAAAAAAAAAAAAAATTATTAGGTTGATATGGATAAGAGAGTGATAAAATTTGAAAGCATATCTGAATTTGAAAAATATGACCAAATTAGCAAACAAACTACCCATTATTTAGAAAAATAGAATTAGATGCCGCTGATTAGGAGTGAATTATTGTTGTTTAGAAGTGATGTTCGATTAGGAGTGAATTACGATGCTAATTGGGCATGGGTTGGGTGGTTAATTATTAGTTAATATATTTTTCTAGGACTAATAATATTTCAATTTTAGGATTTTATTTATTTATTAACATTTCAAATTTAGGATATGAATGATGAAACTAATTAATTAACAAAATATATATGAACCTTTACCGCTACTATATTTATTTGGGTTTTGACATAAAATGGTACTGTGGAAACTTTGAATTAATTCCGATTTGTTTAGAAAAAAAAACATTGAGAATATATCAAAAAAGATAATACTTGCATCCCACCCTCATATCACCCCCTTGACATGGTTCAATCACATATTGATACTTGGATATTCCATTTAAAACTTAAAAAAAAAACAAAACAAAACAAACCTTTACATAAATACAACCACAAGAATACGGCCGCAAGAAAGGATACCTTTCCTGCGCGCACAGGACGTTGCAGCAGACTTGGTTTTTGATCATTCTCCTCTGCCTTCTCTCAAGTTCTCAACCACTTTCTCCAAGCCTCCATTAATGGACCTCCTCCGCTAAACATGTAAGGAGGTACAATACAAATAAATGCAGGTCTTGGATTTTTCATTGATTTTCTGCCGCTGAAGTTGAGATTTTGCAGGTCTTGAATTTTTTTTTAAAGTTTCTATTTTTCTGAATTTTTTTTTTGGGTTTTTGGAGACTATGCTGCAAACTGTGGTGGAAACACAATACAAATAATTGTAGCATCATGAAGAAAGATGATTGATTTTTGTTCTTTGAATGTTATGGTGGGTCACGATTGATTGTAATAGTTTCCCTTTGTACTTTAATTGTTTTTTTATTGTGGTATGAATTGATCATGATCTTGAATCATCCTAACACTTATAATTTCATCATCAGCTTTATTGAATCCATCGATCCAGATGAAATTTTAACACAAACTATGATCAATTGGTTTAATTGGTTTTTTATTGGTTCTTTTATTGTGGCATCAACTGGTTTTCTTATGGGATGGTGAATTGTTGATAATGAATTGGTTTTTTGTATTTTAGTTGGTTTTTTCTTTTATTGTGGTGTCAGTTGGTTTTTTATTGTGGTATCAATTGATCATGATCTTGTTGTGCATCTTGCAATCGATACGTGCTTTTGTTTGATTCTATAGCAGCTTGCAATCGATACATGCTTTTTTTTTTTCTCTCTTACTATCATGGGCAACTATAAGGAAGACTTAAGAGCATTATTGCAGGTACTTTTGTCAAACCAAACTGGCACGAGTATGAAATTAATTGATATTTTGTCTTTGTTTTTTTTTTATATGGATGGTCATTACATATCAATTTTGTTTAATTTCAAGATTGAACTAAAAGTATATGTTAGCAATATTTTGTTTATTGTAGAGGTATGTTTTTAGGTAATATATTCATTCTCTTCAAACCTATATATATATAATGCAGGATGATGAACATACAAATACATTATGTAATGAATCACTAAATGGTGGGAAAGAAAATTTGCAATTAGAGGAACAATGTGATTTACCCTCTTTTCACTCAGAAAATATTAGTTTTTCTATAAATCATGAGCCAAATAAAGATAAAAAGATAATGGAAGAATTACCTATTGGAATGGAATTTAATTCTGATGAGAGTGCTTACAAAGCTTATGTCAAGTATGGTGGGAAACATGGTTTTGATGTGAGGACGAAAGATAGAAAGAAAAATAAGAAGGGGATTATATGAAAATTAGTTTATTGTTGCTCATAAGAAGGTCAAAGAAGGTCAGTTGAAGGGACTTCATATTCTTTACCAATTACAAGGGTTGGTTTTGGAGCCCATATGACTTGTCTACTTCAGAGAAATGGAAAATTCAAGATCTCATCATTCGAAGCAAGTCATAATCATGATTTGATAAGAACACCCATGAAGTATATGCTAAAGATTAATCGTGATATGTCTGAAGCTCAAAAGGCACATGCTGATGATGCTGACAAATCGGGGATACCAATAAAAGAAACAATTGAATTAATGGGTAGAGAAGTTGGAGGGCGAGAGAATCTTGGTCTTCTAAGCAAGGATTACCGGAATTACATTCACAGACAAAGGAAGATAAAATGGAGAAGAGAGATGCAGGAGCTATCTTGCTATATTTTCAGAGGATGCATGCAGATAACCCAACTTTTTTTATTCAATACAAGTTGATGAGGATTATATGATCACAAACATATTTTGGGCAGATGCACACTCTATAAGTGATTACAACCTCTTTGGTGATGTTATTGTTTTTGACACAACTTACAGGACAAATGAATATGGTAGGCCATTTGCACCATTTTTTGGTGTTAACCATCATAAGCAGACTGTGGTATTTGGTGCAACTTTATTATATGATGAATAATCATATAATCAAAAGTTATCCTTCCTTAACCCAACTTAACACAATCCCTTAACACTCGCCACATAGCCATCCGTATCCACAACTCAACTCCAGAGTATCTACCACACAACCTACTCACCATCTCAAAACCAAACACAGTACCTCAACGTCTCAACTCTACATCTCCTGATTCCGAGATTACAACCATGAAACTTAATCCGTAACACGAATACCATTATTGGACCACCTGTCCACACATCAACTCCGCTATACTTAGGCGATCCACAAATTCAACGGATCACAACCACGTGTCCATAGCCACATCAACTCACCGACCGATTCGCCTATCAGTTCTCACTGTTTCTACATATCCCAAAGGGTATCAATCATCACTCCTCCTGATGATCGCACCTCAACCTTAATGAGGTTCAACCCCAAGCACCACTATCACACTCGTACCCGACTCTTGGGGTCACAATCAATGATTACTCCCCTCGGCCTCCTGAGTCACGATCCAAGCTCAGGAAATTACCAAGTACGGGCCTCAACATCACCCAAATACCAACCTCGGCGTTTCTAACACATCAAGATGAGTTCACGAAATCAATGTCACGGATGGTAAAACCCGACCATACCAACGTAGTCCGATCCAACACGAAACATAGGTCCACCGCGCTTCCGCTACGCTACTCTGATCAAACTCATGGTATCCTGACCGTTCGTCCCAACCATGACCTACCAATAGTCCTCACATATACCTGCTCGGTTAATGATTCCTACCAAACACCGGCACCTCACAATCAGCCACAATCTCAACTCAATGTGCCCATCTGATCATTTACAAGCATCCTAACTCGTGGCACGTCATCTCTACTCCAGGGTTCACAATACACTAAGCCCGAACCTCTACTCAAACCGAGCCAAAACCCTCAATCTAAGCTCGGGTCGGGGAAACTAACATCCCTCGCCAGCCTCAACTCTGAGCAACCAAATGCTCAACCGACACCGCAAACTTACTGGACTCGTCTAGAGTCATCTACTAATCCTCCACTACCTCGGCTGCACCTAGCTGCAACATCTCCAGTCTGGCCGTAAGTTGGCCCAAGCCACCACCACTAACTCAAGGTTCCAAAACTAAGCACTTCTTCTGGGGTTTCTCACCAAGGAACTCACGGATTAAACCAGTCAACCCACGGGGTTCCTCAAATCAGCCCCGTCATACGGGTTATCCAAACCCGCAACAACCACTAGCTCACAAACCTTCATTCGGGCCATCTCACCCCACCTACCCAAAAGTCTACACTCCAACATCTCCCAGACTAGGGGGAATCCCTCAGATCTTCAGGTTGTTTCACATACCCTCGCCACGCGGGGCATCTGGCTACTCATAGCCACACAAAGCCAATCTCAACCAAATCGACCAAAAGTTCACCAATCCACACTCTCAACATCCGACTTAACTCAGCCTCCTCATCAGGCTACTATCGGGCCCCACAGGCCGACCAGCCTACTAAGTCGTAGCTCACCGGCTACCAGTCAAGTTAATCCTGCTGGCATCTCTCTGACTCGATGGTCCAACCATCGAGCAAATCTAGTGCCAATTAAGCTAACTACTCCGGCTCTAAGCCGACATACGTCATACCTTGCACCGCGTATCGAGCAACTATCACCCTAGCACTAACAATCGCCATTAACTAGCCACTAACGAGCATACTATCACTATCACGTCCAAGTTGCTGACGAGTTGTTCTGCGTCGAGACATCACATCCACAGTAGCATCACAACACCCAAGTCGACGAACCAATAACTCTGGGAACCAAACCTCGCGCAGAGCACACAAAACCTGCTCTAATACCAATTGTCATGACCCACCCTCAATCCCACGGGATTAAGGGCTAAGTCATGCTCCCATCTAACTTACGCGTGACACGAAGGCTAAACCGACGTCCAACCTCCATGTGACACGTAAGTTGGATAAGGGACTGCCAAACGAACCGTTCAATAGTACCGGACTTCCCAGAACGCGCAGACTCTACTGTGGATCGCGTGTGTGATGTCTCTGTCTCTCTCGACCAACAGCCTACGCCACGACAACCTGGAGGGTATTGAAAACACGAAGAGACTGTGTGTGGACAAAAATAAAATATAAGTTCAAAACGGTTATCAGAAACACAATTACAGTTATACCCTCCATTTTAAAAACCAATGCATGCATATAAAAATCCATTTCATAAAACCATTCTATATTCAAGTTATTCAAACCATTTAAGAATAAACCAAACTCATTGCTTTTTTCTCAAATCCCGGGCCTCATCCCAAAACCATCAAAATCCATAACATCCGAGCATAGCCCAAAACATCGGAAAACCATTATTAAAACCATAAGAATCAAGTCTCAGTGAAATCCAAAACATGTTTGAAATCACATTTCCATCCATCGAACCTGCTGGATCTATCCGAGTCTTTAAACTCCCTAGTCTTTAAACTCAATCCATGCCTCGATATGATCCGAGTCTTTAAACTCCCGAGTCTTTAAACTCATTAGGCCTACAGGGGAAATATCAATATCCGAGTCTTTAAACTCCCGAGTCTTTAAACACAATTCGGGTCTTTAAACCCAATCCGGGCCCGCCCCCGTTATAATCATATCCGGGTCTTTAAACCCAATAACCAGATCCAGCAAATCCAATCCAAACCATTTGAAAACCTTTTTCCATTTCCGAATCCGAATCTGCAATCTCATCAGGATCCCGAATCCAAATCCAGTATCATATTCATCATCCATTTCCAAATCCGAGTCCGAAACCATCATTCCGTAAGCCGGCATCCGGAATAGCCATTCTGAACCCAAACTCGGAAATCCACTTTCAAGCTTCAAAACCGAATCCAGAATCATCATTCTGAAATCTGATTCAAAAACCCGAAATCAAATCATCTAAATCATAGCCAAATCACAACATCAATCGAAATCTCGTAAAACGTGAAATTCCGTAAATATCTCGAAAACCGTGCAAATCGTAAACCATCAACATCATAATCAAAATCATAGAATCACATATAGAAAACATATAAAAACATAGATGCATGCATCAAGAGTTAGAAAATAAAGTCCACGCACAGACCGTGTGACGCCGCCTCGATACGTGTGCATTTACGTCGTTCCCGGTCAATCCACTAGCATCGGCTTTCCCGAACCTGTCCAAATCTCATAACAAAGTCACTAACTACTTCATTAAGCTTATACTAAGTCCCCATAATTTTTCCGAATTTTTAACTATTTTTAACCGAGCCCTAAAACTTTAGAACATCCCGAAATATATCGAAAAGATGTCCGATCGACTCGAAACCAATCCCAAAATGTTCGTTACATCGAATACTCTAAAAGTCATGTTGCAACCTTCTTCAAAAGGCGTGCCATGTGCCCACACGTGCCGCCTGAAGTGGCTGCGCGTGGGAGCCACTCGCCTAAGCACTATTCATCATCTTCATTGGTCGACCGGTTCAACTCAACCGGAGTTCACGGTTTCTCGTCTAGTTTTAGTCCAATTTCAATCCTATACCTTCCATTAGAATCGTCCAATCCTTTCCTATGAATCTACAGGATTAAAATAGTAATTGGAGCATGAAGAACTACCTTCCACATCGAAGAAAAAACCCAGAATTCGTCTTTCTCGGTTTTCCGGCCACCACTGTCAGGACCCACCCCTAATCCCCTGGGATTAAGGGCCAAATCATGCTCCCGTCTAACTTACGCATGACACGAAGGCCAAACTGATGTCCAACCTCCATGTGACACGTAAGTCGGACTAGGGATTCTCGATCCAACCATCCTAAACGTAACCGGACTTCCCAGAGTGCACCGAACTACTGTGGATCGCGGGTGTGATGTCTTCGTCTCTCTCGACCAACAGCCCATATCGCAACAACCTGGAGGGTATCGAAAATACAAAAAGACTGTGAGTGGACAAAAATAAAGTATAAGTTCAAAAACAGTGCATAAAACAAGTACATTAATACCCTCCATTTAAAAAGACAATGCATGCATATCGTATCCAAGTCAGGAAACCATTCATATCAAAACCATCCAAGAAAAACCATTTAAAAACCCGAGTCAAATCCGGTATTCAAATCCAGGCCTCAGCCTCAAATCACAAATCAATCTCAAATTTGGGAACTCAGTCCCAAAACTTATCAAATCCAAACCAACCGGGCCATTGCCCAAAACATTCTAAAGAGCAGTGAAAATAACAATCATACAAGTTTACTGGATCTCAAGTGCGCCCGAATCTTTAAACTCAAAACCATGCGCAAATAACCAGGTCTTCTTGGGATATCAACGAGTCTTTAAACTCAAAACACAAACATAGGCCTCGGGCGGTATCACAATCACCGAGTCTTTAAACTCAAAACATCTCAATCCAGGGCCCTCCCCCCATCAATCAATCCGAGTCTTTAAACTCAAAACTAGATCCAATAGGTTTTTCTCTTTTTCCCGGTCTTTAAACCCAAAACCATTTTTCATTCAATCAGTGAAAACCACAGAAAATCCACAGTCGAATTCGCAACGATGATTCCGTAAGCTGGCATCTGGAACCATCGTCCCGAACCCAATTCCAGACTTCCTTTCCAAATCACGAAAACCAAATTCGAAATCTCATTTCCAAAATCCAGTTTCAAAACCGAAATCTTAATCACATGAATAGGGCTCCAAGCCCGAAATCGCTTTTACAAAATCCTTTTCAAATCATTGAAATCAACTCATATTTCAAATCCCGAAATCAAATCATTAAAATCATAGTCAAATCACAAGATCGTACGAAATCTCGTAAAACGTGAAATTTCGTAAAATACCTCGTAAAACGTGCAAAACCGTAAACCATCAAGATCACAAAGTAAATAATAGAATCACATATGAAAACATATAAGAACATATATGCATGCATCAAGAATTAGAAAGCAAAGTCCACTCACAGACCATTCCGACGTCGCCTCGATACGCGCGCTCTTACCCCGTTCCCTGTTATTCCGCTATCCTCGGCTTTCCCGAACCTGTCCAAATCCCATAGTAAGGTTACTAACTCCTTCAAAAAGGTCATACTAAAGCCCCATAATTTTTCAGTATTTTTAACTTTTTTAAACCGGGGCCTAAAACCTACGGACATCCCGAAACATATCGAGACAATGTCCGATTGACTCGAAACCAGTGCTAAAATGTTCGTTACATTGAATACTTTAAAAGTCGTGTTGGAACCATCCTCAAAAGACGTGTCACGCGCCGCCTGAAGTGGCTGCGCGTGGGCCTCACCCGCCAATCACTGTTCATCGTCTTCAACATCAGTCGACCGGTCTGAACAGGTCTGCAATTCCGGTCCGATTTTGGACCGGCGTTCACGGTTCCTAGCTCTTATGGTCCATTTTTAGTCCTTTTAATCCCAATAGATTCGTTCTTCCATTCCTACTTGATCTCCCTACTCCAAACAGGAATTAAAAGGCTTGAACTTACCTCTCAATTCGAAGAAGAAAACCTGTTTTTCCCCTCCTCTGTCCGGCCGTCACAGACCACCATAGGCCATGGTTTTGGTCCCATTCATCCAGTAGTCACCTCCAAAACGTTAACCAGTCATTAAAATCAAGTAACCACTACTAAAACTCATTTCACTATTATTGAATTCAAAATTGAGTTTTCAAA
The DNA here is from genome assembly GCA_032719365.1 of Prinsepia uniflora. Lineage (NCBI taxonomy): Eukaryota > Viridiplantae > Streptophyta > Magnoliopsida > Rosales > Rosaceae > Prinsepia > Prinsepia uniflora. The sequence goes on along the minus strand of CM064865.1, from coordinate 75,999,280 downwards.
GGACGTCCACTTACCGTCCATCTTAAACCTCAAAATCGGGCTTGTTGAACTCCCATGACCTCCAAAAACCTTTCCCCATCAACTAAATTGCTCAGAAGTCAAGAGAACACAGTTTTTCCATGTTTAGTGAAAACAGGACTCACGGTTCCTCAAAGTTCCTGTCTCGACCCGCCGCCGCGGACTGCCGTGACACCACCAGCCAATTCGTCTGACCTTCCTCTTCCCCTTCATTTCAGACAGTAAAGATAATAGGAAAATTTTTGGGTTCTCACAATTACTCACACACACACACACACACTCTGTTCTCTGTTTCTCTACACCGTGCAAACACACGTTTAGTTTAAACGATATTGAAGGCGGTGAGAAGGTTCCACCATCATCCAGGACAGACCACGTGTCCACATCACCAATCCAGGTAAGCCATGTGTCCCCTGATTACTGGGCACTAATCCCAACGCATAAAATGTCCAGAATGCCCCTCAAGGGCAATTTACCGTTTTGCCCTTCGTAATCCCTAACTCGTAATTCAATTTCTCGAACTCCAAATTATACATGTCGCCTGTCATTGGAATCAGGGACTCGAGACCTTCCTAACGGTCCTCGAATTACGTGAAATTGACTTGTTGTCCAAAAAGTCAACCATTTGCACCTAATTTATCACAAATTACCAAATTACCCTCGAACTTCTGAACGTCATATCTTTCTCCTCAGATGTCGGAATCGGACATGTCACCTGTCTATGAACTCGTGACGTCCCGACCTACGTCATGATCATCGATCAAAGTCCAATTGACCGCCCAAACTAAAAGTCAACATTTTGCCCATTCCAAGGGAAAAATCGTTATTCTGCACCGTCCGTCCAAAAGTATCCAACTAATCACCGATTATCTTTATTAATCCGCCATTAACTACTAATCTAATCCCGACTTCCGGGACGGATCGATACAACCACGATGTCCTCCAGCCACTACTTCATATGTCAAGCTCAGTAGCAACCTTTAGAGACTTAAATTAGTATCACAGACGTTCAATGTCTTACCAAAACTCATATTTTCCATTTTGAACAAACCAGAAAAACAGAGCCTTCGAGACGGCTTACCTGCCTTCAGTCCTCCGATGTGGCCTCCACCGTTGTCCTAACGTCGTCAGAGGCAGCCTTCACTCTCTGGTAACCACCACAGTCCAAGTTTAGGCTGGTTGATCAATCGAACTCACGGCCGTGCACGGTGGTCGTCTCTGTTTTTCTGGGGTTTTCCCACTTTCTCTCAGTCTTCTCACTCAATCCATCACCAAAGTTCACTCACCAAGCTCACAACTCATCTCTAATCACTCACTCATTGCCTCTGAGTTCTCACCCAACTTACTCAAATGGAAAATGGTCGATATGTTTCTCAGTCTCTGTTCTCAGAAACCCGGGCAACCAAAGCTTCCACATTAATTATTTTGAAACCAATTAAGTCGGTGAAATAAAGTTCCACAGACCTCTAGACATCGGGCACGTGTCCTAATCTGATGAGATCACCAACCCAAAACAGCCAAGTGTCACTAGACACAAATCCCAAGGCAACAATTACTAACCTGCCCTTTTTATGGCAAATTACCATTTTGCCCTTCACCTATTTCGCCTCATAACGGAACCATCCGAACTCCGATGACCGCGTGCCACCTGACGTTGTACTCAGGGTATCGAGATCTACCTTACGGTCCTCGGAATACGTGAAAAGTCCATGTCATTAGAAAAGTCAAGAATTTGCCCTTTTTCAACCAAATCACCAAATTACCCTCGAACTTTCAAACGTCATAACTTTTTCCTCGAATATCGGAATCGGATGTGCCACCTGTCTATGAACTTGTGACGTCCCGAACTACGTCACGGTCATCGGTCAAAGTCCATTTGACCACCGGAACAAAAAGTCAACATTTATGCCCATTCCAAGGGCAAACCTGTCATTTTGCATTGTTCGTTTGAAATCGTCCAACTAAGTACTGATTAACCTCACTAATCCATCATTAACCACTAATCTAATCACGATTTCTGGGACGGGTCGTTACAACACAACGTAGTGAAAGTATGAACAATGTCTTAAAGAAGTATTTGATGCTAAGTCATAATCTCTCCCGTTTTTTTGAACATTTCGAGAGAGTTCTGGAAGATCGACGGTATGAATAATTAATTTCTGATTTTAAGATGATGCATACAACTCCAAATTTAAACATCGAGACAGAGATGTTGCAACATGCAGCTGAGGTTTATACACCTGAAGTTTTCAAACTTTTCCAAGAAGAGTAGAGGAGTTTACTTAAGTGCAGCATTTATAAAGTAGGAAAGGTTGAGACTACATGTGAGTACAAAGTGTCTTTTAGAGGTCAAACTCAAGAGCATACAGTAATCTTTGATGCTTTAACTCAAGTAGTCACTTGTAGCTGCATGAAGTTCACTTTCGTTGGAATTTTATGTTGTCATGCATTAAAAATGTTGGATAAGAAGAATGTGAAAAGGATCCCAGATGGTTACATATTAAATCGATGGACAAGAGATGCAAAAGCTAGGAAAATCAATAATTATTTAATTAGGGATAATGAAAATCCTAAAGAGTAAGTTGGGAAGAGATATAGTCATTTGTGTCGAAATTTTTGTGAGATTTCTTCATTTGCCGCTGAACATGAGAAGCTAACAGAATATGTCCATGATTGCTTCGTTAAATTACTTAAGAGTTTGGAAGGTTTGAAGAAAAATGTTTGCTTAGATGACACATGCGCTAATCAAAAGGAAGATTTGTTTGGTGAAAATGGTGAAATAACAAAAGCTTGTGGTGTTAAAAGAAAAGCTACAGTTGGAAGACCACGTGGTAGAATCAAAGGGGTACTAGCAAAGCGAAAGTATACACCAAAGACAAAAACCACAAAATCTCAAAAAACAAAACAATCTTCTTTGCGGGTGCGTATTTCATTATTTAATACATTACTAAGTTAAAATTTCTTTTGACTCTTTTGTTATTATTTATAGTTGATTGATTTTTTTTTTTGTTTCTAAAAATACAGAATGAGTCCCTTATTAGTGAAAACTTAGAAGAGCAACATGTAAGTGACCATGCACTTTCGATGTCGGATACACAAACTCAAGTATGATGTTCTTACTAAGCTCAGTTGTTCTATATTTTAATCAAAATTATTCTAATAAAAAACCAAACTTGTACTTTTCAGCATTCTAATGTTGCTATTGGAACTCAAGTATCATTTTCAAGTCAAATGTATAATAAACAAACAACATTCTCTGATATCATGTATTTCACTGATCAACGACTTCATGTATTATTATTTTTCGAATTGAAAATATGGATTGATAAGTGATCATTGTTATCTATTTATTCATGATTATTTCTCTATTATTGTGAGAAAAAACTTATTCACAGATTGATGTTTGATATAAACTATATCAAGGTAATGGAAACCAAGTACCATTTCCATATTCAAATTTGCAAGATAACAGGTCTTTTACTCATCTACTTCAGACTTGCTTGATTGAAAGAATATTGAATAGTTTTATCTTCAGTACTACACTAATTTTTTGATAATTTTTGTAGGGGAGTTTCAATGCATTCTAATGAGCTTCCACATGGTAGCAAAGAAGAAGAGTTTGAAGGATATCTTTATTTTGACATGGACATATCTTATTAGTTTTATAATAGCATTGATGTTTGAGATTGATGTTTTTTCTTTTAGGCTTTTATGTTCCTCTTGTGAAAAGTTTGGTCCTGAAATCACTATATAAATAGATGCCAAACCTTGAAAAGCTTTCCTCCCTTCCATTTGCATTTTCATTTTGCATATTTTATTCTTCACGATTATGTAAATCTAGTAATACGTATTGATTAATAATTTGTATCATTAAATATACTGAAAAGAAAATCATTGAAAATAATAAAAAGCTTTTAATATATATATCCAATTCGTATGATGACCAATTTCTATGATGACTATATGCATGCTTGTCAACCACTTAACTCATTCGAATGAAGATTTTTACCACACTTTTGTTTAAAATCAAACATTATAACACTTTTTATTTGAATAAAAGGTAGCTTCAATTAACATTCAAGTCATCAGTATGACAAGATCATGATCAATTGATACCACAATTAAAAACCAATTGATACCACAATAAAAAACCAAGTAAAATACAAGTCCTCTGTGTGTGGAATTTTGGTTAACAACCTTTAAGCGGGTAATCATGAAATGAAAGTCAAGCCAAGCGTGAAGCCGTAAAGGGAACCAGTCGGTCTAGAATTTCAAATAAATATGATTGCCTTTTTTTTCTTTTTCTTTTTATTAAAGGGTAAAATACAAAATTGGTTTTTGATCATAATAATGAAATGAATTTAGCCACGGGAGGAATTCCATTAATGGAGGCTTGGAGCAAGTGGTTGAGAACTTGAGAGAAGGCAAAGGAGAATGATAAAAACCGAGAGTCCCCTGCAAGGTCTCGCGTGCACAGGAAATGTGTCCTTTCTTTCGGTTGTACTCATGCAAAGGTTTGTTTGTTTTTTTGATTTTTTTTTTTAATTTTAAAAGGAATATCCGAGTGTTAACATATGATTGGACTATTTCAAGGGGGTGGTATGAGGGCATTCCACCAGGGTGAAATGCAAGTATTATCCTCTAAAAAATAGCTAACATTTGACTTTTAAATTCATAAATATCACTTTTTATAAAATAAAAAAATCAAATATAACCAAGGACACACTAAATTGACCACATCTAGTGACACATTTTGATGTGACATTCTACTTATCATAAAAATAAATACCAAGTAATTTAATTTATTAAAACAACATCATTTATTAATATCACCATTCATGAATAGACTCAAATACCCTTAAAATTTAAAAGCCAAATAAATTCTCTTTTATCCTTGCTTTTCAATCTGGAACGTTCATTTTATTTATTTTTAAAACATCTGTGAAATCCCCCTAGTGTTTTCTGATCAACTAAATAAATTTTGATGGAAAATTAGATTTCATAAATTAATAAATTAAGGGCCATGAAGTTTGAATCCTCAAATTTTTATTTTATTTTTAGTATTTATTTTATTTTAGCCCACCTAATAAAAAAAGGCAATTAACTTATAAGTCCTTACTAATATATAAGTTTATTAAAAAACTTACATATAGAAAAATTAAACTCATAAGTACTTTGACTAGTCAAAACACAATACAATTTAAAATAGACCATAATTTTTTATATAAATTACAACTAATGTCATCCATTTGGAAACTAATCCAACAACAATCTAAAAATACTTACAAAAATCTATCATGATTTCAACATTACTTATTATTATTATTATAAGATTAAATTGAGGATTATGAAAATATTACCCATATATATATATTCACTTGCTCATTTTAAAAGTAATTCTATACCCTACCGTTGAACCCCAGACAATATGGATTTTATTTTTTTATTTTATAGAAAAAATTCAATTGTAACTATATACAATATATATATTGCACATATATAATATTTATTATATGCATAATATAATAAAGGGCCCAAGAGGCAAAAAAATCAAACACTAAGGGGCACATGAGACAAATAGGACAAAAAAAGACAATGTTATTTTTAATTGTTTAAAAGAATTTTCAATAACGCACTTATTCCCTTTATTGAGATATAAACTTATAAATTCTATTTAAGAGTTTTTGAATAAAAAAAAGTTTAAAATAATGTCTTATTTTGTTTAATATACAAGTATTAAAAGTTTTAAATAAAAATAAAAGTTATTAAAAATAACAATAATTTACTTTAAAAAAAATTCACTAAAAATTGAAAGAACATTAATGCAACACTTGCCCATCAAAATTTTATTATTCCTAAATTCAAGTGTGTTGTTGTCGTCGGTCCCTGAAGGCTTCCACTCGGCTTTCATAGATTCAGACAAAAAAAATTTAGTTCAGTACTTACATATTTTACCGAATAACTACGCAAATATTTTTCTATGAAAAGCTCCATCAATTTTATTTTTTTATCCACTTTTTTACACCTGCGATTCTTGGGATGCAAAGCGTAGAATGCATGTTTTGATTAAAAAAAAAAAGAGTGTACTTATTTTTTTAAAAAAGTTTTTACACTAAGTTAATTTTGTTTTTAATTTATTTAAGGATGTTTAAGACTATTTAACTAGATTTTTGGCTGTTTAACTTGATTATTTTTTTAAAAAAATATTAAGCTCAGAAACAATATTAAACCCCTGATTTTGTCAAGCACAAAAAAGTAAGTTACAACTCAGTATATGACATTAATTAAGCATATTTACAATGAATTTTAATTACTGGTGAAGATGGATGAGTTACATGGTGGATCGAATATTAGTCTGTATCTAAAACGCTGGATTAAATCTTCCTCGGGGCGCTTGCAACCTTAATGAAGACATCTTCCATGGTTGTATCAGCCAGACCCCAAGCATACACCGTGAACTTAGTCTTTGCATGCTCCACTGTCTGAAACACATGTTCAATTCTCACATCATTTTTTGGCAGCTCAAACTTCTGTGTCCCTGCCAGCAAATAAACCCTTTTGGCACTTGGCGATAGCTTCATAACCAATTAACCATCTTCTCCACTTCTTCCTCATGCTCCGAATTTGTTGTCATTTGGAACACATATGACCCTCCATATCTGCCCTTCAGCTGCATCAAATTATAACCAAGCTGGAAGCTTAATGAAATTCCGTCAAAGGCAAGTAAGTAAAACAACAATGTTTAATTAGGGGATAAAATTGAGCTTAATACACCCTCGGTTATCCTAAAGGCAGTTAATTAAAATTCAAACAAAATAAAGTTGTCATTGGTTGCAAGAAAAAAGGTCGATGATAGTCCTTTAATTTATATAAGTTTGGTTATAACCAAACCACAATTAATTAATCCTCAAGACTAGTTTTGATTTAAGACAATATTAGGTATATCACACTTGTAAACCACTTACTCATATAGGTAGGACCCATTAATATAAGTAGGGTCCTTACTATATTAGTATATGGTTTACAAAGGTATTGGCAACCCACGTCAGTGTTTTGTGCACCCGATGGGTCACGTCGATCCACCCCTCACCCACCGTGGCCTTTCGAACAGGATCGGCGACAATGGCAGGTTTGGAAAAGACGGATCGAATACCTTGACTGTCGATCGGCCGTTGATCCTTCACAGGGGGCGGCAGATCCAACCTAGGCTCCTTGACGGCCTTCTCCCGCACCCCTTCAACCCCTTTTGTCTCAACCGCCCTCCTCCACCGCCATTCAGCACCTTCCACCTCCGACAAGTTAACATCAGGCGGAGATTGCCTCTGATAGGCCTCTAGTAGCTTCCATCGTCACTCCCGCGCCTGATCCAACCTACCAATGTTCGACTGTTTCATGCCGACTGAGGGGCTCTTCTCAGAACCCGTGGTTTGGTCCCTACTAGGCTGCCGATCAAATTGGAAGCCGCCCATTTGCGAGTCCCTTTGCTTCTCACTAGGCTAGACCTCTGGCCGATTGAGTTTTGGTTGAGTATCCTGCCTATTGGCACTTGGCTGCACCTCTTGTCGATCACCCGTCTCAGGGGCTTTTGGTTTGTGGGCCACGGACTTGTGCCTATATTCCCCTACTGGGCAGACCCATCCTCCTTCAGCTTGGAGGTCGACTTGGCCTCCTTCTCCTGTTCGGAAATTTGGGCGTACTTATTAATTGCTTCGCTAATTTTCTTCGCAGTCGCCTTCTCAACGAGTGGGTGAACTGCACAGACACAAACGCAAGTCAATGCCAATCGACAGGGAACAACCTATGACAATCGGCACCAATCCCAACATTAAACTTACCTGGAGGCTTGATTAAGCCGACAGCGAGCAGATTCGACAGGACCCGTCCCCTAAGGACGTAAATAACCGTGTCCGGTCCTGCTCCCGTCTGATAAGTCAACTGAAATTCCGAAATTACCCTCCAAGACTTGCCAAACAAGGGATAACTGCACTTGTGCCCACTCATACCTCCACCTCTCGAATAGCCTCAATCATCGCACCACGACCTGGAGGGTCAATAAAACAGAAAAGGTGTGAGTGGACAAAACAAACCTTTAAAATTACCTTTACCGAAACACATTCTCACCCTCCAGTTTTCAAAAACGAGCACGCATAACATAAAACATGAGTAATAGTGTGAAATCAATCAAGTATGAATAGTGGACTGATAAAATCAAAACATGTTTCTAAATTCCATGTCCACATTTTCCTTGAAACTCATGTTCATTAAATCAAATCAAATTTCCATAAAACCACGGGACTTGTTTCCATATCCAATCTCATTAGTCACGTTATCCCTGCAACGCCTGCAAATCAAATAGGCCCAAGGACCGCTCAAAATCCGAGCATCTATCGCTGTGAACACATCACCAGTCTACAATCCAGATCGTCGTGGCACATCACCGATCGATCTCCATATAATCCAAAACATCTGGTCTGAGTCGAGCCTCCCTCGGTTGCACGACAACAGACTGTGCTACGTGACCTCTCCGGGGTAAACACTTCCCTCCCGGAGGCGAGCGTTATCTCAAGGGTGCACTCCGGAGAAACACATTCCCAATCGGAAACCCTAATATCCACAATACAGGGTGCACTTTATGTAACACCCCGGAAATTCGAGGATTTTAGTATTGTAATTTATTGTGTGAATTGACGCTTTTACCCTTGTGATTGGTATGGCCAAATTATTGACTTTTGATTGGTGAATTAAATGGACTTTGACCTATGACCGTGACGTAGTTCGGGACGTCACGAGTTCATAGACAAGTGGCACGTCCAATTCGGACGATCAGGGAAAAAGTTATGACTATCGGAAGTTCAGGGGCATTACCGTAATTTTGACGGTTGGGGAAAAAACGTTGACTTTTCATTTGACAATTAATTTTCACATGACTCAAGGATCGTTAGGTAGGTCTCGATGTCCTGAGTTCGTAGACAGGCGGAACGCCGAAATCGGACTTCGTACGAGGAAGTTATGGTCAGAAACGTGAAATCGGGAGGTTCGTGTCTCGGTTTTCGTGCCAAATATTTTATTCTAGAAATCTAATTGGAAGACACCTGGGTGAGTGACAAGTACCCATTGGCTAGATTGGATCAGATCCACTATGGGATTAAGTAGCATTAAAATCCACTTTTGATCTCAGCCATTGATTTGAGGTACCCCAGATCTAATCTGAACCATTGATCTCATCCTTGAGATCAAATCTGGACCGTCCGTTTCCTTTCCCTCCATTCTTTATATTTCCTACCCGAAATGCACATTCTGTCCATTTTGAACAAACACCCCAGCTCGTCACCCATTCTCTGTGTCTGCGTGTGGGGGACTCACTGGTGAGGCTGAGAGACGGCGGTGAACGGCGGCAGGCGGCGGCAAGGTAGGTGGTTCCTAACCCGAAACTGATTAAAAACTCAGAAAATGGAAGCCTGTTTTCCAACGTGTTTTGTCGTGTTCTATTGATCCTATTCGATTCTATGGACTGGTAGGAAACTTTAGGACGTGATTTCGTGGTCTGAGGTGACCTGAACGGTGGTTAAACAGCGACGGGAACCCGGGTCTGTTCATCGAGGTAAGTCTTCGATTCAGCCCTTGTTTATTGATTTTAATTAGCTAGAACTGTTTCTGGGATTAAGACGAGTAGTTAGGAACAAACCTGAACAAAAATGATTGAGAAATGATGAAATGGTGACCGGGTCATGATCGCGGGTCTGATCGACCCGAGTTGCAGAGATACGGCTAAACCCGTCTGAGGACAGAGGTGATGACGTGGCACCCTCTCAGACTGTCAGGTGACGTGGACCAACCGTGAGCCGACACGTGTCACATGTCAGTGCACAGTCAGCACTGACATGTCAGTGACGTGGACCAGTCAGGGACTGCCACGTGTCACTGACATGTCAGTGACATGGACCAGTGCCGTGCTGACACGTGGCACATGTCAGATCTGACACGTGGCCTGACATATCAGTGAGGTGGACCAATCGGGTGTTGACACGTGGCACTGTCAGAGTCTGACATGTCAGACCTGACAGCTGTCAGATGACGTCAGCATGACGTCATGCTGACGTCAGCAGTGACGTCAGCAATGACGTCAGCAGGGACTATTCCTGCGTTGACCGACACGTTGACTGGCGCGTGTGGGCGCGTGTGAACAGTACTTTTGGTGGGACTACCACCATTCTTTAGGTTTCGACGATCCGGATCCAATGGCGGTGGTTTCGGGTCGATCGGAGGTCATTAAGTTGGTCAAAATGAGGTTTATTGCATTGGGAAGCGCGTTCAGGCGGCTTTTCCGGGCCGGTTTCGGTCTAGGGTTTCATGGTTAAATGTTTGGGGTTTGTATGGACCCTTACGTATACTTTGGATATGACAGGGATTGTATAATTGTACCAGATCTAGGGTATACGCTCGGTTTTCAGCAGGATTGTACTGTGAGTGGGCCATTTTCTTAAACCCTTGCGTGCATAAATGTTTTCTGGTTTATTATACTTATTCACATGCTAAAAACAATGATGGTTTTGATGATATGGAAAATATGGTTATGGCACGTTTCACGGTATTTGGGCTTGAGACCCGTTTGATGAAACTTAATGATTGGTTCGGATTTTATCTAGGTATATATATGCTTTGCATGTGGATATCAATAAAATGTATTTGGTACTGCACTGTATAGATCCTTTCATATTACATTGTCTCCTCCGGATGAGGTACCCCGGAGAGGTCACGGACGTCTAGTACGTCCAGCGTCTATGACGCTAAGCATCGGGGATGCTGTACCCGAGCGGGGTTCGGGGATTGAACTCGGAATTGAGACCCGAGTGGCACGCGTAGCCTTGTGATTGTGACCTTATTGGGCGTCAGGGACGTCAGACATCAGGAATGTCGGGATTGGAGTGTATAGTGCAGCAACTAAAATTATACTTATGGTTTTATTATATGCCTTATGGTTCATATTATATGATTGATGGTTTTAATTACGGATGCATGCATGTTTGGAAAACGGAGGGGTAAATTATATGTTTTACTCATCAAATGATTTTATAAACTTGAGTTTCGGTCCACTCACCCTTAATGTTTTTGGTAACCCCTCCAGGTCGTGATACTGAGGTAGAGGAGGAACCTGAGGCTGAGGCATAGATCTACTTCTGCGTACCTGAACCCCTGTTGGGTGGTGTACCCGCAGGTTTACTATAGAGTCGTGCTCGCAACTTTTAATTTTGGATTTCATCCCTTGTCTGACATTCGTTTAATTCGGATTTGATGTATGACTTAAATTTGGTTATTTATGCATTTGATGTTTTGAGGTTAAAATTGGTATGAATTATTGGGTGTCAGACGGGAGCAGGGCACGTCCCCTTGTGGTCCTTGTGGGATCGGGGCGGGTGCTGTCACTTCGGGGAAAACACATTTCCATCCGAAAGCCCTAAATATCCGCAACACATCACCATCATGAAAACCAGTGAAAAACAGTTGCGTTTAAAACTCAAATCATTATCAACACAAGGTCTCAGCCCCAAAATATAGTTTCCTCAAATCCGGAAAACCCAAGTCCCGATTTATTCCATAAATCCCAAAATCATCAATATCATTATGTAATCACATGGAAATACAAATCCAATCAAAATCCCCCATTGGGTCTCAAGCCCAAAATCTCAATTTCACGTAAATCCGTGCAACCGTAAACCCGAGTTGCCACTTTCACGTAAATCCATGAAATGAATCCCTGACTCATAACCCGAGTCAAAACATCATTTTCAATCTCTGACTCATAACCCGAGTCAAAACATCATTTTCCATCCCTGGGCCTACGCCCAAAACATCATTTTCATAATTTCTCGAAAATCGTGCAAAAAATAATATAATAATCCAGAAAATCGAGAAATCACCGGATCGAAACATCAATCATGCCAAATCATATCAAATTATATAATAAAGCATTTAAATCATATATGCATGCATCACGGTTAGAAAACAAAGTCCACTCACACACACCGTCCAAAAGGTCGGCTTCCGAGCTGCACGTTTTTCCGTAAATTCTGGAAATCACAATTCCTGTCCAAAATCATTATCGAGGGTCACTAACACTTCAATATATCTCATATAATTTTCCCCAATTTTTCTAGGATTTAAATACGTATTTTAAACGTATACTAAACTTTCGGATACTCAAAACACTATCGAAATAATAGCTGATTTCCTCGAAACCAGTACCAAAATGTTCGTTACATTAAATGGGACAAAAGTCATGTTGACCTCACCTCGGGATTCGTTTCCACGTGCCATCAAGCGCTGCCGTGAGTGGTTGCGTGTGAAACCCACGCGCCTGCTACAGTGTCATCGTCCCAACCCTTATCTCTGTAATTCGGGTCCTGTAATCCGCGAGAAGACCCGATCAGTTCTCTGTCAAATCGACATCCTAATCTGCAATTGAACATTCAAATAGCCTCGTTTTAAGTCCAATTACAGTTCTGTAAACTCAATTACAAGATTTCTCACCTCAAACCAGACAATTCGAAGATGAACATCGAAGGTTATCTTGGCACTGTTCCTTCTTCGAAGTTCATCCATCCCATCTGATTTCTTTCAATTGATTCACCCAGAAGCTTCATTGGACCCAGATAAACTCATTTTTTAGTCCAATTTCATTGTTTAATCCTTCTAGAATCACGACTCAATCCTCGAATTCCTTCTCTGTCACTAGGTCCGTTTAGAGCCAAATGGACCCCAATTTCCTTCGTTCTTGAGGTGATCCTGATCGTGGAAATCCCAGAAAGCTCAAATCAAGTTCAATTTCGATCTTCATAGCTCGAAGCTTGAATTTCAAATTTTCCCTCCAAATTCCCAAAATTCGATTCTCAGTTCAATTCCCCCCGCAGTCCCTCATGTTTTCCCTAGCTAATCACATTCCTTAATTCACTCAATTTTTCCCTCTCAAGATCAGCTGTGGAAGGACTTAGGGATTGGAAGAAAACTCACTCTCACCCTCTATTTTTTTTTTGCTTGTTCACCGTTCATAGAAGAAAACAAATAAGGTGAAAGATAATGAAGATAGACAATGATGATTAGAGATGATGATGATGTTTAACGGGAAACATGGTCCCTAATTTAGGGCCTCAAAACAAGGGATGAGTGACACTTGTCACTCATCCAAGTGTTCACAATCATCAGTCACTGTTCAATATTTTAATATTATTTTAATCGAAATCCCGGGACGTAAGTTTAACCGATTTCAGTCCCGTGACCATAACTTTCCCTTTCGATGTCCGATTTCGACGTGCCACCTGTCTACCGACTCGTGACGTCCCGAACTACGTCACATCCATTGGCCAAAGTCGGTTTGACCGTCTGAGTCAAAAGTCAACATTTTGCCCTTACCTTTCAAAATTACCAAAATGCCCCTCACCTTCGCAGATCCGTAACTTTCACATCCGACCTCTGATTGACGCATGTCGCCTGTCTACGGATTCAACGTCCCGAGACCTACTCAGCAGTCTCTTCAGAAAGTCCAAAACGTGTTCCGATCAAAAAGTCAACTTTCGGCCCTTATAACCAGCGACAAAATCGTCATTTCCTTCAAATTTTCCAAATCTTCCTTTTTCGAATTTCCGGGTCTTTAGAAGATTGTCTGGCAGTCTAAGCACACAACCTCCCGATTCAAAATGTGTTTGAACCCTCTCCTGTCTTTCATTGACATCCCCTTCTCGAGGCCTAGATACCCAGCAAAACCGATGCCTACAACTCTTCTGCGAGGTCGGCACATCCAATATGAAGGCCCCTATTGCCGACCTCTGCAGGCATTCCAACTGCACCCATCCTGAGCCATATATCTGCTTCTTAAACTGGTATAAGTGGCATAGTTGGCCCCAGTCTTGCCTATCATAAGCCATGTAGACGCCGATCAGTATAATCCACCCGTTCATATTGAGTTGGACAACCGCAACCTTCGCCCGCGCCAACATCTCTTGTAACCATGGGTGCAACTATAACGAACCGTCCCGAATTTACGGGATTACTGAGAATTAATTGAGGATTAGTGAGACTAATTGGGAATTAGTCGCGGATTGTCGGACGTTATGGTGAAAATGTTGACTCTTGCCTATCATAAGCCATGTAGACGCCGATCAGTATAATCCACCCGTTCATATTGAGTTGGACAACCGCAACCTTCGCCCGCGCCAACATCTCTTGTAACCATGGGTGCAACTATAACGAACCGTCCCGAATTTACGGGATTACCGAGAATTAATTGAGGATTAGTGAGACTAATTGGGAATTAGTCGCGGATTGTCGGACGTTATGGTGAAAATGTTGACTTTTGACACGGTAAGTCAAATGTACGTGGACCGAGGTCCATTGCATAGATCGAGACGATATGAGTCCATAAACAAGCGGCACGTCGAAATCGGACATCGTACGGGAAAGTTACGGGTATAAAATGGTGTTTCGAACTATTTATAGTGGCACGTTTTGTGAGGGTTGGCTTTTGGGTTTGTCTTTAGTAGGCCCAAAAGATCTGGTATGGACCAATAGATGAGTAACAAGTGTCACTCATCTTTTGGTCCATAACCCACATTCATGCACCCATCTTTATTCCCTTTGTTTCATCCAACCCGAAAACCCCAAACCCATTCCCACCTCTCTTCCATTTTGATTTGAGGCCACAGAGAGACTGAGAGAGGTTGAGGGTGAGACTGAGAGGTGGAGATGACGGTGGTGAGAGGCTGAGCACGGCAGTGGCCTGAGGAAAAGGTAAAACCTGAAACCCATTTATGTTTGAATTTTCGAAATTGGATTTTGGACGTTTGGGGATGTGTTCTGATAACTGGGTTGTGTTTTCTGAGTTTGGACAAGCTCATAGGGACAGGAATGCATGGCTAAGGTTGCTGGAATAACCCTGGAAGGAAACTCGAAGGTGGGCCGTGAAGATTTGACTTTGAACAAGTAATTTCAGGCATTTTCTTCTAGTTTCGAGGTTGTAGATCCCTTTCTGAGAAGCAGGCGAGTCGATTGGGCGAAGAACAGAGGAAAATGGTGGCTATACGGTCGAGTCAGGGTCGCGGGTCAATCGGCCCGTTTTAGAGGTTCGGGTCGACTTGGCTAGTGGTTGACGATGATGATGTGGCAGTGCACCTCATCACATGTAAGGCCACGTGGCCAGGTGTCAGTCCAATCCGTGGCAGTGCCATGTTAGATTTGTGAGACCACGTGGACCAATGAGATGGTGCCACATGGCGAGCTATCAGAGTGTGTCAGATGATGTGATAGGTCCACGTCAACATTGTCAGACCACGTGGACCAACGAGGTGGTGCCACGTGCCTATGTCAGGTTGTCAGAGCTAACATGTCACTGACACATGGCAGTAATGACGTCATCATGTGATGTGGTAGTGCCAGAGAGTGCCACGTTGCACCAATCAGGGAGTGCCACGTGGTAGGTTGTTAGGCCTCACATGTGTTATGTAACAACCTATCCCGAATTACGGGATTAATTATGATTAATTAATGACTAATTAAGAATTATCGTGACTAATCGGAGATTAGGCGAGTAATTACGAACAAACGGGGTAAAATGACGATTTTTCCCCTAATGTGTAACGATCCGGAAATTCGAAAAAGGAAAATTAGGAAAATTTGAAGGAAAATGATGATTTTGCCCTTGGAATTGGGCGAACGGTTGACTATTGGTTCGAGCGGTCAAACGGACTTTGACCAATGGTTGTGACGTAGTTCGGGACGTCACAAGTTCATAGACAGGTGGCACGTCCGATTCCGACATTCGAGGAGAAAGTTATGATGTTCAGAAGTTTAAGGGTAATTTGGTAAATTGGTTAAAAAAAGGGGTCATTTGTTGACTTTTTGATCGGGACCGTATTTGGAATTTCCGTAAGTACCGTTGGGTAGGTCTCGAGACGCTGAATCCGTAGACATGCGGCATGCGTCAATTGGAATTCGGACGACAAAATTACGGGTCTAGATACATGAAGGGAAGTTTGGTAATTTGTTATGGAAAGGACAAAATGGTAATTTGACTATGAGGGCTGATTCACCTATGTGAATATTGTTTTTAACCAGACAATGGACATCTGTATGCATTGAACTGGGCGTGGGATTGCCACAAGGTGACATCTGTCACCTTGTAAATGAAGATTAGTGGCAAGAAGAGGTGTGTGTGTGGAGTGAAGTTAAAAAGGAAAAACAACAAATCGTATAGGGGTGTTTTCGAAAGAAAAACAGAGCAGAAACCTTACCCACCCTGGTTTCTTGGATCTCAGGTGACGACTGAACCCTATGGAGAAATCAAATGGAATTTAAAGAGGGAGAACAAGGAAAGTGAGGCGGGACTGAAACAAGAAGGAAAACATGAGAGATACAGAGAAACCCAAAACCTGTTTTTTGGATAAATTGGAATTGGAATTCAAGTTTGAGGACAACCCAAGTCGAGTTAAGGTCAGATTATGACTTTTGGAACCTTGATTAGTCGATCCAAATCAAGAAACTCAAGATTCGACACTCTTGAAGCCATGAACGGACATGGCGGACTTCGGAAATTTTTGAGCTTGAGTTGGCGTAATTGGGGGTAAGTTTCATGAAATTGATTTCAGAATCATTGTTAAAATGAGTCTGCGATACTCCCTAACTAATTAATTGAAAGAATCGATGAATATTTGATGAACTGAGACGATGAACATCCTTCGAAAATTTGAATTAAGTTGTTTTTGATTGAAGAAATTAGGATCAAAATTGATGGAACAGACCTATAATTAAGGTGATTACGATGCTATGTGATTGATCAATTGAGGAATTTAAGTTGAAATTGGTAAGTATTGAACCGGGTCAACACGCGGGCTAAACGAGTTCGAATTGCAGGAATCGGTCGAGGAAGAACACTCTAGCGGCACTGTTCATGGACGCGTGGCTTCCACGCGCAACCACTCACAGCGGCGTATGGGGGCACGAGGAACCGAATCCCGAGGTGAGTTCAACATGAAACTTGTTCCTTTTAATGTAACGAACATTTTGGCGTTGGTTTCGAGTCAATCAGACGCTGTTTCGATATTATTTCGAGGGTCCAAAGGTTTATGTTACGATTTTAATTCGTAATTAGTTCCCGGAAAATTATGGGAAATTAATATGATGTTAATTAAGTCATTAGTGACCCTGAATAATGATTTTGGACAAGACTTGGAATTCCTGGAAAGTGTCAGAAATTACGGAAAAACTTGTAGCTCGGAAAGCGAGCGATATGGACGGTGTGTGAGTGGACTTTTGTTTTCTACCCAGAATACATGCATATATGTTTTAAATGCTTTATGATATGATTTGAAATGATTTGGCATGATTAATATTTCGATATGATGATTTCTGGATTTCGGGAATATTATATTGTTTTATATTGATTTTGGGCACGATTTTTGAGAAAACTATGAAATTGTTGTTTCGGTCGAAGACCCGGGATTTGAGATTGGTTTTGACTCGGATTATGAGTCAGGGATTGATTTGATGGATTTATAATGCTTTTTGGATATATTCTATGGATTTATGTGAAAATGGCAACTGAGGTTGCGATTACGCGGATTTGCGTGAAAATGATATTTGGGCTTGAGACCCAAATGGAAATGTGATTTTGATTGGATTGGTATTTCCATGTGATTACATGATGATATTGATGGTTTTTCAGATTTATGAAATAATCGGGACTCTGGTTTCATGGATTTTAAGGAAACTATGTTTTAGGCTGAGACCTTGTATTGAAAATGGTTTTGATTTCAAATGCAACTATTTTTCACTGATTTTCATGGTGATGATATGTTGTGGATATATAGGGCTTTCGGGGTGGAATATGTTTCCCTCGGAGTGCACCCTGGATATTAGGGCTTCCGGTTGGGAATGTGTTTCCCCAGAATGAACCTTGAAGATAACGCTCGCCTCCGGGATGGGATGTGTTGGCCCGGAGAGGTCACGTAGCACGGTCTGTTGTCCTGCAGCCGAGGGAGGCTCGACTCAGATCAGATGTGCTGGATTATATGGAGATCGGTCGGTGATGTGTTCACGACCATCTAGATTGTCGGCTGGTGATGTGTTCACAGCGATGGATGCTCGAATTTTGAGCGGTCCTTGAGCCTATTGATTTGCACACGTTGCAGGGATAACGTGACTATATGAGACTGGATATGGAAATGAGTCTTGTGGTTTTATTGAGATTTGTGATTTATAAATATTTGTGCCCAGATATAATTTACTCACGATTTATACTATGCATGCATGTTTGTGAAAGTGGAGGGTAGGAATGTATTTTGATAAATGTATTTCTAAAACTTTATTTTGTCCACTCACACCTTTTCTGTTTTATTGACCCTCCAGGTCGTGGCGAGATGATCGAGGCTGATCGGGAGGTGGAGGCATGAGTAGGCACAGATGCGGTTATCCCTTGTTTGGTAAGTGCTGAGGGTAATTTCAGAACTTCAATTGACTTGTCAGACGGGAGCAGGACCGGGCACGGTTTTTCTAAGTCCTTCGGGGACAGGTCCTGTCATAATGGGTGGAAAAGTTAACTTTTCACCTGGAATTCTTTTTAGACTTTAACCTATGATCGTTATGTAGATTGGAACGTGACGAGGCCGTAGACAGGCGTCACGGGAGCGAAATTGGACTATTCACGTATTTCGAGATTTGAATTAAATGGCTGATTTTGATTGGTCTAAAATATCTGGTTTTGGACCAAATGATGAGTGACACTTGTCACCCAACCTATAACCCATTTAATTGATACATGCACCCACCATTTTCATTCATCTTCTTTATTTTCTTCACTCAAAACTCGTACCCACCTCAATGGCTTCATCTTCTTCATGTTTTGACTTGAGAGGGAGAGAGTGAGTGAGTAGGATAGAGAGATGGACCAGGAAGATGGCTTGTACGATAGAGTCGTCGCAAGAGGTGGCTGGAATCTCGAAAACCGAGGTAAAAGTCGTAGGTCTCAAATTTTGGGTTTTTGATTTTGATGGTGTTGATCGATTCTAAGCTTAGGATGATGTTCCTTGAATTCTCACGAGCTTGTAGGTGCAATTTTGGACGGATTTGGACGTCGGAGGTGGTCAGAATGATGACCAGAAGTTTGGCCGAAACTTTGATAGGCCATCACTTTCAAACCAGGTACTTTCTGAAATTTCTGGGTTTAGATTTGAAATCCTTGACTCGAGTAGATGAATTTACATAGGTAGAAAGTCGAATTTGGTTGAGAAATGAGTGAGATATCGAAGTTTGAAGTTTAGGACAACAATGGAGTTTTCTGGAAAGTCAGCTGGTGAGTTGACTCGTTAACCGGCGAGTTGACCCGTTAACTGGAAAGTTGACTCGTTGACTTTTGACCCATTGACTTTTTCCAAAGTTGACTTTCGCGTTGACCACTCGTGTGGGGGCGCGTGGGCTCGAGTTTTGAGGTGGGATCACTGTTATTTTAAGAGTTTCGACGATTCAGATTCAATGGTGGTGCTTTCGGGTCGATCGGAGATCGTTAAGTTGGTCAAATCAAGGTTTTTTTCCTCGGGAGGAATTTTGGGATTTTATCCTATGGATTTATATAGATGGTTAGTGACCTTCGGGTGTGATTTGGACAAATCTGAAAGTTCCGGAGATGGTGATTTAGCCCCAAAGTCTTATGGCACGCATATTGAGGCAGCAGTTAGGACGGTATGTGAGTGGACATTGGTTTCTAAATTTAATGCATGCATATCTGTTTTATATGTTTTAAATATGTGATTTATAGTGAACATGATTGTGGTATTTAGTATTCACGTATTTGCACGTATTTTGAAGTTTATAGTTTTATACAGTGTTTATACGTGCTGGTATTTCATTAATGGTTTGATGGTATGATTTCGGATTTGGAAATACGGAATCAAGCATGAGATCTATTTGATATGTAAACTATCGGACTTGAAGTCCATTTGATTTAATGAGACATCGGGCCGGAGATGTAACGACCCGTCCCGAATTTCAGGATTAGATTAGTGACTAATCACAATTAGTGAGGCTAATCCGTGATTAGTTGGGCGAAATCGGACGAACGATGCAAAATGACCGTTTTGCCCTTGGGCGTGGGCAAAACGTTAACTTTTCGTTCGGGCCGTCTAACGGACTTTGACCGATGACTGTGACTTAGTTTGTGAACGTCAAGAGTTCATAGATAGGTGGCACGTTCAATTCCGACGTCCGAGGAGGAAGTTATGACGTTCGGAAGTTTATGGGGCATTTTGGTTAAAGAGGGGTCAAATGTTGACTTTTTGACCGGGAGGTCCGATGGCCGAGGGTCAAAGACCGTTACGTAGATAAGGACGATATGAATCCATAGGCAGGCGGCACGTCGAATTCGGACGTTCGACGACGAAGTTACGGTTCACGGAAGTTCCAGGTTACTATTCACGGCGACACGTTTTACGAAACGAAAAGTGCAGTCTTGTCTCTAGTGGGCCCAGATATTTGTCCTGATGCCCAATGGATGAGTGACAAGTGTCACCCATCCAATGGACACCAATTTCATTCATGCATCAAACCCTTCCCCGTTCATCCATTTCTCCCATTTTTCCCAAACCAACCCGATCACCATTTCTCACCCAAATACCAAACCCTTGACCTGTGAGCTTAGCTGAGAGGACAGAGGGATGAAGAGGACTGGCTGGACGTGGTGGCTAGCCCAGGCAGCACTGCCGTGCACGGCGGGGGAGAAAAACCGATCGAGGTATCGGTTTAACCATTTTTCGATCCAATTTCCATTTTGTGTGTTATGGGTCGATTTGGATGTTGGTTTTGAAGTAATTAGGTTGTTAGGAGGTCAATAGGGAGGTTTTGAAAGGTTTTGGACGTTGAGGAGCCCTGGGTGAGGTTTTGGATTTTTGAACCGTGAGGTCCATTTTGGATTCACTGGTTCTAGGTGGTTTTAAGGGTTTTGTTTAATTGGGTTAGATGGGAAATGAGAAGATAGGAATTTAGGGATTGGATTGGAAGAAAACGGACGAAAAATACGGGTTGTAGGGAACTGGAACGGTTACGCCGGTCCAGTTGCAGGGGTTGGACCGGACCGGCTGCGCGAGGTTGAAGACGGGTACTGTAGCAGCCGCGTGAAGCCTACGCACAGCCACTTCAGGCGGCGCGTACGGGCGCGTAGTGAAGAATTTGGGGATGTTTCCAACATGTGAAATCATCTATTCGATGTAACGAACATTTTGGTACTGGTTTCGTGTCGATCAGACACCGTCTCGATATGTTTCGGGGCATCGGAAGGTTTAGGATCGACTTTAAAAATAGTTAAAAGTTCGGAAAAATTACGGGACTTTGGTAGGAGGTTAATTAAGTAGTTATTAACATTCTATTAAAATTTGGACATGTTTGGGAGTCCCGGTGACGGTGATCGGCTCGGGGAGCCGTATGGCACGCAAATCGAGGCGGCAGCTCGGACGGTCTGCGAGTGGACCTTGTTTTCTAAATTGGTGCATGCATAAATGTTTATTATATGTTTTATTACATGTTTGATGATGCCATGGGTGCATTTGTATGTGGTTACGTATACGCACGTATTTCGAGGTTTCGGCCTTATACGGTGCTTATACGGGTCTGTATTTCTTTATTTGTCTAAATGAAATGGTTTTGGATTTCTAAAAGGATAAACTCGGGTATGAGACCCATTTGGTTTTGTCTCGGGCATATGACCTCAGATTTCGGGCACGGTGCCCAGCTGATGTCCTATGTTCGGGCACGAGACCCAGTTGTTTAACACTGATGATTTCGGGTCAGGGACCCTAGATGGATTTCCAAGTTCATGACGGTTTACGGGAACCGGCATGAACTCTGGAAAGGTCATTGTGGTTCATGACGGTTTATGGGAACCGGCATGAACCTTTGTCAGGTCATTCTGGTTCATGACGGTTTATGGGAACCGGCATGAACCCTGGTTAATGGATGTTATGGATCATGACGGTTCAAGGGAACCGGGCATGAATATTTATGTTATGTATATATATATGTTCATATACCTTCCTTTACTTGTTCTATTATCCCCTCCGGGGAGGGTCGTTGGCCTGGGTGGACCCCGGAGTAGTCACGGAGCACCGACTGAGTGGAGTCACCCCCCAGTTGGGTTCCTTACTCTCGTGATGTTCATGGTCAGCTGACGTCGTGATGGATCTGGACCGTAATCCTGCTGATCCAGTTGGGTAGAGAGTTTGTCACTCTTACTCCGGTATGTGAGTCGTAAATGACGGGACTGAACTTCTTTTCGTAATGGGGCCCTTTGTGGTATATTACACGAGTGAGTAGGTTTCCGAAGTGATCGGATTTTGTCAACCTTAACCGTGTGGTTGTTGGATTGGCTTCCTTATGAAGTCAACCGAGTATAATAAATGGGTAACCGATAGGTTCGGTTTTGGTGTGTCCGAGTGGACGTGAACGAGATTTCGGGTTTTTGGAATCGAATTTCTGGGTGACGATTCAGGATTCGATTTTGGAACTTGAAAGTGGAATACTGGATTTGGGTGCGGAATGATTATTCCAAATGCTAGCTTACGGAATAATGATTCCGGATTCGGATTTGGACATGAATTAAAAATGTGATGTATGGGTTTGGATTCGGGATTTCTTACGAAATTGCGGATTCGGATTTGGAATTGGAACTAGCTGATTCGTGGAGTATCGATTTGTCTCTTGCTGATTTGGGCAAATGGACTCCATTATTGGAACGTGTTTGGCTATGACCTAGGTGGTTGTAGTCTTGTCAATGGATAGATGTATGTACCTTGTTTATGGTTTGGGGTACGATACTTTGCAGACTTGGGGTGTCGGGTGACGGTATACAGGTTATACCAGTAGTACGTTGGTGAACGTGTTAGTAGTCGGCTTAATCCTGATACCATTGGATGGGTTGTGAACGTGAACTGGACATTGAACACGATGTACTGGGCAGGGTGATTCTGATGATTTCAGTGATTGTTTGAGCAGGTGCTCTTAGCCATGGTTGGCCAGTATAACTCTAGTGATGGGTTGTGTGATCACTGCTAGGCTGGTGTTCAATGTGTTCCAGTTACACCGTCTGTTTGAGTGTGATGACGGTATGCGTATACTCAGGATGAGTGAGTTGGTGGTTAGTGTGATCGCAAGTTGCTTTGCGGCGAGATGTTACCTTGTCGTGACCTTACCAGCATCTGGGATCGCTGAGGGGGTGACAGTTGTGGTTACTGCAGTTGGTATTTGTCGCAGGATTGAGTTTTCCCTGCGAGGGGAGATCATGTTGTTGATCTTGTGCTACATTGACGGACGTTGTAGTATGATGTGTTGTCACTGATTTGTTACTGATTGGCGCTTTACTAGAGTGGTAAAGCTTGGTGGTGACAGTTTGACTTGTAGTGTCGGCATGGACTGACAGGTGAGTTTTGGTGACTCTCTATGAGAGCGGATGTCAGGGCACAGTAGTGATTACGTGGGGCCGTCAAGCTGAAAGAGTCAGCTTAATGATGACATTGCCGATTTCTGGTGATTAATTTTCACTCGGGGTGGTCGAGTGTAGTTAGTACGACGTGCATCTGTGATGTGACGTCTGAGCGCAGACGAGTTCTGCATTGGCTAGTGGGTGTACAGGTGTATACGTGTTGTGAGGCCCATTTGTTTTCCACGAGGTAGTTGGAATACGAGTAGTTGGAATTTCGGGGACGAAATTCTTTAAGGAGGGAAGGTTGTAAGGACCCGTCCCGAATATCAGGATTGAATATTAATTAATTATGATTTAGAATGACTAATCGGGGATTAGTTGAGTGAAATCGGACGAAGCGTGCAAAATGACCTTTTTGCCCCTGGCGTGGGCAAAATGTTGACTTTTAGTTTGGGCGGTCAAATGGACTTTGGCCGATGACTGTGACGTAGTTCGGGACGTTACGAGTTCATAGACAGGTGGCACGTTCGATTCCGACATTCGAGGTGAAAGTTATGATGTTCGGAAGTTGAGGGGTATTTTGGTAATTTAGCATATTAGGGGCCAAATGTTGACTTTTTGATCGGGAGGTCCGATGGACGAGGGCCAAGGACCGTTACGTAGGTCTCGTCGATGCGAATCCAACGACAGGCGGCATGCCGAAATCGGAGATTCGACGACGAAGTTATGGTCACGGAATCGGGCTCGGTTAACCGAACGAACCTGGAATAAAATAATATTTTAATATGAACAGTACCCGGTGACTGGACACACTTGGATGAGTGACAAGTGTCACTCATCCCTTAAATTCAGGCATGAAACCAGATCCCATGTTTTAGGGAAGACACAATTATGATGTTATATTAATTAATTATGTTTAATTATATTTCTTTCCTCCATTAATCATCCATGTTCTTCAAACCGTGCAAATTGGGGGAAACAAAATTGAGAGAATTCAGCTCCCTTCCACTGCTGGTTCTGAGGGGAAACTTGAGAGATTTTTGAGATTGAATTGTCTGGGAAAAACGGGAGATTGAGAGTGAGCTAGGAACTGGAAATTCGAAAATTTAGTTTTTGGGAGGAAAAATCGAATTGGAAGAATTGGGCCGTGAGGAGTGGAATTGAAGCTCGAGTTAGCTTCCTGAGGTCTGTACGAGTCGAACCACATCAAGAACGGAAGAAATCGAGGCCCAATTGGCTCTGAACTGAGTCGGGTAACCATGAAAATGTCGAGTTTGAGTCGTGGCGTTTGAGCCATGAATTGATGCAATTGAGATGGGGAAAGAGTTTAGCTGAATCCACTGAAGCTGCTGGTGGCATCAATTGAGAGAAATCGATTGAAAATGAAGGACTTCGAATGATGAACAATGGCTGGAGGACCTTCGAATGATCAACGGTGATCGTGGGGTTATAGGTACGATTGTTTGAAATTGAGTCCACAGATCGTTAATTGAACTTAATTCGAAGCTGTATGAATGTTCAATTGATGAATTCAGTGTGGAATTGACAGAGGACCAACCGGGTCTGTTCGCGGGTTAAACGACCCGTTTACCAGACAAACGGGTTGGGACGGTGACATTGTAGCAGGCGCGTGGATTTCACGCGCAGCCACTCACGGCGGCGCGTGGGGGCGCGTCCGGCCTAGTCTCAAGGTGAGGTCAACATGACTTTTGATCCTCTCAGTGTAACGAACATTTTGACGTTGATTTCGGGGAAATCGGATATTGATTCGATAATGTTCCGCGTATCCGAAGTTTTGTATTACGTTAAAAATACGTATTTAAATCCCGGAAAAATTGGGGAAAATTATATGATGTATTTTGAGATGTTAGTAACCCTCTATAATGATTTTGGACAGGAGTTGTGATTTCCAGATTTTACGGAAAAACGTGCAGCTCGGAAACGGACCGTTTTGGACGGTGTGTGTGAGTGGACTTTGTTTTCTAACTGTGATGCATGCATATATGATTTAAATGCCTTATTATATGATTTTATATGCTTGAGCATGATTTGTGTTTCAATCCGGTAATTTCTCGGTTTTATGATTATTATATTATTATTTTGGGTAATTTTCGAGAAATTACGAAATTGGGTAAAAATGATGTTTGGACTTGGTCTCTGAGTCCGGGATTAAAACTGGTTGGAAATAATGTGTGGACTCGGATTATTGAGTCATGGATTGAAAAATGATATGATGACTCGGGGTTGAGTCAAGGGTCAATTTGGTGGATTTACGTGAAAATGGCAACGGAGGTTGCAACGCATGGATTTGCGTGATAATGATATTTTGGGCATGATAACCCAAGTGAATAGTGATTTTGACTCGGTTTTGGAGTCACTTGTGAATTTGATGAAATTAATGATTTTTGTGATTTTATGATTATTTTAATCAGTCTTTCGGGCACGTTTTACGAGGTACGTGCAAATGATGTTTTGGGCTAGGCCCGGAGTCTAAATGATTTCTAAAATGATGTATTGACTTGGTTGGTGAGTCAATGATGATTTTCGGATTATTCTATTGATTTAAATGTGATTTTAACGGTTTATGTGTAAAAGGTATTTTGGGCTTGAGACCCAGTTGAGAATGACCTTGACTTGGTATGAAGTCAAGATTTGATTGAAATGTTTTGGGATGTAATTCCCGGGATGGTGTTCATTGTGATTGTGATATTCCCAGACGGTCGGTGCTTGGGGGGATTACCCAGACGACCGGAGTTTGGGGGATGTGATTGTAGGATCGGGAGTTGATCCTATGGTAGTCAGCTTCTCGGATGATACTGAGCCTGGATGTACCACTCGGAGGTGTCTGATCCTGGGGATGTGTTCGCCCAAAGGTGACTGAGCCCGAGGAGGTTGAGCCCAGAGGTGTTTATTCCCGAGAGAGTGACTGGATATTGGCCTACGCGTAGTGCAGCACTTGTGAGTAGTACAGTTTGATTGATTGTGCACTGGTGAGTAGTGCAGATGTGATTGGTGATATTTTATGCACTCGTGAGTAGTGCGGATTGATTGGATTGATATATTTATTGTGCACTGGTAAGTAATGCTGATTGGTATTGATTGTGATGATGTACTGGTTTTGAGTACGGGTTTTTGGTCCTTGTGGCCAGGTGATTATGTTTTCACATGTTTTGGCCTGAGAGCCGGGATTTGATGTTTTATAACATAAACTGATTTGGTGAACATGAGTTTTATGGACCATGGGAAAATATGTTTTGATTTTATCGGTCACTCATGTTTTACGTTATGCATGCAAGATTGTGAAAACTGGAGGGTAAGATTGTATTTTGAAATATGTTTTTATAAGAGGTCATTTTTGTCCACTCACACCTTTTCTGTTTTGTGACCCTCCAGGCCGTGGTACGACGCTCGGGACTGATCGTGAGGCAGTGACAGCAGTAGAAATCCGCGCGAACATCCCTTGTCTGGCAAGCACTGAAGAGGAGTTTCGGACCTTTAGTTGACTTGTCAGACGGGAGCAGGACCGGGCACGGTTTTTGTCGTCCAGTTGGGACGGGTCCTGTCAATTCGAGCAACCGTGTAGCTCTCGGAGTAATGCACATGTCGAGGATGTGATATCTCAATGGGCTACAGTTCGTGGTCAACCTGATTGTTGCGATTCCTGGGTTGCCATAGTTCTGTCAGGGTTGACAGTGTGGGACCTTACGGAAGGATGAACATATTCGTACGTTAGATTTTGATCGTGAGACGATTAATTGGGATCGTCTTCACGATGGCGTAGGATATCGGTTCCGACGACTGGTTGGGAGTTGTGACTATCTGATGATCGGATTTGGTTGAGTTAGATGGATTTACTGCAGTCTGCAGTTAGCAATTGGATTCGGGGAATCCTAGTTGGATTGTTGGCAGGATTGGATTGATGTCCTTACGATGTCAAGATCGCGGGGTCGGTCAGATTTTTGATTTTACTGCTTTTCGCAGTTAGGTTCAAGGGAACTCTAGGTGTGATCGTGGAACCCTAACTTTAGGTGTATGGTTCGGAAAGGTGAGTTGGCGAGTGGTGTGACTTTGACGACTATTCGAATTTGGGTTCGTTAGTCAGTTTAGTCATGTCAGCTGTGTTGGGACTGCACTCTACAGTCGAGGTTATGGTAATCGGTTATACCTAGTTGGTTGTCGTACTACTTTAGTTGCGATGGATAGTTGGTACAACTAAGGTCATGGGCGACCTGGTAGACGACATTTGGTTTAGTCGAGTTACGACTGGTTAGTGATTAGTTGGACGAGTTACCAGGGTTGGTACTTGTCGATGGAATCCCTGAGTGGGATACGGAGTGGTTAATAAGGGCGGTTGATTCCGTTGGATGCGAATCTCGGTAGCGATGCCTGGTAGGTAGGTCTGCACGAGTCTGTGGCAGGCGCTACTACCGAGAGTGGTTGTAGTTATGGTTATTGGGAATCGGGGACGTTCAGGGGACGTTTCCTTTTCTCGTGTGAGTTGTCAGGGTGACTGTACCCCGAGTTGTCGGGTACGAAGGAGGCAGAGTTTCTCCTATTCGAGCAGAGGTACAGGATAGTCGCTCGGTATGAGCGGAGATCCAGAGTTGTCTGATTCGCACACTCTGTGCTAATGTCGACAGGTGATGTTGGTGATAGTGACAGTGGTGGTACTAGCACTGGTGCTGGTGCCGGTGATCGTGATGACGATGAGTTACAGATCGGGATGTGACATCCGTCGTGATGGGCATATGTTTGGTATTTGTGGTCCCAGAGTGGATCTAAAATAGAGTTAAATTGGTTAGGGGACACGTGGTTGATGTCCGGGTATGCTGTTTCCAATCTTGTTGGAATTTCGGAATCGCGATAGGTTACGATTGAGGTGACGAGGGGAATGCGGGCTTTCCGCATTAGTAATGAGTATTTCGAAGTTAGGTGACTGGGATTTCTCATTTTCTGCTGGGTGGCAGAAGATGTTGGGTTACATGGTGTGGTGAATGCAGCGAGTTTTGGTTGTATTCACATAGGATGAGTTTTGATGTCATAGTCTTGTATCATCTTTGATTTTCCTCGGTGGAATGACAAGGATCGATACGAGGTAATCAGTGAGAACCCACAGTCTCGACGTGTCTCGTCGTTAACTGATTTGTTTAGATGTGGGAAATGCTTGAGGACTTTAGGCGTCATGATGATTCTTGATCGTGACGTTCATGGTATGGTGACGTAGTAATGGCTCTGGATCGTGATCTCGATGATCCAGATAGGTGGTGAATTTATCACTCTTACTCGGGTATTTGAGTGGAGCATGATGGGACTGAACTTCTTTTCGAGGTAAATCCCGTATGGTATATTACTCAGGTGAGTAGGGGTCCGATGAGGTCGAATTTGGTCGGCCTTGGATGTGTGAGTATTGTGATTGGCTTTCCTATGAAGTCAATCGATTGTATTGTGGTAATCGGTTGAGTAGGTAACCGAAAGGTTCAGTTTTGATGCGTCTCGGTAGACGTGAACGATATTTCGGGTTTTGGAATCAGATTTCTGGATGACGATTCAGGATTTGATTTTGGAACTTGAAAGAGGATTTCTGGATTTGGGTTTTGGAATCGGATTCTAGGTGACGATTCAGGATTTGATTCTGGAGCTTGACAGTGGATTTCCTTTTATGGATTTGGGTTCGGAATGGTTATTCCGAATACTAGTCTACGGAATGATGATTTCGGATTCGGATTTAGACATGATTATGGATATGATTTCTGGGTTTGAATTCGGGATTTCTTACGAAATTGCGGATTCGGACTCGGATTTGGAAATGGAGGTTGAGTCAGAGTTGTAATTTGTCTAATGCTGGATTGGACAAGTGAACTCCATAATTGAAACGTGTTTGACTACGACCTAGGAGGTCGTGTTGTTGTTGTTATTATTGTGATAGGATTGGTGGATAGATGTACGTACTTTGTACGTGGTTCAAGGTACGATACCGGGCAGACTCGTGGTGTCTGGTGACGGTATATAGGTTATACCGGTAGTACGTTGGTGAGCTTGTTGGTAGTCGGATTGGTTCTGATACCATTGGATTAGTTGAGATCGTGGACTAGGCATCGGATACTGTGCATTGGGTCATAGTATCTCTGGGGGGGTCCAGTTACACACAGGTCAAGTGATGACGGTTTGTCGAAGGTGTCAGCGTGGATCGACGAACGAGGTCTGGTGACTCCCAGTGGGAGCAGATGTCAGGATAGATTGGTAAATAAGGAAGGAACCTTCGAGTTGTTGTGTGTCAACGAAATGGTAGGTTTGACAAATAGTGTCAATTCGGAACGTACGATTACTGTCATTTGACGTGGTCGAACGTAGTTGATACGACGAGAGTGTTAGTGGTACGTCTGGGTGCAAACGAGTTTTATTCTGGTTAGTGGGTGTACGAGTGTACACGTGTTTCGAGGTCGATTTTACTTTCCACGAGGTGGTTGTGGAATCAGGATAGTTGGCGTTTCGAGAACGGAACTAAATTAAGGAGGGAAGAACGGTTAGAATTAGGTCGGTTGGAATTTCGAGGACGAAATTAATTAAGGAGGGAAGGTTGTAACGACCCGTCCTGAATTTCAGGATTAGATTAGTGACTAATCACGATTAGTGATGCTAATCCGTGATTAGTTGGGCAAAATCGGACGAACGATGCAAAATGACCGTTTTGCCCTTGGACTTGGGCAAAATGTTGACTTTTCGTTCGGGCTGTCCAACGGACTTTGACCGATGACCGTGACGTAGTTCGTGACGTCAAGAGTTCATAGACAGGTGGCACGTTCAATTCCGACGTCCGAGGAGGAACTTATGACGTTCAGAAGTTTATGGGGCATTTTGGTAATTTTGGTTAAAGAGGGGTCAAATGTTGACTTTTTGACCGGGAGGTCCGATGGCCGAGGGTCAAAGACCGTTATGTAGATAAGGATGATACGAATCCATAGGCAGGCGGCACGTCGAATTCGGACGTTCGACGACGAAGTTACGGTTCACGGAAGTTCTAGGTTACTATTCACTACGACACGTTTTACGAGACGAAAAGTGCAGTCTTGTCTCTAGTGGGCCCAGATATTTGTCCTGATGCCCAATGGATGAGTGACAAGTGTCACCCATCCAATGGTCACCAATTTCATGCATGCATCAAACCCTTCCCCGTTCATCCATTTCTCCCATTTTTCCCAAACCAACCCGATCACCATTTCTCACCCAAATACCAAACCCTTGACCTGTGAGCTTAGCTGAGAAGACAGAGGGATGAAGAGGACCGGCTGGACGTGGTGGCTGGCCCAGGCAGCACCGACGTGCACGGAGGGGGAGAAAAACCGATCGAGGTATCGGTTTAACCATTTTTCGATCCAATTTCCATTTTGTGTGTTATAGGTCGATTTGGATGTTGGTTTTGAAGTAATTAGGTTGTTAGGAGGTCAATAGGGAGGTTTTGAAAGGTTTTGGACGTTGAGGAGCCCTAGGGTGAGGTTTTGGATTTTTGAACCGTGAGGTCCATTTTGGGTTCACGGGTTCTAGGCGGTTTTAAGGGTTTTGTTTAATTGGGTTAAATGGGAAATGAGAAGATAGGAATTTAGGGATTGGATTGGAAGAAAACGGACGAAAAATACGGGTTGTAGGGGCCTGGACCGGTTACGCCTGTCCAGTTGCAGGGGTTGGACCGGACCGGGCGGCCCCGACCGGCTGCGCGAGGTTGAAGACGGGTACTGTAGCAGGCGCGTGAAGCCCACGCGCAGCCACTTCAGGCGGCACGTGCGGGCTCGTGGGGAAGAATTTGTTGATGTTTCCAACATGTGAAATCATCTATTCGATGTAACAAACATTTTGGGACTGGTTTCGTGTCGATCAGACACCGTCTCGATATGTTTCGGGGCATCAGAAGGTTTAGGATATACTTTAAAAATAGTTAAAAGTTCGGGAAAATTACGGGACTTTGGTAGGAGGTTAATTAAGTAGTTATTAACCTTCTATTAAAATTTGGACAGGTTTGGGAGTCCCGGTGACAGTGATCGGCTCGGGGAGCCGTATGGCACGCAAATCGAGGCGGCAGCTCGGACGGTCTGTGAGTGGACCTTGTTTTCTAAATTGGTGCATGCATAAATGTTTATTATATGTTTTATTACATGTTTGATGATGCCATGGGTGCATTTGTATGTGGTTACGTATAAGCACGTATTTCGAGGTTTCGGCCTTATACGGTGCTTATACGGGTCTGTATTTCTTTATTTGTCTAAATGAACTGGTTTTGGATTTCTAAAAGGATAAACTCAGGTATGAGACCCATTTGGTTTTGTCTCGGGCATATGACCTCAGATTTTGGGCACGGTGCCCAGCTGATGTCCTATGTTCAGGCACGAGACCCAGTTGTTTTACACTGATGATTTCGGGTCAGGGACCCTAGATGGATTTCCAAGCTCATGACGAGTTACGGGAACCGGAATGAACGGGAACCGGAATGAACTCTGGAAAGGTCATTGTGGTTCATGACGGGTTACGGGAACCGGCATGAACCTTTGTCAGGTCATTCTGGTTCATGACGGTTTATGGGAACCGGCATGAACCCTAGTTAATGGATGTTATGGATCATGACGGTTCAAGGGAACCGGGTATGAATATTTATGTTATGTATATATATGTTCATATACCTTCCTTTACTTGTTCTATTATCTCCTCCGGGGAGGGTCGTTGGCCTGGGTGGACCCCGGAGTAGTCACGGAGCACCGACTGAGTACAGTTGGGTTCCTTACTCTCAGGAAGGCTATAATTACTATTACCTCAGGTAGGGTCAGTGGTCTGCGGACATTGATCTTGACTTTGAGAAGACTCGGATTGAGACCTGGGTAGCACGCGCGTAGCTTTGGAAACCGTGACAGGATTGGTTGTGTGAATTATATGTGTATATGATATAAATATGATATATGATATGATGTATGATGTGCGTTTACACAGGTTTTGGGCAATGGCCCGTATGGTTAGTTTCTTATGATTTGGGCTGAGTCCCTTATGGATTTGGGCAGTGGCCCGTGTACTTGATTTCATTATGGTTTTTCTGGATAAATGGTTTTCGAATGCATGCATGCTTTTTAGTGAAGGGTACAAATGTCTTCTCGTTAAAATGTTTTTATAAACTTTTGTTTTGTCCACTCACAGCTTTTAATGTTTTGACTGCCCTTCAGGTTGACATCGGATGTGGACTGTAGTAGAGACCGAGATATCACATGCCTCCTCCGGATCCTGGCGTACTCTGATAGCCCGGGAGGGTAAAGGTCGGAAATATCCCTTGTCTGACACTTCGTGTTAGACGGGAGCAGGGTCATCCCGCACTAATCCCGGGGGGATTGGGATGGGTCCTGTCAGGAGACCCATTTGATTTATACTATCGGGCTTAAGGTCCAGGTGGTTATGATATCGGGCTTGAGGCCCAGTTGGGTTATGAAATGGAATTTAGGGCTAAGTCCCTTGAATTTGGAAATTGGAATTATGGAAATGGTTTATGAAAGTTATACTTCGGGCACGAGACCCATTTGTGGATTTTCGATGTAAACTATCGGACTTGAAGTCCATTTGATTTAATGAGACATCGGGCCGGAGACCCATTTGATTTATACTATCGGGCTTAAAGTCCAGGTGGTTATGATATCAGGCTTGAGGCCCAGTATGGTTATGAAATGGAATCTAGGGCTAAGTCCCTTGAATTTGGAAATTGGAATTATGGAAATGGTTTATGAAAGTTATACTTCGGGCACGAGACCCATTTGTGGATTTTCGATGGTTTATGGAACAAATGGTTAAACACTATATCCTAGGCATAGATCCCTTAAAAAGGTTTTGAGATGATTTACAAAATGATTTCTATGTACCATCCTTATGTATGGATTGTCTCCTCCAAATGTCTCGTAGTATCCTGGAGTAGTCATGGCGCACTACCTGCGAGGGGATGCCCCGAGGCGCAGCTCATGATTAAGAGTGCAATTATGGATAATACATCAAGGGAGGGTCATTGATCTGCGGATCATTGACCTGGGTGGGCCCTGGGGAGACTCGGAAATGAGACCCCGAGTAGCACGAGTAACTTAGAGACCGTGACAATGGTATTGATTAGGCATTAGGGATGCCGAGAATTGGTTATATTGTATTTCGATAAACTGGTTATTTAATATTGATTGGTTTTGGGCTGAGTTCCCACATGATTAGGTTTGGGCTGAGTCCCCACATGATTGGTTTTGGGTTGAGTCCCCATATACTTGGTTTTGGACTGAGTTCACACATGGTTGGATTTATGATGTTGGGCTAAGGCCCTAATGATTTATTTAAATAAATGGTTTGATTATTGGTTTTCGAATGCATGCATTCTTTTTAGTAAATGGCATAAATGTCTTTTTGTGAAATATGTTTTATAAATTATTTATTTCGTCCACTCACATCTTTTAAGGGTTTTTAATGTCCTTCAGATTGATTGCGGATGTGAGCTATAGCGGAGACCGAGACATCACACTCCTCCACTGATCCTAGCGCACTCTGAAAGCCCCGTTTGGGCTAAGGCTCGAGTTATCCCTTATTTGACACTTCGTGTCAGACGAGAGCATAGCATATCCCATGTTAATCCAGGAGGGATTTGGGATGGGTCGTGTCATGTTAGACCTGTCAGGCTTACGTCAGCAAATGACGTCAACATGACGTTTAGCGTTGATCGTCGTTGACCGGCGCATGTGGACTTTGATCGGCACGTGATGGCGTGTGGGCACGAATTTCTAAGTGAAACTGATCATGTTCAAAAAGTTTCGACGATCTGAATTCAATGGTGGTGGTTTCAAGTTGATCAGAGGTCGTTTGATAGGTCATTTGAAGGTTTTTAGCCTCGGAAAGCGTGTTCAGGATACGTTAATTGTTCTGGGAGTTTTGAGAGTTTATGATTAGAACTTGTATCGATAGATAGTGACCCTTGAGTATGATTTGAACTTGTATCGATATATATATTAATAAGGACTTATGAGTTAATTGTCTTATATTGTATTATAATTTCATCTCAATTATATTATCTTATAATTTCATCTCAATTATATTATCTTATAATTTCATCTAGATTTCTTCATCACATACCATAGTTTCTCTCTCCCTGAAAAAGCTTCCTTCCTCTTGTCTTTTTCTCTACGACTACAACACTAGTCGGTGTTGAGACCATTCATGGCCAAGCCCAGCTCAAAATTTCATGCAAATCATTTCCCACGTTGAGGCGAAGAAGTCCTTGCCCTCTCCGATTGTCGAGATCCATTGGAAGGGACGAATCAAAGTCTTCAACCTCGAATCTCTCGTCTCTAAAATCGCTGATATGCTTCGATATTGGGTGAAAACAATCACTGAATTGGGCGAAAACATGGATATTTGGGGAAAAAATTTCTTCCAACGTCCCTTTTCTCCTATATATCGATTGAAATATCGACATGACTACCAATTTTTCAATCCATGCTCATATCCAACTCATGAATATTTGTTAAAATTAAGGATTTCTTAGCATATAATTACTTAATACCTACTTGGTCATTAGTAAAAGAATATACAGGAAAATGAGTGGACAAAGTAAAAGGTTTTAAAAATTTAACCCATTTTGAAGAATCGACGAACCAAACAGAATCCTTCAGTAACAAATAAATTCATTGTGGTAAACTTCAATCACAAACACTCGTGGATTCAGCTTTCCGATAGCATCCAGAAATCAAATTTCAATTTTTCAATTCCCTCACTTTAACACCTACCAAACAGAGCTCTATAAACACTAGTCACAATTAAAATTCGATGAGAAGCCCAGTGAAGCCATACCTTGTCCGCTACTCTTTCTCTCTCACCCCTTCGGGACCGACTAAAATTCGAATAGGGTTTTTTTTAATCTGAAAATTCGAATAGGGTTCGTGTATTAAAAGATGAGGCTCTGACTCGGACTCATTATATGGAGAGCTCTAGAAGATCTGACCGTCAACTTTCAGGTCAAATTTACAGCCGTTGGATTGGAACCACGATCATGACCGTTGCAGATATTAGCTCCGCGCTATTGCGTGCAAGTAGGACGTTTGTATTTGATTGTTTTAGAATCTGGTGACAGCCAGGCAAACTCTTCTTTAAAGAACCTCAAAATATGTCGTTTGGTGAGTGAACACCCTAAATAAATCAACCGTAATTTCCTTTCACAACAAATTTGTCAGCACTTCCATCCTTTCCCTGGTAAATTTTCTTGAGGCTGTCACATATGATAGGGTGCTTCGAGTCTGCTGCCTCACGCAGCCATTGCTCAACCTTCTCCCTCTACAAAACAAGAAATTATGATTTCTCATAACAAGTTAGAGCAGGAGATCAGAGACATGTATTAATCTCTTTACTGACATCAGCTTTCTCTGTCTGAATGTTTGGCTAGCTTGGGAATCTTTCCTTGAGAGGTAGGATTTTGTAAGTACATCATCAGATTGTTCCGAGTGTTTTTGAACATTGTAGTACTTGTGCCAGTTCCCGAGGATAAGAATGTATCCAGAAAATATGTAAGGAGAAGTACCATCAACCATTCAACAAGCATGGTAATCAAGACCTCTTTCATTCCATTGGTTCAATCGCGTAAATCTCCCCAACGCATCTCTTTTTCCTTAATTAATTCCCAATGAAAGAAGCTTTCACAAAGCCATAAAGCCTGCAATTTAAGGATAAACCAGGGGTATAACTCCAACCGAAAGATCCAGTTCCCATCCACAATGAAACGTGAGTCTCACAAAAGGTAGAGTTTTTCAAAAATATAAACTTTGACTTACTAGGAGATGATACATCCTCATTCTCAATAAAGAATAGGACGAGATGGTTCCCTATGATGCCAATTCCGAAGACACCTATGAACGCTGTAACTGTAATCAAAATTCTGTTGAGAATGATTCATATATAAGATCTTGTTACTTTGCTGATTGTTCGAGAAAAAAAAATGTTAAGATTTAGCCCCAGGTACCTGTAGCCAGTTTTTACATTTGAAAACACTAGCTACTAAAAAGGCCAATGATGTTTGCAAGTTTATATAGACAAGATAAAACACAAATTGGAGGGTGTAGAATGACCCATGTAAAGAAGAATGTACCAAGTAGAGAAGACATGTTCAGTGAGTAAAAAGTTGCAGGCATAGGCATTTCTTTCATAAACTCAAATAGAATTTTTGTGTGATGGCCTTGCAGAAACTGAAGATAGGAATTGCTTGTCTGTGGAACCCAAAATCATCCGAAAATTATGGAGCTGCCACGTGGCCCGTAATTCCCAAAAATGACTAAATTGTCCCTGGCAATAACGCTGATCATTTGAAAACACCCGCATATTAAATAATCTATTTACCAGTTAAATACGTTATTTAATCGGGTTAAAATCTCCGTAATATCAATATTCTCCCCGAGAATTAATTGTCGTTATTCTTAATAATGGATAATTAATATTGATATT
This sequence comes from Prinsepia uniflora, assembly GCA_032719365.1. NCBI lineage: Eukaryota > Viridiplantae > Streptophyta > Magnoliopsida > Rosales > Rosaceae > Prinsepia > Prinsepia uniflora. The sequence goes on along the minus strand of CM064865.1, from coordinate 75,962,331 downwards.
AAAATACAATAATTGTCATTACTATCATGATGAACCATCATTACAATTATTAAATTAAATAGTATATTTAATTAATAATATATTTTTTATTAATTAAATATTCAACCGACCAATCAGAACGCTTCAAGGCTCCCAAGATTTTCCTATAAATAGCAAGACACATTTCATTTCCAAGGTACGTTGATTCTTCGTTTCGAAGTATATCATTTTCCTCTCTCAAAGCTAACTTAAGCATCGGAGTGTTTTTGGTCGAACAACCCCCGGGTAAATCGATCGAAGCAACGATAGCTAATTGTTTGTTGTTTGCAGGAATTGTGAGGACTTTTCGCGACGAGTTTAATCTTTGATTCAACACTTGTTAAGGGGTTCTAAATTTTCAGCATCTGTGAATGAACACCTAGTGAACTCAAGGAGTAAAGCAAGTTACAATTTCATATTAACTAATCAAGGAACACCAATGCGGACAGGCCATTGCCTCTATCATTCCTATAGGTTGAATTGTACCTTATGCTCACATTGAAATTCATCTTGTTTGAGTTTGATAAATCGTAGGATGAGAGAAATATATAACAGAAATTATTGTCTTAAAGAAGAATTTTCAATCATACTTCAATCCGTCAATGCAATTTATGTCAAGTAGATTAACCTGCAACTATCTCAATAGGTTTCCCTTCTGGATTCCATTGTATGTAACTTTACTATAACTCATCACTGATCTCAGAAGAGCTGTTGGGCCACAAAGGCCTTCCACAGACAGAACCTCTACATTGCATGCAACAAAATTAGAAATACAAGGTCATAGATCAAAATTTGAGCTTGACCAACGAATGAATATTCACCTTCTCGCATCTCATCCGAGAGATGCCTACTGAAATCTGAAGGTTTAAGTATGGTGGGCAGTAATGTTGCAGAGAATAAATGAAGGGATCCAAAGTCAAAGCAGGATCTTTGAAATTGGAATAGCCTGGTGTAAATTGCGAGCCCTAACACATTATGGAATGTCACATTAACAGCAAAAATCATATGATGGCATTGCTAATTTTTAGAGTTGGTGAAGATAGACAACTTACAAAAACATTATCTTCTAAAGCAATCGAACCATGAGATAGCATTCGAGTGAAAGACTTGGGGATCATATTCGAAGCCAAAGCTATCAAAAGACACAAGATTAGTTAATTAAGGAAACAAAGATATAGGCTGCATATGTCAGCATCAAACACCAGAGAGTGAGAGAGAGAGAGAGAGCATACTTGATCCAATTGATTGATTATTTCCAGTGGCAAGTAGAACTGCAGGGCAGGAGCCTTTGACCTGCAACTCTGCAAGACTCATCTGGCAAATCTGTGAATGGAACAACATTGGTTCTTACAGCGCGATGCGGAGGAGCTGGAATTTGAAGCAATGGAGTCCATTGAGGAGGGTTAGGGAAGGCACATGCCTCCATTGAAAGCATATTCATAGTAACATCCTGCCTCTTTACTAAACCCGCAGTTAGCTGGTTCATCCCGTATCTCATCTGCCAATCTTTGCAGCACTGGAATCAATAAACACAATTGGAAATGTTATGAGCCACACATTTGTTCATACAAAATACTCGAATAAGTTTGTTGTGTTTGCATATCACAGATAACTGTAAGTTGTAATAAAAAAAGCTCGAGGGGCAATGACTCAACCAATTAAAGGAAAACCCAGAAATTAAAGAGAAAGATAGGGGCAAACCTGGAAGGACAGGTTCTTTCTGAGAAGGGCATTGGCCTGAGACCAGAAGCTGACGTGACATTGTGATGGATCCCCCATTGATGTCCCAGTTCCCACCAAGGACTTGCAGCAACGGTCATAAAGATGCTAACTTTCCTGCCAATATCCAAGCTGTTGCAGTTAAATCCGTTCTGGCAGTTGATTGGTAAAGTCGGTTTAGGATTATTTGCACATTCATGATTCATCTACTTATATAATGATTTTATACGGAAAAAGAGTAAGAAATGAAAAAAAGAGCAAAGGCATTAATGGCTCCTCAAGAATTGCTCTTCAATTCATCGTAAAGTTTTGAACTTTTCCATTCGACATGAACCATTTTGTTAAGATATGTCACGTCATATATAAAATTATTTAGGAATGCGATTATGACTTTAATTTGATTGTTGGGTTAAAACGACCAATTAACAATTCACATTAAGTAGATGAGAAAATATTATGAAAAGCATCCTGAAAAGCCAGTAGGGTACTAGGGTGTGTCCACTCATAGTTGCGGATGGCAATTGACATATGGTTGATTTTTTTTTTCCTACTAACTTTTTAAGGGGGTAAGATTCAAATTTAAGACTTTGTTTAACAATATCTCTTCAGTAGACATACAAATTAATAACTAATTGTGGATTCGTCAAGTATCACTTGTGTGCCAAGTAATCAAACTACATAGGGTGTTTGTGTCATAAAGGGTTTGAGTTGGCATTTATTTGACATACCAAATAAATATCTTAATATTAAAGGAAGAACAAAGCTGCAAGTCATAATTAATTTAACAGAAAGTCAATTGAAAACTATTATTATTTATTCTTGAAATGAAAATGCACAATTACATCAACCCGAAATTCTGATATCATGGCCAAAAATCAAATTCTTCATGATATCATAGTCAAATATCAGATTGTTCATGGCTCCGACAATACATGTGCCTAAAATATGACAACTGCTTGCTCAAATTGCATAATTAGGAGGGCTTCAAATATCAGATTGTTCATGGCTCCGACAATACATGTGCCTAAAATATGACAACTGCTTGCTCAAATTGCATAATTAGGAGGGCTTTGATTAATGTCGATCTTGACAGTAAGTTTCTCGTCACCTGTTATTGGCTTATTTTATCAAGGCAAGTGTGCCTCAGGATAGTTAATACAGGAAAATTGGGACAAATGCTTCCAATATTCTGATATGATATTTGTAATCCATATTCATCTGAAAATTCATTTACATCACTATATAAGTAGTGATTTGTTAGTATAGATGAAGTTTAGAACATCTGCATCCCTCCATCAGGCTTGGCAACTGTTTGCTATGAAAGTCAGTACAGTCCACAATAGGTGTTCGTAGCAATTAAACTTAGCAAACTCCCTTTTTGAGTGTATGAAACTACCATGGGCTGTGAACTACCTTTAGATAAGACTATTGTTTTTTTGTCTTCCTTGTTTTTTTCCCCCTCTAATTTGTTCGGTTCAGCACTCTCATTTCTCTCACGAAGAGCAAAGGGCTTTTCACTGGTAACAAGAAGTGTTCTTCGATCATACATACAACAATAGAAATGGCTTAAGTAACTTCACAACCCAATTTTATTGACAAGGGAAGCTGCTTAAGCCTCTAATTTTATAAAAAAAATATCGAAGTCCCACAAGACATCCATGTCCTATGAAACATGCTTTTCTCACCTTAACTCCAGTTAGCTAAGCAAGTATCAATAGTGCGAATAAACGACCCAACTTTGCTAGGGGAGGGAACAAAACAATGACTATGTAAACAAACACAGAAAAACCGGTTTTCATTATTTTTCTCTCTTTTTTTCTTTTGATATATTACAAACCTATCATATTTCGTTCCTAAATTTACTATATCAGCATCTACAAAAGAAATAGAAATGGGTATTTCTGAGTAGCAATGAACAAAATATGGCAATTATCATGTGAGTTCAATGGAGGTTTGGGCACCAAGAGCAACCTTAATGAAGACATCTTCCAAGGTGGTGTCAGCTAGACCCCACGCGAAAACTGTGAACCTGCTCTTCGCATTTTCAACTGCTTCAAATACGTCTGCAATCCTGACCTCGTGTTTTGGCAACTCAAACTTCTGGGTTCCAGATAAATGGTATATCCTGTTCGCATTTGGGGAGAGCCTCCTCACCAAGTTCCCTACATCTTCCTCATGATTTGCAGATGATGTCATTGTAAACACATATGACCCTCCATATCTAGCTCTCAGCTGAGATGGATAAACAAATGCATTAACAACTGTCACGCAGAAATTGCCTACAAAAAATTGATATATACCTTATACAGATGTTTGGCACTAAGTTAAGATACCTCTTTCGGATTTCCTATGCACTGCAAGCTACCATCCACAAAAACTCCTAATCGATCACACAGAACCTCAGCCTCTTCCATGGAATGTGCTAGAATTCCCAAACAAGCATTATTAGTAAATGAAGAAACAAAAGAAGATCACCAGGTTGTTACATAATTGGACAAAATAGAAGGGAAGAAGAGAAAATTTGTGTACTGGTTAGGATGATTGCACGGTCTTGTTTTGCACGCTTCACAACATTCCATAGATTGTTTCTTGAAGCTGGATCAAGCCCAGTACTGGGCTCATCCATGTAAACAACCTACAAGGAATTCGTTAAAAAGTAATAAGGAGAGTAGCATCTCGATACAACATAACTAAAATTTCAAAGAAAACTATGAAAGATATAGCCAAAGTAGGTTTAGCAAAGGATGAAGACATACTTTTGGATCTCCTATTAGCGAAATTGCAACACTCAGCCTTCTCTTCATACCTCCACTATACTTTCTAGCTTGTTTGTCTGCAACCCCTCCATTAAATAGATTGACACTTTTCAACGATTCTTCCACAGCCTTCAGCAACGAAATTGGGACGTGAAACAAGGCAGAAAAGCAAAAGCTTATGATTTTTTCTCACTATTTCAATATAAACTTATATTGACTTACTTGTTTTAATGCAGAACCTTTGAGGTTCTTAAGTCTTCCATAGAATAGTAGATGCTCCCTTCCAGTCAGAGTTCCCCATAACAGGCTACACAAGTGTCCAAAGAACAATAAATTACTCAGATTTTAAATATTTAATGGAAACGTTGGTTTATTCGAGCTTAAGGAAAAAGTATGGCTTACTCATGCTGTGGACAAACACCCATGCTGGTATATATTTCATCCATCTGAGTCTGAATGTCCAGACCTTGAACATAAGCAGTTCCAGAGGTTGATTTTGTGAGACCAATCATCTGTGAATGATAAGAACATTAACTTTTAAAGACTGAAATTACACAAGATCAAAGGCAATTCTTGAAGAGCAAGAATATTGCATTGCATTCAAAGGTTAATCAAAGTTTGAGAGGCTATACTCACCATATTGATAAAAGAGGTTTTCCCAGCACCATTAGGGCCAAGCATACCAAAGCACTCCCCTGGAGACAAAGCAAGAGACAACCCTCTGACTGCAAATTTCTCAGGGTTTCCATCTCTTCCAGGATACACCTTTTTGAGGTTGTCACAGATGACTGCGTGATTTGTGTCTGAATCGAGTAGCAATTTTTCAACCTTCTCCCTCTGGAAGGAAGTGGAAGCATTAATGTGTGTTTAACTTCAGCCCCATTAACTTGAGTAATAGGAAAAATTTCATGAAGCAACCATCGGTGAAACTTATAAGAGTCAAAAGCATAAACAGAGGTACCAAAACTTGAACCAATCTTGAATCATGTAATCATCTCCAAATACTATGCGAGATGAAGATTAATTATATAAGTTTGAGTGCAAGAAGAATTACCTCTTGAGTAACATCAGGTTTCTCCATCTCAATAGAAACTTTAGATCCCTGCCTTCGCAAACTACGTATCCTAAAAGATGACAGCTTCTTCTTCCTAAAGCTTTGGAAGCAAAAGAAATTACCTTTCCCAGTTCCTGATGATACAGCTTGATCTACGTAATATGCAAAAAGAAGCACCACAAGCCACTCAACAAGCATAATAATCCAGACCTCTCTCATCCCATTGTTGCTATCACTCAAATCTCCCCACTGCATCCCATCAGTCCCCATATAGTTTCCAGTAAAGGAATATTGTGCAAACTCATATAACCCGCGATATAGAGAGAAGCCAGGATATAGCTCCAGAGCAATGATCCAACCCCCTAAAACAATCAAAACAATCTTACAATGAACTGAGATTTTGAGAAGTGAAAATAGAAATAGGAGACAAGCTTCATTCTCACACATAGTCCACTTACTTGGGAATGATGTATCTTGGACAAAGAATTGAAAAAGAAAGCCTCCCAAAAGCCCAGTTCCAAAGACAAATATGTAACCTATAACTGTAATCATCAAAGATCATGACTAGCGTTAACATGTCAGTCAAATCATCTTCATCAAAGCTGGGAATAGCCCACTACTTCATCATATAAATGCATGCAAACAGTATCAAACCTGTGGAAGTCTTTACGTCTGAAAACATTGCAGCTACTAGAAAAGCCAGCGATATTTGCAAGTTTATATAGACGAAGTAAAAAATGAATTGGATGCTGTAGTCATTCAGTGTGAAGAATTTTAACCCTGTAATGAATTCAACATATTAAAGTAATCGAACTGAAGCCAGACTCAGATGCTTGTCAAGTAGTCATATTATTACCTATAACGGAGCCAAAAATAACAAAGCATAGCATGTAGATCAAAGATACTGTAAGAAAGTAAGAATAGGAAATCATCCAATAAGGTCCATCACCAAGCCCATGCATTTTCATCATGATTCTGAGTTTTTGTTGTTTCTCATAAACCAGTGACGTTAGTACAACCTACATCAGAATTGTGCAAGAAAGGAACTGTGAGTGAGCCAACAAAGAGAAATCACCATATTAATTATCAATCAAAATGATGTTAGAGGCATACAAGAAAATGACAATATAATAATCAAAGGATGTAAAATTTAGCAAAATCCAATGCATCGCAAGGGACCCATAGACTTAAGCAAGTCTTAATACGAAGAAAGCTTCATATACTTACCGGGAACAGCTGTAAAATAACCCATGTAAAGAAGAGTGTTCCAAGAAGAGAAGAAAAATCCAGCCTGAGTTTGGTTTCAGGCTTGGGCATTTCTTTCACAAACTCAAACAGCATATTTGTACCAGATCCTTGTAAAAGTTTAAGGTAGGCATTGGATGCCTGTGAACATATATACGTATAGCACTTATTAAACCATGAAATTTACTGCAGATATTTTAATCAATAGCAGAAAAGTAAACCCAACAAGCAAACAAGTTACAGGTGCATACCAGATTCACAGAGCGAGGAAGCCGCAGCAAAGCGATAGGACCACCGCCCGTGTCATTCTTAAAGGTTGAATTGTACCATATGCTTACATTGAAATTACTCCCATTTGAATTAGAGAAATCATAGGCTGCAAAAAATATACTCGGCGTTAGCCTACAGTACAATTATTTCATCCAAAAAAAAAATCACGAAGCCAGATATTTCAAGTAGATAACCTGAAAGTATTTCGTTAAACTTCCTCCCTGAATTCCCCTTTTTGTAACCTTTATACAGCTCACTGTTTACCTCAGAAGAACTATTGCGCCACAAATGCAAACCTTGAACACATCTAACATCTACATTCACGACCAAATTAAGGAAAACGGTTTAGCAGGTGGCATGCAAATAAAACTTGTTTGTGTGTGCAAAGTAATATGTGCGGGTCGAAAATAGAGTTTTACCTTGTTGCATCTCGATGGATGATATGTTAATGGGAACGGAAAATATAGAGTTTCCTGGGCATCGACTCTGAACATTATATAGAGGAAGACCCGAATAGAAAGCAGGATCAAGGAAATTGGAATATTCAGGCCTTGCTTCTGAGCCCTGGGACATTTCATAAACAGTGACATCAGAAGAAACGGGAACAGCTAACAAGAAACTAAGCAAGCTTATGATCACCAAAAATAGGAAAAAGCGAAGCGAACATAGAGAGAAGAGAGCTTACTGAAACAATACGAGCTAAACTATCCATAGTATCAGAAGAATTCAGATTAAAAGAACTTGTGAACATATTCCCAGCCCAAACTATCAGAATGTACAGAAAACGGTTAACATGATTCTAGTAAACCACAGCATAATATCAATAAAGTTAATGATCTACCTAACGCATCAGATGAAGCAGTAAAGTAAAAAATTGACATGCTAAAAATCTCATGCCAAAGAGAGAAAAAGGTCAATACCTTCTCCTAGAGATTGATTTTTCCCAGTAAACAGTACAGTTACAGGACAGGATCCTGTCCTCTTACATGACTCATTCGGCAAGTCTGTGTATGGAACAACATCTGATATCACTGCACGATAGTTCGGAGCTGGTACTTGTAGTAAAGGAGGCCATTGTGGAGGATCAGGAATGGGACAAGTAGCCCCTTGATCCAATGTTGAGTATTCTAGTCCACAAACTTTCTCACACTTGCCATCTCCATTTTTATCAATACAAATACAACCACACCTGTTTTCAGGCTTATCCAGTTCATTGTTGACCAAAATTTGGACAAGTACCAGCAATAAACACAGGATAATTGGAAATGAAACTAGCCGAATATTCTGTTTGATATTTCTTTTCTGCATAAAAGTAACATATACGTGGGATTATCATCAGATTTTATACAAAAAAAACTATTAGTAGAATTCAGAAAACCACAATCATTAAACAACCCATCATATGCAAGGAAAGCAACTTAATCAATACCAAAACTTAAACCATATCCTACAAATTAACCCATAATTAAAGATGAATCCAGGTAAAACTGTGAGACAAAGTTAGAGGAAAAGGTAACAGCTTTATCAACAAGCAATCAAGAATCTCACCGATTATCCAAAAAAAATGATCATTAAAAAGAAGGGGAAAAGTAAAGAATGAAAACCCAGAACTATTCCTTCCATTTCTGTACATTCATTCTCAGATCTCAGACAAAAACAAAAACTATTGACAAAAAAGAGGAGGGGAAAGAGGGTGAAACCTGGAAAGTTAAGTTCTTTCTGAGCAGAGCATTAGCCTGAGTCCAAAAGCTGGCAGGGCTATGAGATGGGGATGTGTCCGCCATTGAATTGCCTAACTCAACTCCTCAGCAATAAATGTGACCGTTAACCTAGTAACAGCAGACTGAAATTCAAATTTCCCTCTGAAATTAGAGTTTCTGCATTGGTGCCACTCTTTTCTTTTTCTCCGTGTGAGAATTGGTACCGTTTGCTAATTTGCTCCGCCGATGGACTTAGAAAAAAGGAAGCGGCTTTCTTATTTTATATGAACAGATATTCATAGTCAAATATAATTACTTATTGGCAAGGACAACGGCTTAGGGTGGGCCCTAAACTGCTCTTCGGCGAAAGTACCATCCTTCCCTTTACCTCGTTTTCTGTTTTCTTTGCTCATCTCATCAAAAAAGAATCTTTAAATTTCCTTCTTTTATTTTTTCTAACAAATTTGATCTTCTTTTATTTTACAAATACATTATTCTCTGGAAGGACAATAATCAAACTTTTTTCATAAGTGAATTTTTTTTTATGGATAAATATTTAAAAATATATCATTTTTATTTGTATGGCTTAAAGCCTTAAATTGAACATTAAAAACACGAAAAAGTAAATTAATTAATTAATTTTTACCTTCTCAAATATGAAATATGTAAAGATAAATGGCTAATGACATTAGGCAAATTTCAGGATCATTTTCCTCTTCCTCCATTGAGGCAAAAGAAGAAGTCATAATTTTTTTACTATACTAAATCAAATATATATATATATATAAGTATTAGATCTGCCAATTAACTAATTATTTATCGTGAAACTTGTGGGTCAAACTTATAGATTGTATTAAAAAAAATTAAAACCTATGTATACTTGTAACATGGAAGGTTGTGATGGCTGCATGGATATTGTTGTCTAGTTACCTCATCCATAAGAAACTTCTGGTAATTAAATATAATCTTGTTTTTTGAGTTGAATTATATAGGTGGAAGTGGAGAGGCCATGAGATGTATCTGTCACTGAATTAACACTAATTATTTAGTATTACAGTTTAATATTATTTTTTATTTATTTATTATGTAATGAGAAATTTTAAATTTAATTCTTATAAAGATTAAGGTCTCATATATACCTAACATATAATGTGGTAAAACACTTCTTATTACGATTTTCAGTAAAAATCAATAATAAAAAAAATACGGGTTTCTACGCACTTAGCTATTAAGCCATTTATGCAAATGAGAGTGCTTATGATGCAATTGGTTATGACCACACAGAGTACTATGGAAAATACATATAGGAATTAGGAAGTTCCAAGAAATTGAACAGAGTGCATAATCTAAGAAAGTCTGTAAATCAAGGATAATGTTTTTTTTTCATTGTCAACCATGCCAATTTAAAATATTGCAAAATTTCAAATTTGTGTATCGTCATATATATCATATTTATATAAAGGGCTCCTTTTAGCATAAAGATGCATGTATATTTTTTTATGTAATGATTAAATTAAAAAATATATTTTCGATGACAAATATTTGTCGTGATAAATGATTGAGATTTTTTTTTTCTCGTTAGTCAAATGATTAGAGCTTAAGTTAGAGAAATTCAACAAATTTTAATTTTAATTAAAAATATTTGGATGTTGACTGTTGTGGTATCCCTGCTTATTCCTTGTAATACAAGTTACTGCCAGATCTTAGTTTATCATCTTCCCATAGAATTATGCCATGTATTGCATGTAATGCTGGATATTATTTTCATTTGAATGGCTACCGGCCATGGTTAAATTTCAAGGAAACGACACATTTTCACTGGATTTTTAAGAAACTGTATGATAATAAAACATTACTCACAAAATTATAGAAAAAAAAAACATTCTCTTTCTTAAATAGAGTTAAAATAATTGTATAATCTTCGTGTCTTTATCATTCTACTTAAATTAGACATAAAGTGGTTGATTGGTAAATCCGGCGAAACCCCATGGTTAATTTGGTAATCCAGAAATTTAACGAACAAACCAGAGTACCAGACGAACGGCCTTGCGAGCCTCTCGGTTACTGTGGAAGTGGCTACTGTGTTTGAAATGTGAGCCGTAAACAAAACGATGGCTATTTTTGACAAGAAGCCAATGGAAAAGAATATTATAAGTTTATAAATCAAATCCCGCGCAAGGCTCCCACTTTATACACACAAAACTCAAAATTTAAGAAAAAACTACAAATAAATAAATAATAATAACAATGGAATTAGTGAGCGGTTTACCACTGCTAATCCAGCAATTCAGGGCGCTGTTCAGGAAGAACCTGTTGCTCGCATGGCGGAACAAGTGGGGGACCTGCGTGCGGCTCCTCTCCTCCTTCATCTTCATCTCCCTCATCTTCTTTATTCAGAAGGCCCTCGAGCTTCAATACAACTCCTCCACCGACCACAAGAGCGTCAAAGACCCCGAACCGCTGGTTTCGCCGCCGATCCCACCCTGCGAGGACAAGTTCTTCATCAAAAAGCCATGCTTTGACTTTGTCTGGAGCGGCGATGCAAGCCCTAAGATTCGGAACATCGTCACTGCCATCATGGCCAATAACCCCGGCAGACCCATTCCGGCCACCAAGGTACTTTGTTGCAATTTGTTTGCGAAAATTTTGGGGGGACATTGAAAAGTATCAATTTTTTGGTATATAGGAAAGAAAATGTCGTATGAGAGAGTTACAATCTCAAAGTTGGTGGCTTTTTCATTTGTGCAGGTCAAAGCGTTTAAAACAGTTGCTGATGTTGATGAATGGCTGGCTAATAATCCAATGACCTGCCCAGGAGCTTTGCATTTTCTGGAGAGAGAGACCACTGTAATTAGCTATGGCGTACAGACTAATGGTACCTCTGTAATGAAACGAATGAGTAATGAAGAACGCACCTTCAAGTTTGAAATTCCGCTTCAGATTGCTGCAGAGCGGGAAATTGCTAGATCTCTAATTGGAGGTATTCGAATTTTCTTTCTGGGCATCTTATAGATTATAGTTATAGTTAAACTGTTAAAGTCGTGTGCTTTTTTATTTTTTTCTGAAGAAAGTTTACTTGCATGATTAGTACCTTGACCTTATTCAGCACTAATAAAATGACTTGTTTTAGTTCCAAATTTTGGCTGGGGTGTTTCATTCAAGAAATTTGCACACCCTCCTGGGGAGTCTTTCTCCGCAATTAAGCAAGTGGGCCCGACTTTTTTCCTTGCAACTGCCATGTTTGGTTTTGTGATTCAAATGTCTTCTTTGATTGTAGAGAAAGAACTAAAGCTTCGGGAGGTAATTTTACAATTTTTAGAGTTTAATTGGTTGAGTACGGTAGCATTGATTTCCAATTTTCTGAATGAAATAGTTTTTTTTTTGGTGCTTACTTGTTTTGCCCGGCAGGCAATGACAATGATGGGTCTTTATGATTCTGCATACTGGCTCTCTTGGTTCGCATGGGAGGGAATCATGACAATTGTCTCTTCACTTTTCTTAGTTATCTTTGGGGTGATATTTCAGTTTGATTTTTTCATACATAACAATTTTCTGGTCATATACCTGGTCTTCTATCTTTTCCAACTCAATATGGTAAGACTGTTTCCTCCAAATATTATTTTTGTTTTAATTTATGCTATTCTCTCCAATTTCTTTCCTTAAGCAAACCTCCTTCTATTCCAATAACCTCTAATGCATCCTCTATATTCGACAACATTTGATGCCAGGTTGGTTTTGCCTTTATGTTGTCGGCCTTTCTAAGCAGGTCATCTTCATCCACAACTGTGGGTTTCATCATATTTATTCTTGGATTTCTAACCCAGGCAAGGCAAGACTTCCCAGTGCAAGATTTCTAGCTTAAGGGTTATTTGTTCGGTGGTAAACATCAGAATCCATTTTTTCATTGCAGACAGCTACAGAATCCGGATTCCCCTATAAGAAGACCTTCTCAAAAACTGCTCGATTCTGCTGGTCATTATTCCCACCTAATCTTCTTTCCAAAGCTCTAAGTATACTTGCTGATGCAACATCCACTCCTGAGGATAGTGGGATTAGCTTGAGTGGAATAACAGAGTGTGGACCAAATGAGCTCGAGTGTATTGTAACTATTGTATGTGTTCACATTGTACCTGAAACTCAAAAATTAATAGTAGTTTATAATTACTTCTGATTAGTTCGTATACCTTCCTTTTATATTAATGAATTCTTTCAAACTTTGACAGAGTGGCATTTATAAATGGCTGGTGGCTACATTCTTGCTCTGGTGTGTATTGGCTATCTACTTCGATAATATCATCCCAACTGCATCTGGTATGAAAAAACCAGTGTTTTACTTTGTGATGCCTGGGTACTGGCTCGGGAAAGATGGAAACAAAATACAAGGTGATCAAGTCTGAAATTCAGTTTGTGCTTGAATTTCCTTTTGGATGGTACTCAAGACTTGATGCTTTTACCTTGTCCTTTTATAGATGTTGGCGATTATAGTTCAGCCGTACCCGTGGATGGTAATATGTCGGATGATGTAGATGTCATTGAAGAGGAGAACATTGTAAAACAACAAGCAAAAGAAGGCGATGTTCTTCCAAACATAGCAGTTCAGATACGTGGCCTTGTAAGGACGTATCCCGGATTCAAAAAAGGTTGCTGTAGCTGCTGCGGCAAGAAATCTGCACCTTACCATGCTGTCAAGGTAAAGAACCTTTTCGACCTTATAGTTTACCTGTCTTTTTATGTAGCACCTAATGTTTGTGGTTTGTTTATTGCATCTTCCTTCAATTTTTTACCTAGTTATCTCTTATTGTGAGATGTTTTGGTGAAGATGTTAGTTGCACTTGCGCAGTACCATTAGTTAGCTGCTTCAGAGGAATGTCCCTTTGAGCTGAATCTATGGATATTTCATGATCAAGTTTTTGTACCCTGTTTCTTGACTTTCATTCAAATATGGTAACAGTTGATTTGTCTTGAATACCTTCCAGGGTTTATGGGTGAACTTTGCCAAGGATCAATTATTTTGTCTACTTGGACCCAATGGAGCTGGGAAAACCACAACAATCAGTTGTTTAACTGGCCTCGCACCTGTGACTGGAGGAGATGGTAATAGTTTCTTTATTTTTGGGTTCATTAATAAAAAAATAAAAATTCTGGAATGAAAATAGGATATGATAATATTGTACATTTCCTTTTTAACAGCATTGATTTATGGCCATTCTGCCCGAACTTCTGTTGGCATGGCAAATATTCGAAAAATTATAGGAGTTTGTCCACAGGTGACCTGTTCTGCCCACCTCCCTCTCTCTACACACACACCTGATCTGAGTTTTTCAAGATTATACAAGTTACATAGTTTTCGCTGCTTTGCAACAGCTATTAAAAATATGAGACTTAACATGTCTGCATATTGTCTCTTTTGATAGTTTGATATTCTTTGGAGTACCTTGTCTGGGGAAGAGCACCTCCACCTATTTGCTACTATTAAAGGTCTGCCTCCAGCTTCAATAGAATTGGTATGTGCTGCATTAACTTGAATAAGTTATTTACATCCTTTGTTCTTTGCAAGTGTTTGAATTCAAGTATCGGTGTCACAATCATTTATTTCTCTTGTAAGCTGGAGCAAGAATGACTGTTTGTTCTGTGTAAGAATTAGGTTGCCAAGAAGTCATTAGAGGAGGTGACACTCAGCGAGTCATCCAGAATGAGAGCTGGTAATTATAGTGGAGGCATGAAACGTCGCCTAAGTGTTGCAATAGCCCTTATTGGCGATCCAAAGTTAGTCATCTTAGATGAACCGGTATGGGAATTAGAACTCCTTGCCTTATAATTTGATCTACTTGCCCTGCTTATATAATTTAGTTCTTGATCTGCAGACAACAGGTATGGATCCGATAACAAGAAGGCATGTATGGGATATCATAGAGGATGCAAAAAAAGGGCGTGCAATTGTCCTAACCACTCACTCAATGGAAGAAGCTGATGTTTTAAGTGACCGGATAGGAATAATGGCAAAGGGTAAGCTCCGTTGCATTGGAACTTCGATCAGGCTGAAGTCACGGTTTGGGAGTGGTTTCATCTCTACTGTGAGCTTCAGTGGAAGCAGCAACGGGAAAACTCACGAGGCTGTGAAGCAGTTCTTTAAACATGTAGGTTAATTCTGGAAATCATTATGTATGTTAATTTTGGAGATTATTTCAACATTTTCTGCACGCCAAGGGTCTAACAAGGGAAAAGTTCTACAGCATTTGGATATTTCACCTAAAGAAGAGAATAATGCATTTCTGACTTTTGTTATTCCTCATGATAAAGAGGGGCTTTTAACGGTAATCATTTCCCCTTTCTACTTTGTTTTATATTTTCTCAATATGCTTCTACGCCATTGAATATTACACACTTGCACAGATTTTTTTTGCTGAGCTTCAAGATAGACAGCGTGAATTTGGTATAGCAGATATCCAACTTGGTCTTACAACTCTTGAAGAAGTCTTTTTGAATATCGCAAGGCAGGCAGAGTTGGAAGCTGCCATAACTGACGGGAGGATGATTACCCTCCCTTTAAAATCTGGACCCTCATTTGATGTAAGCAAAAATATTTCCTCTTTTTATCATACACTTTAGCAACGAAGCAAGCTACTGCAAGTACAAATTACAGTATACTTCTTTCTTGTCTTACTCTTTCGTTGTGTTACAATGATTTGGGTTTTGGCAGGTACCTGCAGGAGCCAAGTTTGCGGTGATTCCAGGAACAGAATCTGCAGAACATCCAAGAGGGTTAATGGTTGAAGTTTACTGGGATCAAGATGAGTCTGGTAAACTTTGCATTTCTGGTCACTCACCAGAAATTCCAGTGCCTTCTAGTGGTGGACCACCTGGTTTAGTATACGAGGACCTCACTCGCAAATAAGTTAGGCAAATTGTAATTCACACTACCAGATCAATAACCCTAATTCTTGTTGATAGTGTTGCTTATGGTTAACTGTGGTACTCATTTTTGTTGTACATTTGATTTGCACCACTAGCATTGGAAAATGTAGCTTTGATATAGATTATTAATCAGGTTTTTAAGTTGAAGCTTCGTGCTATCAGTTTCAGTCTAACATGGTATCAAAGCTTTGGTTTGCAGCATGAGGTTTTTAGGCTTCCTAATCTTCAATCCTTAATACCTTGTATTTTAGGTCCACTGGTGATTGTTCCATAACAGTTACCATGTATCTGTCTTATTTTGATAATTATTCAGAAACTTCATTAAATTTGCAATGCACTGAGATTTTTCTTAGTACTATGATATTTAAAGGGCTCTTGGTTTGATCCTTGCTAAGATTTCGTGTTCGTTGCATATTTTTTTATCCCATAATGGTTCCAATTTTCATCGAAATGAGAAGATATGGTGCGGAAGTAGTGGAAGAAATGCAGAAGAACGAGATCATAATATACTAAATTACGAATTGCAATAATTTCAAATGACTTGAGTTCAGTTCATCATCGTATAATCCATAACGAACACGAAGATGCAAATAAACTCATAATCCCTATACAATAGGCGTATGGCTGGAAATCATGTTGTAAGACCGAAAGCCAACCATGCTGAGATATAATGCACAGATAGTACCATGAATCCTATGATGTACATTCACCGGTAAACATCACACGCAGATAAATCACATGGCTCTTCGCCGAAAACAACCCCATAACTACAGACGCCGTTACAGTTTAACAACAATTCGAATCACAAAATGCACAAATCAAAAAACCGAAACGAATGCCTGCCACTTTATATCGAAAACCACTTTCTCAATCAATCACCTTCTCCACTCTGCTTGGGTTACCTTTCCTGCAAAATCAAACCAAGGTGACTGTTACAAAGAACAGAAAATGGGAGGTTCAGTGATACAGACTTCGCCTTTTATAAGGAAAATCATTTCGCATTTGAGATGATAAATAAAAATACACAAAGCAGTCAACTTTCAGCTCAACGTCCTTTGGGAAGAACAATAAAACGATTCATACATACTGATAAGCCGGAGAGATTATGCAGCAACTTCCAGATCGACGATGAAATGAAAATAAACTTAAGAAATCCTCTCCATCCTGAATCTTTCATGACCAAATATGCAAATATATTTCCAAACAGTCTGAGGAAAAGAAGAGTCAGTCTATTAAGGGTGCAAATAATCATACCATTTCCTTCTCTCGAAGCTGAAAGAGTTTTGTCACTTTTGCTTCCTCCTTTGCCACCTGTATGAACCAGTCTCTGCGTCCTTGGTGACTGTGAGCTGATTTTGCTATTAGCTGATGATGGCAAAGAATGACGACGAGTGGAGTTATTTTTCTCAGTCGAGTCTGGTCCAAGTTTTGGGGAGCCTTGTGCTCTCAGCTTTGCCTTTGCAGATTCAGTTGCTGCCATATAACTTGGCACTGTTGGACTGCTTTGCAACCCGTTCTCTGAACGTTCTTGTTTGGCTGGAATAGAAACTTTCTTGTTGGATTTCTGGTTGTCATTGGTTGTTAAATCTTCCTTTTGGCTCAAACCCCCATTTGAGGAGGAAACATTTTCATCATTTCCATTGCTCTCTGTTAATATCTTCGACTCAACTGCAGCTTCGTCACCAGGTGCATTTATTTCTTGACCAATGCTCTCTGTCAAAGGCTTCAAATCTTCTGCAGCTTGATCACTAAATGATAGATTAAATACCTCTTTTGCTGCTGATGGTTCAGGACTTATTTCAGTATCAGACCGATGGGATGGAATCCATTTTGGCTCCTTCTTCGGTTTCTCAACACAGTTACTAATAAACCCTTCCACAATATCAGGATCCGGAGTGCTTGATGCTTTTTCCAGGCTCTGTTTGAGACTCTCAGATTCACCTTCTGTCTGCACAGAGTTCTCTATTATGGGACTATGAACCTTCCTCAAGTTTCGTTTAACCTTTTCAAGGTCAACTTGAGGAATTTCCTGCACTGGCTCTGCTGGATGTGTAGAAAGTTTTCTAAGGTTACGCTTCGGCTTCTCAAATTCAGAGGTGGCTTGCACCGAGACAATTTCAACATTAGCAGAAGGAATCCTCCGGTTACTTCGCTTTACCCTGCCTGTTTGAGACTCCATATTCTTTCTCTGAGTTTTCAAATCTGGAACTTTTCTTGGTTGGGGAACCGGTTTCCAAAAATGGGTTGCTGACCAGCGTTCTACCCAGATTGAGACTGAATTTAGATCTTCAGGTTCATATTGCAAACTCAGAGGCATCACAATAGGTGACGAAGCGAGAAGCTGAAAAGAAAAAAAAAAAATTGCAAAATTCCAACTTCGCATACATGTATGACAAGACAAAATTGTGATTGAAATATTTATTAGTCCAAAAACCAACCACAATCTACAAGTTACCTTACAAATGAAAGCATTTCCTGATAGCTTTGCCATTTGAATCGACATATTATATCCAACAGGACCCGCTAACTTACCCGCCTGATGGCCAATATGTAAGATCAGCATAATAAAAATGGTGGCACTATGGAAATCATAAATATACTAGCCTAATTATGGTTAGTTGACCAATAAAGCGGAGTGAAGGAACTTAAAACTTTAACTACAGGAAGTTCCTTGTTCAAAGATGAGAGTTATAACTTTGTTAATAAACGACTAAGTACTTATATTTACCAGAGGCACCACACTGCATCGCTTTTGCACTTCAAGCCCTATATCAGACCGCCTCACCCGTATTCCACGAGCTAGTGCCTGAAACTTGACAATGCCCACCATACTGTACAGAGTAGCAACAGCTTGTCTCCTCACCAAGTGCCCACGGATAAGTGCCTGTAGCCTTATAATGCCTTTGAGGGCCCAAAACGCCCGGCGTGCCTTCACATGATATAAACAACATGAGTGTCTTATAATCTCAACTAAAATAAAGCCATAAAGGTAGTACAATAAGCATAAGACAAAGCATGCAAATTTAGCCACCGGAAAAATACCCCTTCAGCAAGAGACTTACAAGATAACCCCTGAAGGCAGCCTGGGCCTTCGTTGCAGCTTGCTCTAGCCTGATTCTTTCAGAATCGTGAATTGCATCTTGTGGGGTGGATCCTCGTGCTTCTGTACTTTGACTTCCTGGCCCTCCATCACCTAATACACCTGAAACTTCCTTGTTCTCCAATTCTAATCCTTGGTTGTTATCTATGATGCTGGTGTTTTGCTGAAAAGACACAGGTGGATCTGCAGAAAATTCAGCTCCAGCTGCCCTTGCAGCAACCACCACCTCTTTCTCATTTGAAAATTTCTGTGTACAATGACGACAGGCAAATGAAAAGATAACAATAATTGGTGCGAACTTATATGTTCATTCAGAAAGAGAGAATAATTGGACTTCTGAAATTGAAGAGAAAGAAAAGGATAGCAATAGATAATAAAAAGGTAGGTGTTTTTAATGTGGTTAATTGATAGAAAAGGAGATGTTTGAGAATATGTATCTGCATTTAGCTTAAAAATATATATTCCAAAGTATGCTCAGTAACAAAAGTGCTACCTCTCTTCCTTTAGGAATATTAGCTTTTGACGACTTCTTTCCAAACAGCACAGTTTTGATCCATTTTCCCGGAGATTTGCCCATTGCAGGTCGGCCAAGAGCCAAAAATGCTGAAGCCTAATTTCTGCATAATCCCATATGTTCACAATTCAAATATGTATAAACTAAAAATTGAATAAATGAAATCAAAACAAACCAACATCATCAATCAAAAAGTTAAATAAAGGAAGATGTTACTAAGCAATACAAGTCTCCAAAACCAATACATTATACCGTAAAATCTTTCTAAGTTTCTAAGGATGCCAATTTTATGAGAGAGATCCTTAAAACATTTTGCTCTTGATAATAACCGACTTACCGACATGCCTAATTTTCAAAACAAAACCCATAAAACCCTTGAAAACAAAATCCCATGCATCAAATACAACGTAAATTTGATCAATTAATGTACTAAACGTTATAGTCAAATACATTAATAGTATCAAATGCAATCAGCTCAAAGTCAATTAGATGTGATGGCAAGAAATTATGCACCACAAAGTATTCCAAAAAAGATGAGAAACTTCAAAATAGACAACTATTGTTCCTTTTCTAAAACCCAGAAAGAGAAAACAAAGAAAACTAAGCATCACAACATACTCAGTCAAAATTCGCAGCAAATCTAACCAGAAACTCCAGAACCGACAAGATCCTTCAAGCATATGAGGTTGAATTAAGCCAGATCTGAAACTTACCTCACAAATGTGGACCTTCTAAACCCCCAAATCTACCATTCTGGAAGAACAAAACATGAACCTGAACCCGTGAGAGCAAATACCTAGACGAAAAAATGGAAGCTTTCTGAAGAAAATTGCATAAAGATTATAGATTGGGAGAGGAAGGAAATGTACCTTGAGACAGTGAGAGTGTGCAAACCCATAAACTGTGATCTAATATAAAAAAATAAACATAAAGCTCCTACCTTTGCTTTTACTCTCTCTGCACACTGGACAACTGATGAGCAAAAAATAAAACTGAAAATTTGAAAAATTGGGTGACTAAGGGATTGGGGTTTGATGTTGTAAGGCGTAGGTTAATAAAGATGATGTCTTTTCTGATTGGTCAAATGAACTGGATTTTTTCATCTGTTTTGACTCATGGCTTGTATTTGAAGTAGTATTCTCATCGGACGGCTGAGAAAGAGAAGCAATCAGTAGACATGAGAGTAGAAAATTGCATGCTTAGAATTAAAGAGAATGTGTGGGCAGTCCCGAGTGCAGTTAGCCAGTTACTTCGGAACCAAGGGTGCAGCGTCTTTATTTATTCCGAAGCATGAGCGAAAGTACTGTTATGTCCTTACAACTGTAAATTGAATCCGAGGCGCGAAGGCGCGCGTGCGGAAATCGTAGCCGTAGGATTTGGTGGCAGAGGTCAAAGGGTTGAGTGTGAAGACCTCCGTCGTTATGGTTGTTGAGTTGAAGATGTTGGAAGCAAAGTCATTACGGATTTACGGTCATAAAACTTTCTGTACGCTCTTTTGCCCAAGACCCCCCTGCCTTTCATTATGGTCACCAGACTCACCACCCAACACCAACAAGGACAACAAACATACAAAAAATTAACAAAAAAATTTTGGAAAATTCTATGGTACATCAAATATTACTATATATTGTATTATTGGATCTTAATCTTTTAATCATTCGTTTAAACATATTTTTTGTGCCACTTAAATTTTGCTCTCCGTAACTGTTTACATTTCTCTTGCTTGTCTGTTCTCCTTTTGGTGTGTAAACATTGTGGCCACCAAACAAAAATTAGAGATAAGATTTTTATTACACTCCATTGTTTTCATTAGTTGAATCTTAAGTCTCTTAACTAAGCAAGCACATAATTAAAATTAAGATTATTAAATACATATTTAGTGCAACACAAAAGGTTTACTCCTTTTATTCATTTACAATTCTCTTTTTATTACTTTTTCTCTCATTCACTTGATTACTAAACAACTTGAACTAGTAACATTCAATTAACGAATAATTCAAAGATAAGTATAAAAAGACAAAATTCAGGTGTGAAATATGGTAGACCAAACAAAAATTAGACTACAAATCTCTTTCAATTTCCACTATTTAACCCATCTTATTGCTTAATACAAGTATGGTGCAAGAAAAAATCTAAACTGAAAATAATCTTACTTGTAATTCATATACTAAAATCAAACCCTACCCCTTTTCCCATGACTTACTGAAAACTTTAAGTTTATATGTAGGTTTTTTTGGGTTGAGACGATTGCGATGGTTGTGGTGGGAATGGTGACAAAAATGGGGGTGGCAGTGGTCGTGATGGAATGACGGTTGCGATAATGATGAAGTGGTGGTAAGGGTGGTGGAGGTGATAGAGGGATAGGGTAGTGGTAGCAGCAGCAGTGGTGACAGGACCCATTCTTAATCCCTCAGGATTAACGTGGGATGACCTGCTCCCGTCTAACACCACGTGTCAGACTAGAGATACTACCGTGACTCACCCGAGGTTTCCAGAGTACGCAGCTTCATGTGATGCATCGGTCTCTACTACAGCCGCGTCCGCGATCAACCTATAGGGTGTCAAAACCAATAAAAAGTGTGAGTGGACAAAAATAAATAGTTTGGAAAACCAATTTCCGAAATCATCATTTAACCATCCATTTTATAAAGCATGCATGCATAAACAATTAAATCATTATTTTCCAATAAAACAATACATATGAAAACAAATGCTTTCGTTGCAAAATCAACACATACAAAAATATATGGACACAAAGCAATAAATCAAAATCTTGACTCATCCTCATATCCCACATATGTCTCATACCATCATATCATCATTAGTCACGATATCCAAGTAACGCGTGCAAATAAGCACCAAGATAGCTCACATCCGAGCACGTCTTCGTGAACACATCTATGGCCGACATTCATATCGTTGTGAACATATCAATGACCGATCTCATACATCATAAGCCCTCCTGAGTCGAGCCTCCCGCGGCTGCTCGACAAAGGTAGTACATCGTGATCTCTCTGGGGGGGACACAACACATCCCGAATGTGAGTAATACAACATCATAAGGTCCTCTCCGGGGAAACACATTCACAACTGGAGGCCCACTCCGGGGAAACACATTCTTACCGGATTCATATCAATAATCACAGAGAATAGTCATAGTGAAAACAGTGAAAACACATTTTCATAAACTGTTGTATTTCAAATCAAATCAGTTGTTTTGCATAGGGTCTCAGCCAAAAACATGGTTTCCACAAACATCATAAAAATAGTGTCCAGTCCTCATTTCACAATACTCAAAATCATTTCATTATTTAAATCACTGCTCAAATTCATATTTGACTATAATCTAAGTCAAAATTGTTATCCAACTGGGTCTCAAGCCCAAAATGCCATTTTCACGCAAATACGTAAAATCTTACATTTTCAAACCATGATCAAACCAATATATAAATATTTATGCAATTCATCATTCAAAGCAATATACAAACCTTGCATTTCAAACCATGCTCATAAAATCATTAACACATATATTCATGCATCATTTATAAATCAAAGTCCACTCACACACGGTCCATCCTGCGCACTCAAAATACGAGCCGTAAGCCAATCTGAAGCTTTCGGAACCATTTGACTTGTCAAAGTCACACTCGAGGGTCACTATGTCAGGACCCGTCCCAAATATGGCCTCGATACCCGGGACGAACCCTGCTCCCGTCTGACAATCACACTTACAGTATCAAACAAAACAAATAACCGTTAAACAACTATAAGCATAACTATCAGACGAAGGAGTAGAATATACACAACAGTTAGTCAGAGCATAGTTCTACAAAATGGGCACAAAAGTCCTACAATGCTAGTCTCGCAACGGAAGAACGTCGGAAGCTCTATGCCTCGATATCTGCCTCAACGTTCACCCCAGCGCTATCACCACGACCTGGAGGGAAATTTAAAACCAAAAGATGTGAGTGGACTAAAATAACCAAAAGTTTTTAAATCAATTTATCACGAATTCAAGGTTCAGGAAAAAAAAATAAGAATCAGTGTTCCCTCCGTTTTTAAAACAGGCATGCCCAACGAAGTACTAGAAAATCATAATATGAAACATCATAAGAAACAGAAACACTATAAAATATCATAAGAAACAGATACACTGTAAAATACCATAAGAAACAGAAACACTATAGAACGGTTATAGCAATGCATCAACTCATCATTTCCGATCAAACCTGCTGGACCTATCCGAGTCTTTAAACTCAACCAGGCCTGAAATGAAATCCGAGTCTTTAAACTCCCGAGTCTTTAAACTCAAAGGCCTATGGGGGTAATATCAACATATCCGAGTCTTTAAACTCCCGAGTCTTTAAACTCAATCCGGGCCCGTCCCCCGTCAATATCAATCCGGGTCTTTAAACCCAATATCTAGATCCAGCAAATCCAATCCATATCCAGTGTAAAACCAATTCAAAATCCATCGCCAAAGTCGAATTCGAAATCCACGGTTCGAAGCCCTTCCGGCGTTCAGAACCGTCATTCCGAACCCAAATCCGGAAATCCATTCATTTACCCAGAAATCACACATAATCACAAATCATATGTCATAACCCAGTGATCATCATCAGAAAACGTTTATAGGTTGAAATCGCAAATATGGCATCAAAATCCAAAAAAAATCCAGCTTTTCCTCGAAAAACGTGCAAAACTAATCAATCACATATAATCATCATTCAAAGGCATAAAAACATATTTAAGATCATAAAACGTCAATAAAACAGTTAGGCATGCTCGAAAGAAAGAAAGAGTCCACTCACAAATCCAGAACGAGTCACTCGCGCTCCGTGCGCTCCTCGACTGTCTCGGGTACCTCCCGTCCTGTCAAAATGCACCAAATAGGGTCACAAATACATCAAGGATCCTAATCCTAATTTCCCAATTTTTCGGGAATTAAATAATATTTTAATCCTAAAACTTCAACCGTCTGGATTCCCGAACAACTCCGTAACACCGTCTGATTAACTCGAAAACTATACCAATAAACTCCTTAGGACAAATAGAACCAAACTCCTGTTGGAAGCTTGGCCGGATTCCTCTCCACGCGCCTCCACGCGCCGCCCAAAGTGGCTGCGCGTGGGCCTCACGCGCCTGCTACAGTGCCCTTCAACCTTGAGCAGACCCGGTTCAGCACAGTGGTCTGCAAACTGAACCGGCGTTAGCGGTTCTCCGCCGTACCTGCACGATTCCTCTCCCTTTCTTCACCTAAAGCTTCGTCCAGTTCCAACCTATCCATTCCCCAGCTCCTCAGACCTCGACACCGCCCCAATCCCGTCGACTAAAGCTCGAACCAGACAGCCAAACTCCCCCTGTTTCACGATCCAGCCACTCCGGTCATCCCCCGTCACGGTGGCAACACCAGACGGTTCCTAAGGTCCTTCTACGTCTAACCCAACTCACCTTGACCGTCGACTCGTGCCCAAACGTCACGACTCAACGTTTGAACCCACGGCCAAAACAGAGCACCAGGGTACTCACCGTCGACTGAACTCCGCCGTGTACTCCCCCGTCACGGAAACTGTCTTAAACGACTCCTAGGACCTCTCTAAACCTCACTTCACTCACCAATCCCCTCGACTCTAGCTCTAGGTCCACGACTTTGCAAAATAAGAAACACGGGAAAAATAGGGGAATTGGGTATACCTATCGATTCAGTCTCCGCCGTGTGCACCGCCGCGTGCCACGGTGTTCGTTGGGTTCCTTGCAACCACCTGGACCTCCCTCTGCCTTAGTTTGAGCCACCTCACGGCGTAGCCACCACCACGAACTCACAGCCTCCCTGTTTCCTCAAATCTTCGCCGCACCACCACTGTGCCGCCGTGCACGATTCCAGTCCCAAAACACGATCAACACCTCACCCTCGTCTCTCTGTCACTCTCACCAATCACCCTTCACTCACCCTTGTAACAAAATCGATCCAAATCTCTCCCGTTTCTCCCCTCTGTTTCTCTGTGTTCTTCGAACAAGCACGGTTCAAATTGAACAAAGTGTGGCCGTGCACACGTTAGTAGCCCCTGGAACCATCCAATCCCTTGCACGTGTCCATCAGCCATAGGTTAGCCCAAAATATCCCTGCCACTTTCCCTTATCTGATTGGGCTGAAAGAAAATGACCAAAATACCCCTTGTACAATTAATTACCGTTTTGCCCTCGAACGTTCTAGACCCGTATCTTTTCCGTCCGACGTCCGATGACAGCGTGCCGCCTGTCGTTGAACTCAGGACGTCGAGACCTATCTAACGGTCCTCGGTCTACGTGAAAATCACAAGTCCTCCAAAAAGTCAACATTTTCCTCATTTACTCAAAATTACGGTAACGCCCCCAATCTTCCGAACGTCATAACTTTTCCTCCGGTTGTCCAAATCGAACCTGCCACCTGTCTATGGACTCGTGACGTCCTAAACTATGTCACGGTCAAGGGTTAACACTCCTCCAATAGGTAATTCAAAAAGTCAACTTTTCGTCTACTATTCACAAGGGCAAAATCGTCCTTTATATACAAAACTTTATAAAATTACATTTTTACCCTTCCCGAAGGTACGGGTTGTTACACACTAACAATCTATAAAAGTTCATATGTATACACCCCCTAAACACCAGAACAGTAAAGGTGTCCCGAATACGCTTCTCGAGGAGAAAAACCTTCAAAATACTAAACAAACGATCTCCGATCGACCTGAAACCACCACCATTAGATTTAGATTATCGAAACTTTTTGAACAAGATTGGTTTGACCTCAAAATTCATGCTTCACGCGCCCTCACGTGCTGGTCAAAGTTCGGTCAACAAAGTCAAGGCTGATGTCATCTGCTGAAGTCACTATTGACATCAACCCTACTAACATCTGACAACTTCTGACATCTTACCACGTGTCACCCTTTGACACGTGCCACGTGTCACATGATGTTGTCATGTTGACGTCATCATTACCACGTCATTCTGACACCTCTGACATGTTGTCACGTAGCACCACCTGATTGGTACATGTGGTTTGACAATGCTGACCCGGGCATGCCACACCACGTGACACGTTAGCCTGAAAATCTAACAACTCTCTGGCACACTGCCACGTGGCATCACCTCACTGGTCCACATGGCCTGATAGCGCTGACGTGGACTTGCCACGTCAATGCTAACTCAGCCTGACACCTCGCCACGTGTCATCACTTGGTTTGCTGATAGAAAATTTATCAACCAAGAAATTATGAATGATAACTCCTAATGTAATACTTTGCAAGTGCACAAAATCGTATAACGAGTATAGTAGGTTTGCAAAAGTCGATCCCTCGAGGACTTGTTCAATGTGAATCCATTTAGTTTGGAATGAAACAACTTGAGAAGAAGTACAAAAACATTGGGGGGTTTTGAGTGATGATTAGAACGAAATTGAATGATGAAAACAAGTGCAAAATGATGAAAAACTTGATTTGAAAATTGATTGGATGATTAGTACGAATTAGGACATGTTATCCACCTTTACCAATTATAGTTCTCCTTAAATTTCGTTGATTAGATTAATTATGCATATATCTGAATTAAATGCCTATGCAAGGGTCCGACTAAGGCTCACCCCACACATTTATCTTCTCTTAGATTACATGTTTAAGCGTGATGTACCCGCCCTTAAACAACTATTACCGATGGTGCGTGATAATGCATGAAACATGAAGAAGATTTAATGACACTACACTATCCCTAGTAAAGTGATGTGATCCTAGGAAGTCATGAGTTTAGATTACGAATAAGATTCCCCTCTTGAACGTGATGCTACAAATTGTAGGGTGAACACAAACATCAAGGTGATCTGTCAAGCAATTACATCGACAATTATACGCAAATAAGGTGATCAAACTTACAAGCATAAATTGAGTTCATGAAGCATAGTAATCCAACAAATCCAAGCATACATAACAACCATAATCAATAGCCAGAAATCTAATTATAAACTAACATGGCTAGGGCTTCAAACAGCCCTAATCTTAAAGGAAACTACTCACGAATAACTAAGTTAACAAACATCATAATTGAATGCATAAAAACTTAAAGAGATTAGGGATTAAGAAACACGAATACTAAGATGAATGATGCGTGAGAGAAGTGGCACAAACACTTCTTCTTCTCCCAAGCTTCACGTCACAAAGAAAAAGCAAGACTTGAATCCAAAAGCATGAACAAAAGGGTAAATTACGACTACTTTGTGTATAAATTTTAAGAAGAAATTTTTGCAGAGTTTTGGGACCTTAGGAGGTAAATTGGACGACCAAAAAAAATGAGAAAACATCTATTTATATCCCCTAACACCTGCCCTAACATATCCCTCAAAGAAAAGGGAAAACATACCCAAAACAAGGAGGAAAACTCCTTGTTTCCGTGAAAAACCATAGTTAGCCATTTTTGGTGTCCTTCTTGTACAAATAGTCCTTTTCCTTCCTTCTTTCTTGTAACGACCCGTCCCGAATTCCGGGATTAGATTAGTAACTAATCGTGATTAGTTAGATTAATCCATGATTAGTGGGCGAAATCGGACAAACGATGCAAAATAACCGTTTTTCCCCTAAACGTGGGTAAAACGTTGACTTTTCATTTACGCGGTCAAATGGACTTTAACCGATGACTGTGACATATTTCGGGACGTCACGAGTTCATATACAGGTGGCACGTTCAATTCCGACGTTCGAGGAAAAAGTTATGACGTTCGGATGTTCAAGGGTACTTTGGTAATTATGGTAAAAAGTGGTAAATAGTTGAATTTTGGACCGGAAGGTCCGATGGCTAAGGGCCGAGGACCGTTACGTAGATCGGGACGATACAAATCCATAGACAGGCGGCACGCCTAAATCGGACTTCGAACGGGAAAGTTATGGGTCACGGAAGTTTGATTGCATCATATGCGCATTACGAGGCGAGGACACTTGGCTTATTCTGATTGGGCAGATATTTTAAGTAGGACCCATGGATGAGTGACAAGTGTCACTCATCCCATTGGTCCAAACCCCTAAATTGTGGATCTATACTAATTAATTATTATTATTTTATTAGTTTATAATTTAATCCACCCACCACTAAATCCTAACCCTCCATCTCATCTAGCCTATCAATCTACACCATCCATTTCCCCTTCCCTCTCATCAGATATCCTCCATCCTCTCTATTTTCCCACAAACCCGAAACCTCCATTGTTCTATTCCCATGAACAACACACACCCACCTCACACCATCACCACCTTACCTACATCTCTACGACCGTGTGAGGTGTTGTGAGTGACTGAGAGTGTACCTGAGAGGGCTGAGGACGACGGAGAGCCAAGGCAGTGGCCACTGAGGGGAAAACCCGAAACCTTGGGTAAGTGTTTTAAAAATTCAAGTATGAGTTTTAGGGTGCCTTAGTTGATTCTATTAATTGGAAACGGTTTTTGGAGGTCGTATGAACCATTTAAGATCAAGAAAGGAAGCTTGGATGGCCTGGAATGACGGTGGACGGTGGAGGAAGTCACCACCGCCATGGTTGATTCTTGGAGGTATGGCTTCCTTCGAGTTATGGTGTTTTTAATAACTAAAAAGATGGAAAATGAGATTAGAATGCTTTAGGTCTTAAAATGGGACAAAATGGATCGAAAATAGGAAGGTTATAACTTGAACCGGTCCAGACTGGTTCGGTCGGTTCAGAACCAGTCGAACCCGGTTCGGCCTTTTGGAGAAGAAGATGAATAGTGCCCGCGCGTGGGCTTCATGCACAGAAGCTTCCTTGGGCATGTGGGGGCACGTGAGGGATATTTTGGGAATGTGTTCAACACACGTAATCTTCTATTCGATGTAACGAACATTTTGGGACTGGTTTCGTGTCGATCGGACACCGTCTCGATAATGTTCGAGGCATCGGAAGGTTTAGGTTAGACTTTAAAAATAGTTAAAAATTCCATAAAATTACGGGGCTTCAATGAGAGGTTAATAAGGTAGTTAGTAACCCTCTAGATTAATTTGGACAGGATTGGGAGTCCTGGTGACGACGATTTGCCCAGTGAGGCTTACGGCACGCAAACAGAGGCGGCAACTTATGACGGTCTGTGAGTGGACCTTGATTTCTAAACTGTGATGCATGCATAAATGTTTTATATGGATTATGAATGTGATTCTATGATGTTGATTTGGATATTGGTGAATTATATGGTTTCACGCATTTCGAGGCGATTTACGTGCTTGCACGTAAATCGAGGTTTTCTGGTTTCACACTAATTTTCCATACTTATGGTTTTGAATATGATTTCATGAAATGGTTTTGGAATTGAAAAGGTAAACTCGGGTTTGAGACCTATCTATTTTGGAAACCCTCGGACTAGAAGTCCTTTTGGTTACGTTCTCGGGCTAGAGGCCCAATTGGTTCTTGAATTGATTTCGGATTTGGAAATTTTGCTCGGGCATGAGACCCATTTGATTTACGAACTCTTGGACTTGAGGTCCATTTGATTTAACAAGGAATCGGGCCGAAGGCCCAGTTAGTTTACGAATCGGGCTCGGAGCCCAGTTGATTTACCTATCGGGCACGAGGCCTAGTTGGTTTGCGAATCGGGCCTGAGGTCCAGTTTGTATGTGGATTCGAGCTTAGGGCCCAGTTACGTTTTAAGATTGTGATTTCAGGTCAGGGACCCATAAATGGCTTTTATGGTTCATGACGGTTTATGGGGACCAACATGAACCCTTGAAATGGATTTATGGTTCATGACGGTTTATGGGAACCGACATGAACCCTTGAAAGGTTTTATGGTTCATGACTGCTTATGGGGGCCAGGCATGAATCCTTGAAAGGTTTAAAAAATGATTTCAAAAGGTTTTTCATATGCCATCCTTTATATATGATTGTCTCTTCTGGGGAGGGTCGTTGGCTTGGGTGGACCCCGGAGTAGTCAGGGAGCGCTGACTAAGTGGAGTCGCCCCCCAGTTTGGTTCCTTACTCTCAGAAAGGGCATGGTCCGTAACCTCCAGGGAGGGTCATTGTTCTACGGACATTGACCTGGGTGGACCCTGGAGAGACTTGGGTTTGAGACCCCGGTTAGCACGCGCGTAGCTCTAGATTACCGTGACAGGTTTGGTGATATGAAATATATGCATGAACATGATTTCAATTGGTTTGGGAAATTATGTTTTATGATGATAAATGGATTTGGGCTAAGATCCCACATATGTTTACTATGTTATGGTTTTCTGTAACGGTTTTGGGCAGGAGCCCGTATGATTATGGTTGTTTAAACATATGTGATTGGATAAATGGTTGTACTATGCATGCATGTTTTTTAGTGAAGGGTATAAAGGTCTTTATAAAATGTGTTTACGAAACTTATTACTTTTTGTCCACTCATAGTCTTTCTGTTTTCAATACCCTTCAGGTTGGATACGGTACAGACTGTAGCAGAGACCGAGATATCACATACCTCCTCCGGATCCTGGCGTACTCTGGAAGCCGGAAGGCCAAAGGTTTTAATTATCCCTGGTCTGACACTCCGTGTCAGACGGGAGCAGGGGCGTCCCGCGTTAATCCCTGGGGGATTGGGACGGGTCCTGTCATTTCCACTTCTTGACTTTATCTTTGACTAGGAATTCATTTAATGCTATCCTAAATCAGATTACATTGCCCTAAAATAAAGGAAACATGATAAATTGCGGCTAGGGAAGTTAATTAACCCTAGCCATGTACAAGATGGTTTCTTAATTTCCAAGAAACTTCTTTTTCCTTGTTTCTTGCCTCGTTAACTTCAAGATATGATTAGGACTATAATTAAGTCTTCTTATCCAAGTCAATTCATTTCATTCCTCATTGAGAAAGGTAGGAAAATTCGTCCAAAGTTGCTTGATGCACAAGTAAACCCCCTAAAACACCCTTAACCGCATTTTGTGGGCTTCTAGGGGCTAGGCCGTGACTTTTAGGGTCTTGGTGGATCTTGGTCATGTAAATGGGAGATGATGAGGCCCTTTATGAGTCCTTGAGGAGTCCTTAAATATTTAGCCTTGGAAAGATCACATTTCATTGGAAAACATGATTTAAACCTGAACTAAGCAATCTGCACAAACTTCACAAAAGAAATCAATTTCTCCTATTGTTTGAATGATTATAATCAAAAAATAAGTAAAAGGGATAAGAAATAACGTTGAAATAATGCTTAATTTGTGACTTATCAAATACCCCCAAACCTATCTTTTGCTATTCCCTTAGCAAAACAACAAAATAAAAGACTTGATCTAGTTATGATAAGCATTTAAGCCTCTAGGTTCACCTAGTAGGAGGAGTTTTGTTTCCTGAGGGTTATAGCAGCACGCTACCCACAAACGTTTTCCTTAACACAACGGATTCTAGAAGTCATGCATCAACAAATTAATAGGAATCAAGAATAGAAAATAAACTCACAAACCAAGAAACATGCCATAATCGTGAACTCAAGTGTTAAGTGTTTATACCAACATCTCAAATGATCAAACTAGAAAACAACGTCATCTAAACACCCTAGAAAGATTTCGCCTCGACTCTAATCCTCACTAGGTATCACTCAATACGCTCAAGAATCCTAAGGTTTTCACTCAGCAAGCATATGGGAAGAGTTTATGTAAAGAAAATCAAGTTAATCACATATGGATTTCAATGAAGAACAACACTTTATCTGAAAATATGATCTGACAAAGGAATTGATGTTTAAGAATAGAGATACGTACCTTAATCTTTTGCATAACCATTCAAAAGATCAATAGGTCTTCATTCAAGGGTTGTGTTGGGGCTAGGTTCATGGGTTTAGAAAGAAAAGTTGGAATTCAAAGAACCTAAACCGCATCAAGGCATAAGAAGTCATGACTCGGACCTTGAGTCTAGATGAAACCGTGCTTAAGCTCAAAAAATGCTCTAATTGAGGTACTTGGCTCACTTAACTCAATTCTAAGTTCATTGCTTTTTTTCTTTTCTTTTTTTTTTTAAATCATAAATTTTCTTCTTCTTCTTTTTTTCTTTTCACTAATGAACTTGGTACATTTTTTTTTATAGATGAGCTGAGCCAAGATCATGCAATAACTTCCTCACTTTACAAATAAACGAATGATCTTTTCCCTTCGAACATACTTCCATCACATGAGTATAAGTAGCACAAAACATCAACATATTTCCTCCTCACCATGAATCTCATTTGATGCAACCTTGACACAAGTTTAGATTATAAGGTGTAGCCATTATGAACGGTTCAAAACTTGGTTAGGTCATATTGTAGGTGAAGAACAAAACGGCTAAGTGTTTGGCTTCAAAGGGGCTTAGGGAGCATGCAATGTGGACGGGGAAAAGAAGGGCCTTTAGGAGCTAAAACATACATAGCCTATATCACATCTCATAAACAATTAAACATTAAATCAAGTGCATCCAATAGATATGGTTCTTTAAACATCAATGCAAATAGAAAGAGATCATGCAATTATGAACAAAGTGATGAGTGTTTGAGAGTAGAAACAAATAGATCACTCAGAAATAAAGGAAATCAAGCTCAAAAATCTCACAATGGTAGTCTCCACTAATTTTCTAAGTATGCTCAAATTCAATTGTTTTGGTTGCTTAATCACTTGATTAGGGTATTGTGAAGTGCAAGTGTGAATTCAATGGCAATGTCAACGATTCTTAGTAAGTACAAGCAATTCTCATGTTCTATACATTCATATTAACTTGTTTAGACATAAAAACTAACATCACAAAACAAAAAACAGCAAAGAAAACAAAACAAAAAACAAAAAACAGTAAGGGATTAAGAGCAGAAAATAAAAAAACAGCAACGAAAACAAAACAGAAATTGAATTGTATACCCCTAAACTTAAGTCCAATACCCCCAAACCTAAATGAAACATTGTCCTCAATGTTTTGAGCATAAAAGGAAGACAAATCCATTAGTTAGAAGGTGAAAAACGTCCATAAGAAAAAGGGAACAAACCAGGGCTAGGTTGCCTCCTAGGAGCGCTTGATTTAACGTCTAGGCGAGACGAGGATAACAGCTAATGAGAGAGCAGGTGCAGGGGCCTCGGGGGCCTCAAGGGGGATGGGAGACATCCCATAGTAGTGCTTGTGTCTATGTCCATTCACCTTGAAGGGTTCTCGCTTAACCGGATGTTGAATTTCAATTGCACCATGAGGAAAAACATTAGTGATAATGAATGGACCAGACCAGCGAGAACGTAACTTACCTGGAAACAACTTGAGTCAGCAGTTGAAGAGCAAGAATTGTTGGCCAACTTGAAAGACCTTCCTTTGAATGTTCTTGTCATGAAAGGTCTTGGTCTTCTCCTTGTAAATTCGTGAGATTTCATATGCCTCATTGCAAAGTTCATCAAGCTCATTCAGTTGCAACCTTCGGTGAATTCCAGCAGCGTCTAGGTCCATGTTCATGCGTTTAACCGCCCAAAAAGCCTTGTGTTCGAGCTCTACAGGTAGATGACAACCTTTACCAAAGACTAATCGAAAAGGGGACATACCTAAAGGTGTCTTGAAAGCCGTCCTATATGCCCAAAGTGCATCGTTCAACCTTAAGGACCAATCCTTGCGGCTAGGATGAACTGTCTTTTCAAGTATCGCTTTGATCTCCCTATTAGACACTTCGGCGTGCCCACTTGTTTGAGGATGGTAGGGGTGGATACTCTGTGGTTTACACCATACTTCCTCATCAAAGCCTCAAAAGAACGATTGCAAAAGTGGGAGCCTCCATCGCTTATGATGGCCCTTGGTGCACCAAACCTAGCTAGAATATGCTTTTGAATGAAACTCACAACAATCTTAGCATCATTAGTTTTAGTGGGAAATGCATCAACCCATTTAGATACATAATCCCCAGCAAGCAATATGTAAACATTACCAAAAGAATTAAAGAAAGGCCCCATGAAATCAATGCCCCAAATATCAAAGATCTCAACAACTAAAATTGGGTTCAAAGGAATTTGATTCCTAGGACCTATGTTACCTTGTCTTTGGCATCGATCACATGTGAGCACGAATTCATGAGCATCCTTGAAGAGTGTGGGCCAATAGAAACCACTTTGAAGGACTTTATACGCTGTTTTCTTGGCCCCAAAGTGACCTCCACACGCAAAAGAATGACAAAATTCAAGGATAAAACATACCTCACAATCGGGAATGCATCGTCGAATGATTTGATCCGAGCAATGTTTCCATAGGTAGGGCTCGTCCCAAATGTAATACCTCGCTTGCTTAGCAAGCTTATTCCTTTGGTACCTGTTCAAAAAAGAAGGGAACTGCTTGGTTACAATAAAGTTAATCAAATCAGCGTACCATGGATCGATTGCTTCAATGCCGAAAAATTGTTCGTCGGGGAATGTCTCGTGCAAAGGCAAGTGATCCTTTTCTTCATTCGAGCCATTGATGAGACGACTCATATGATCAGCAACTAAATTCTCACTCCCCTTCTTGTCCCAAATTTCCAAGTCAAACTCTTGAAGGAGAAGCATCCATCGCAACAATGTAGGCTTTGCATCCTTTTTGCTCAATAAATATTTCAACGCTGCTTGATCGGTGTAAACTATGACCTTTGTTTGAATCAAGTAACTCCGAAATTTTTCCAGGGAAAAGTTGACAGCAAGAAGCTCATTTTCAGTTGTAGAATATTTCAATTAGGCATCATTAAGGGTTCGGCTTGCATAGTATACGACATGAGGAAGTTTATCGCATCGTTGTCCCAAAACAGCACCTACCGCAAAATTTAAAGCATCGCACATAAGTTCGAATTGAAGGTCCCAATTGGGGGTCAATAATGATAGGGGAGCTCGTGAGCTTCTCCTTTAAAGTTTCAAAAGCCTCCCTACATTCCCTATCAAAGTTAAACACATCATCCTTAGCAAGAAAAGTACACATAGGTCGAGATACCTTGCTGAAATCCTGAATGAACCTCTTGTAAAATCCAACGTGTCCTAAGAAAGATCTAACCTCTTTGACCGTGGTTGGGTATGGTAATCTCTCAACAATATCCAACTTAGCCTTGTCCACCTCAATACCGTTGCTAGAAATCACGTGGCCCAAGACAATACCTTGTTGAACCAAGAAGTGACACTTTTCCTAATTCAGCACTAGGTTACTTTCTTCGTAGCGTTCAAGTACCCGGAAAAGATTAATCAAACACAACTCAAATGAATGACCAAACACAGAGAAATCATCCATAAATACCTCAATGATATCCTCAAATATATCTGAAAAGATACTTACCATACACCTTTGAAAAGTGGCCGGTGCGTTGCATAGACCAAAGGGCATGTGCCAGTAAACGAATGTTCCATAGGGGCAGGTGAATGTCGTTTTCTCTTGATCTTCCAGGGCAATTGGAATCTGTTTATACCCAGAATATCCATCTAGGAAACAATAGTGAGAATTCCCTGCCATTCGTTCCAACATTTGATCAATAAAAGGCAAGGGAAAGTGATCCTTACAAGTGGTAGCGTTGAGCCTTCGGTAATCGATGCATACTCTCTAACCCGTGTGTATCCTTTGGGGTATAAGCTCATCCTTTTCATTCTTAACCATAGTGATTCCACTCTTTTTAGGCACTACTTGTACTGGACTTACCCACTTAGAATCACTTATTGGATAGATGATGCCCACATCCAAAAATTTTAGCACCCCTTTTTTGACAACTTCCTTCATTGTTGGGTTCAACCTTCTTTGTGCCTCTCGGGAGGGCTTCGAATTTTCTTCAAGGAGAATCCTATGCATGCACTTGGCTGAACTAATGCCCTTAATGTCAGCAATATCCCACCCAATGGCGTTTTGATGGGTGCGAAGGACGTGACAAAGCAAGTCTTCCTCGGATGGAGTAAGGTTTGTGGCAATGATGACTGGGTGAGTTTGGTTGCTGCCAAAGTAAGCATACTTGAGATTTTTTGGAAGGGGTTTAAGCTCAAGGATAGAAGGAGAGACATGAGAGGGCAAGGTCTCTGTGGTGGTGAGGGGTAAGGCTTCATAGGGGGCCTTGGACAAGTCCATGTATGGCGAAGCATTTAAGGAGAGCAATTCGGCCATGGTGTTTGGGTCCATTGTGGTTTCGGGTTTAGGGAAGGTGAGGGCTTTTCTAGGTCATCTCCCACACATGATATCTTAAGATTCTCATTAAGAAGCATATCTATAATATTCAAAGGGAAATCATCAATAGGTTCTGCTGGATATTGCATGGTATCATGTATAGAGAAAGTATGAAGCTTGCCTAAAACCCGAATAGATACATGTCCATTCTTCACATCAATGAGGCATTCAGCTGTAGCCAACAAAGGACGTCCAAAGATCAATGGGAGCTCCCCATTCTTCTCAATTCTATCCATCTTCAAGACATAGAAATCAGCGGGAATGCACGTATCCCCAATCTGAACCACAACATCCTCCAGCACACCTACAAGGTTAGAAACCGACGCAT
Organism: Prinsepia uniflora; assembly: GCA_032719365.1. NCBI lineage: Eukaryota > Viridiplantae > Streptophyta > Magnoliopsida > Rosales > Rosaceae > Prinsepia > Prinsepia uniflora. Next base: position 75,925,569 of record CM064865.1, on the reverse strand, counting down.
TAGCCAATTGAACACAAAGATGAGTAGGTTTAAGATCTCCTAAGTTCAAAGACTTATAAATATGGAATGGCATAATGTTAATGGAAGCTCCCGTATCACATAAACAATGTTCAAAACGTTTAGATTGAATGACACAAGGAAGTGAAGGGACCCCGGGATCATTGACTTTTGGGGGCATGGAAACAAGGGCAGCCTTTGCAAGCTTGGGGCAGGTCCACGACATTTGGGGATTCAAATCCTCTTTTTATAGCAACTAGATCCTTGATAAGCTTGGCAAAGATGGGCATGTGCTCCAGGATTTTGGAAAAAGGAAGTGTGATTTGAAGTTTCTGCAGCATCTTGATGATCTCGTCCTCGAATGCTTCCTTGTTTTTGTTTTGATTTTGAAACCTACGAGGGAATGGATATGAGACATTATTAGATAACTCAAAAGTCACCTTCTTAGACATTTTATTGGAATTAGAAGGATTTTTAGGGTTAGAAAATCCAGCATGTTGCTGGGGTACTGCAGGGGTAGTGGAAATGGATGCATCATGTTCCAATGCTTTGTCTTTCGAGTTCAAGGGCTGTTGTTGGGTGCTTGGGCCTTGGGTACAGGGACCTTAACCTTTGGTTCTTCATCTTGAAAGTGAGCTTGAGGTGGTGCCACATGGGTGGGCTCATCCGAGGCCAAAGAGGGGGCAGATTGCACGCCATAGGGTGATGGTTCCAACACTGAGTACTCGGGTAGCTTGCTGGATTTTGAGTGTATGGCTGTGATTTTTGGACAGCAGGGACCTGGGGTCTTGAATTATGATTCCTTGGGGTGTACTCTAGGCTAGTAAGTTCAGTGCCACTCCGGAGGGTGATGGAATTCGCTGTTGGTCCATGGGGACCCTTCGGATTCACCATAACTTGACTAGGGAACTTACCGAGCTCTCTTTGGTTGAGTTGATTGGAAATTTGCCCAAGTTGCCTTTCCAAGTTAGTAATGGCATGTTTAGTCTCATTCATGAAGGCATTGGTTGCTGCTTGGTGAGTCTGAGGTTCATTCATAAAGGCATTAGTGTGATGTGCCATAGTTGCAAGTGCATCCTCCATGACTTACCGGTTGAACCTTGAGTTGAGGATGTACCTTGGGGCTGCATAGAAGGGGCAGCAACTTGAGGTTACTGGAATCCAGGGGGTGGAAAGGGGTTAGCCACGGATTGGTTGTTGTTCCACCTGACATTCGGATGGTTCTTCCATCCCGGATTGTAAGCGTTTGAAAAATGATCATTCCGGGGCCCTGAAGCATTGTACTCGCCAACATAGTTGGCTTCACCCACTTGTGTGCACTCATTTGAAGAGTATCCTTGGACTGAACACACCTCACAAACCAGGGTATTCTTAACCATATCCCTACACAATTGCTTCACCAAAGCCATGAGTTCAGCAATGGATCCATCTTTGTCCCTAGTCTCGGTCATGGACCTAGATGAGTGGCCTCGGTAACTAAACTGTTTCTCCCTTTGAGCTATCTTCTCAAATGAAATTCGGGCCTCCGTTGCTGTGCCATCTAAGATACCTTGAGATAGGGAATTCACCATAGTACGATCCCCATAAAAAGACCTCCATAAAACCACATCATGAGGTGATGATCCTCAATGTTGTGATGGGGACAAGCACGAAGCATCTCATTAAACCTTTCCCAATACTCATAAAAGGCTTCATCTTGGAGCTGTCTAGGGTTCATAATCTTAGCCTTAAACTCATTAGTTTTCTCAATGGGGTAGTATTGGGTGAGGAATAAAGTAGACAATTCTGACCATGTGTCAGGACCCGTCCCAATCCCCTCGGGATTAACGAGGGACGCTCCTGATCCCGTCTGACACGGAGTGCCAGACCAGGGAAAATTTGAACCTTTAGCCTTCCGGCATCCAGAGTACGGCAGGATCCGGAGGAGGTATGTGATGTCACAGTCTCTACTACAGTCCGCACCGTATTCAACTTGAAGGGCATTGAAAACAGAAAGATTGTGAGTGGACAAAAAGTAATAAGTTTAGTAAAACACATTTCATAAAAGGCCTTTATACCCTTCACTAAAAAGCATGCATGCGTAGTAAAACCATTTATCCAATCACATATGTTTAAACAACCATAATTGTAACGACCCGAACTATTGTAAATATTATTTTATTGTAAAATGACCATTTTGCCCCTAAGGGGGGAAAAAGTTGACTTTTTCCCCGGGGAATATTTAGGACTTTGACCCATGCCCGTGCCGTAGCTTAGGACGTCACGAGTCCGTAGGCAGGCGGCACGTCGAAAACGGACGTACGACGAGAAAGTTATGGTCACGGAAGTAAACTCGACTAACCGAACGACTCGAGGCTTGAATTAAATTAATATTATAATATTAAAATCTAATTTAAATAGCAAATCATTCTGGAGCCTTGGATGAGTGACACTTTTCACTCATCCCCTACATTCCCTAAAACCTGGAACTTGGTTGGCCATTTGTTTAAATAATTATTTTTTTCCCCTTCTAAAATCCTCACCATCCATTATAAACCTCAGATTGAATCTGGACCGTTGATCTCATTGTTCTTCTCCATTTATTTGGATCAGACATCCCTCACACTCTCATTTTCTCTCAACCCGTGAACAAACCCTCCCTCTCTGCACAAACACATGACCACCCCTCAACCTAATTCCCCACCCAGGCAACCTCCAAACGATAACCACCACCCACCACCTTCACCAGACACGGCCACCACCACCACGGCCAGCCTGCAAGGCCGAAATCCCCCCCCACCCCCGCCCGACCTGAGAAGAACCAAACCAACCCAACACAGTCCAACCATCCAAACCACCTCACCAGGGCTCGAACAAACGTAGGGATAGGTAGACTAGAATGGCTGGAGGACTGAGAAGTGAACTGGATGGCGTACGGCGGCGACACGGCGGCGGTAAGTTCAGAAACCCGGTTAGGCCCGATTTCCTTCCATGTTTCGAAATGGCTAGTTTTGACGTTAGATTCCTTTTTTTACCTCTGAGACATGTCTTAGGGACCTAGACGACCAGTTTGGACCAGTACTCGAGGCCAGAACCAGGTCGACTCGCCGGAGAAGACAACCAGAGTTGCAGCCAATTTTCCCTACGTTTTTCAGGTATCCTCTTCATCTCAAAGCTTGATTTTGAGTCCACAGAACTATAGAGGAGGTTGTAACGAGTCTGTAGGACCAAGCCTCATCGAAAATAGTGGTCGGGAAGATGATCTGTGATCGGGTCAAACCGTGGGTCAACGGCGACCCGGTTTCTGTAAACGAGTTGGCCCAGTTACTGTAGCGATGACATCATCATGCTGGCATCAACAGAGACGTCATGATGACATCATCATGTTAGAAAACAGTCAGAGCATGGACCAATGGGCAGGTGACACGTGTCCTCTGACACTGTCAGTGCTGATGTCAGCATATTGTAGCAGAGTTGACCAGCCCTTTGACCAGGCGCGTGGGGGTGCGTGTGAATAGTATTTGTTGTGGGACCAGTACCATTTTCAAGCTTTCGACGATACGAATCCAATGACGGTGGTTTCGTGTCAATCGGAGATCGTTAGGTTGGTCAAATTAGGGTTTGAAGCCTTGGGAAGCGTGTTCGGACGGCCTTCCCGGGCCAGCTTCAGCCTAAGTTTTCTTGGTTGTTTATTAGGGACTTATAGTGACCCTTACGTATGCTTTGGACATGACAGGAATCGTACATTAGCACTTGAACAGGGTGACACGCTCGATTTTGCAGCGGGATTGTACTGTGAGTGGGCCTTTGATTTCACTAAATCTTGGCATGCATAACTGTTTTCCTTTCTATATATATATATATATATATATATATATGCAATTCAAGAAAAAGTATCTGTTTATCTTGAGTTATGATTATGGCACGTATTACGATGTTTGGGCATGAGACCCGTCTGGTTGGTTATGCACTGTTTTGAGTCATGTATATGTATATGGATTTCGATGATTATCATTAGTACTGCACTGTATAGATCTACCCTAGGATACTGTCTCCTCCGGATGTAGGTACCCCGGAGTGGTCACGGCGCATTGCCTGCGAGGGGTCATTCTACGGAGGGACCGGACCGTAGAGTGGCTCAGGAGCAGGATTTCTATTATTGGACGTCTGGGACGTCAAGCATCTAGGATGCCATACACGGACTGGGTTCGGGATTTGGACTCGGGATTGAGACCCCGGGTGGCACGCGTAGCCTTTGGACGGTGACCTTATTGGGCGTCTGGGATGTTAGGGTTGGGATGTATAGTGCAGTGACTGAGGTTATGTTAAGTTGATATTATTCTGCTTACGTTTATATGATATTATGGCTTTTGATACTGATGCATGCTTTTCTGAAAACGGAGGGGAAAAACTATATGTTTTCAATACGATGAACTATTTTATAAACTTGAGTTTCGGCCCACTCACCCTTGTTGTTTTACTAACCCCTCCAGGTCGTGCTACTGAGGAAGAAGAAGAGGAGGATCCCGAGGAAGAGGCATAGGTTTACGTTGCGCACCTGAACCCTACTGCTGGATAGGTTCGCACGTAGAATGTCTAGAGTCGTGCTCAATAACCTGTATTTGGAAACTATCCCATGTCTGACACTATTTGTATTCGGATAATATGTATGTCTTATTGTGTGTGACTTAAATTTGGATATTTACGCATTTGTTTTCCCTTAAGGGTATTTTTGGTACTTTGAGGTTGGGTGTCAGACGGGAGCAGGGCACGTCCCCGGGTGGTCCCAGGGGAATCGGGGCGGGTCCTGTCAATAATCATACGGGTCCTTGCCCAAATCCATTTACAGAAAACTAGAACATAGTAAACATATGTGGGATCTCAGCCCAAAACCAATTATCATCATAAAACACAATTTCGCAAACCAATTGAAATCATGTTTATCCATTTATTTCATATAACTAATCCTGTCACGGTAATCTAGAGCTACGCGCGTGCTACCCGGGTTCTCAAACCCAAGTCTCTCCAGGGTCCACCCAGGTCAATGTCCGTAGATGAATGACCCTCCCTGAAGGTTATAATCCATATCCTTTCTGAGAGTAAGGAACCCAACGAGGGCGGCTCCACTCAGTCAGTGCTCCGTGACTACTCCGGGGTCCACTCAGGCCAACGACCCTCCCCGGAGGAGACAATTCATATATAAAGGATGGTATACGAAAAACCATTTCAAGGGTTCATGTCGGTCCCCATAAACCGTCATGAACCATAAAAATCTTTCAAGGGTTCATTCCAGTTCCCATAAACCGTCATGAACCATAAAAACCTTTCAACGGTTCATGCCAGTTGCCATGAACCAGAAATCCGTTTATGGGTCCCTGACCCGAAAACACAGTTGTAACTATAACTGGGCCCTAAGCCCGGATCCACATACAAACTGGGCCTCGTGCCCGATTTCGTAAACCAAATGGGCCTCGTGCCCGATTTCATAACTAAATGGGCCTCGTGCCCAATACGTAAGTCAACTGGGCCTCCAGCCCAATTCACAAGCTAACTGGGCCTCCGCCCGATACGTAAACCAACTAGGACTCCGGCCCGATGCCTTGTTAAATCAAATGGACCTCAAGTCCCGGAGTTCGTAAATAAAAGGGGTCTCGTGCCCGGTCCTTATTTCTAAATTTGAAATCGATTCAAGAATCAATTCGGCCTCTGGCCCGAGAACGTAACTAAAAGGGACTTCGAGTCCAATGGTTTCCAAAACAAATGGGTCTCGAACCCGAGTTTACCTTTTCAAATTCAAAACTATTTCATGAAATCATTTCCAAAACTATAAGCACGGAAAATCAGTGCAAAACTGAAAATCTCGATTTACGTGCAAGCACGTAAATCGCCTCGAAATGCGTGAAACCATGTAATTCACCAATATCCAATTCAACATCATAGAATCATATTCATAACCCATATAAAACATGTATGCATGCATTACAGCTCTATTCGATGTAACTAACATTTTGGGACTGGTTTCGTATCGATCGGACACTGTCTCGATAATGTTTGGGACATCGGAAGGCTTACGTTCGAGATTTAAAATAGTGAAAAATTCGGGAAAATTACACCGCTTCAATGAGAGGTTAACAAGGTAGTTAGTAACCCTCTAGATTGATTTGGACAGGTTTGGGAGTCCCGGTGACGGCGATTATCCCGGTGAGGCTTATAGCACGCAAACTGAGGCGACAGCTTAGGACGGTCTGTGAGTGGACCTTGATTTCTAAACTATGATGTATGCACAAATGTTTTATATGTGTTATGAATATGATTCTATGATGTTGAATTGGATATTGGTGAATAATATGGTTTCACGCATTTCGAGGTGATTTACGTGCTTGCACGTAAACCGAGATTTTTGGTTTTGCACTGATTTTCCGTGCTTATAATTTTGGAAATGATTTCATGAAATGGTTTTGAATTTGAAAAGGTAAACTCGGGTTCGAGACCCATTTCTTTTGGAAACCCTCGGACTCGAAGTCCCTTTTAGTTACGTTCTCTGGCCAGAGACCCAATTGGTTTTTGAATAGAATTCGGATTTGGAAATAAGGACCGGGCACGAGACCCCTTTGATTTATGAACTCCCGGACTTGAGGTCCATTTGATTTAACGAGGCATCGGGCCGGAGGCCCAGTTAGCTTGCGAATTGGGCTCGAGGCCCAGTTGACTTACGTATTGGGCACAAGGCCCATTTAGTTATGAAATCGGGCACGATGCCCAGTTGGTTTACGATTCGGGCCAGAGGTCCAGTTTGTATGTGGATCCGGGCTTAGGGCCCAGTTATAGTTACACCTGTATTTTCTAGTCAGAGACCCATAAACGGATTTCTGGTTCATGACGGTTTATGGGAACCGGTATGAACCCTTGAAAGGTTTTTATGGTTCATGACTGTTTATTGGAACCGGCATGAACCCTTGAAAGATTTTTATGGTTCATGATGGTTTATGGGGACCGGCATGAACTCTTGAAATGGTTTTTCATATACCATCTTTTATATATGAATTGTCTCCTCTTGGGAGGGTCGTTGGCCTAGGTGGACCCCGGAGCAGTCACAGAGCACTGACTGAGTGGAGTCGCCCCAGTTGGATTCCTTACTCTCAGAAAGGCTATAGATTATAACCTCTAGGGAGGGTCATTGATCTACGGACATTAACCTGGGTGGACCCTGGAGAGACTTGGGTTTGAGACCCTGGGTAGTACGCGCGTAGCTCTAGATTACCGTGACAGGATTGTTTATATGAAATGAATGGATAAACATGATTTCAATTGGTTTACGAAATTGTGTTTTATGATGATAAATGGATTTGGGCTGAGATCCCACATATGTTTACTATATTCTAGTTTTCTGTAAATGGATTTGGGCAAGGGGCCGTATGATTATGGTTGTTTAAACATATATGATTGGATAAATAGTTTTACTATGCATGCATGCTTTTTAGTGAAGGGTATAAAGGTCTTTTATGAAATGTGTTTTACTAAACTTATTACTTTTTGTCCACTCACAGTCTTTCTGTTTTCAATGCCCTTCAAGTTGAATACGGTGCGACTGTAGCAGAGACCTTGACATCACATATCTCCTCCTGATCCTGGCGTACTCTGGAAACCGGGAGGCTAAAGGTTCAAATTTTCCCTGGTCTGACACTCCGTGTCAGACGGAATCAGGAGCGTCCCTCGTTAATCCCGGGGGGATTGGGGCGGGTCCTGACACCATGTATGAATAGAGGCGGATGCAAGTGAATGAAACCAAACTTTAGCCCTATCCTTAAGTGGAAAGTTAAACAACTTCAACCTAATTTCATTCTCAGCCATCCCATTGATGCGAAGAGTAGAACAAACCTGGAGAAAGTCCTGGATATGAAGGTGGGGGTTTGCTCCAAAGAGGCCATCAAACGTAGGCAACATGTGAATGGTCCCAGACTTAAGCTCAAAGTTCTCAACGATGCTTGCAGGAAAGATAATGGGGAAGTGATCTTCGGGCTCATGAGGGGTTGCAAACTCCCGAAGAAGCCAAGGGGCAGGATGAGGGACAAGAGCACGATCTTGTGGGTTGTCCATGGCACGAGGGCTTGGTGGGGAACTGCCGTGAATTGAAGAGTTCCGGGAGGAACAAGTAGGGTCGTGAGTTGTTCCCTCCACTGAGGAGTTGCGTGACATGAACTAGTACCTGAAAAACAAATAAACCAACCAAAAACTTGATAGAAAATTTATCAACCAAGAAATTATGAATGATAACTCCTAATGTAGTACTTTGCAAGTGCCCAAAATTGTATGACGAGTATAGTAGGTTTGCAAAGGTCGATCCCTCGAGGACTTGTTCAACGTGAATCCACTTAGTTTGGAATGAAACAATTTGAGAAAAAGTACAAAAACGTTGGGGGGTTTTGAGTGATAATTAGAACGAAATTGAATGATGAAAACAAGTGAAAAATGATGAAAAACTTTATTTGAAAATTGATTGGATGATTAGGACGAATTAGGACATGTTATCCACCTTTACCAATTATAGTTCTCCTTAGATTTCGTTGATTAGATTAATTATGCAAGTATCTGGATTAAATGCCCATTCAAGGGTCCGACTAAGGCTCCCCCCACACATTTATCTTCTCTTAGATTACATGTTTAAGCGTGATGTACCCACCCTTAACAACAATTACCGATGGTACGTGATAATGCATGAAACATGAATAAGATTTAATGACATTACACTATCCCTAGTAAAATGATGTGCAATCCTAGGAAGTCATGAGTTTAGATTACGAATAAGATTCCCCCTCTTAAACGTGATGCTATAAATTGCAGGGTGAACACAAACATCAAGGTGATTCGTCAAGCAATTACATCGACAATTATACACAAATAAGGTGATCAAACTTACAAGCATAAATTGAGTTCATGAAGCATAGTAATCCAACAAATCCAGGCATACATAACAACCATAATCAACAGCTAGAAATCTAATTATAAACTAACATGGCTAGGGCTTCAAACAGCCCTAATCCTAAAGGAAACTACTCATACATAACTAAGTTAACAAACATCATAATTGAAAGCATAAAAACTTAAAGAGATTAGGGATTAAGAAACATGAATACTAAGATGAATGATGCGTGAGAGAAGTGGCACAAACACTTCTTCTTCTCCCATGCTTCACGTCACAAAGAAAATGCAAGACTTGAATCCAAAAGCATGAACAAAAGGGTAAATTGTGACTACTTTGTGTATAAACTTTAAGCAAATTTTTTTACAGAGTTTTGGAACCTTCGGAGGTAAATTGGACGTCCAAAAACAATGAGAAAACATCTATTTATATCCCCTAACTCCTGCCCTAACATCTCCCTCAAAGAAAAGGGAAAATAGCCCAAAAACAAGGAGGAAAACTCCATGTTTCCGTGAAAAACCATAGTTAGCCGTTTTTGGTGTCCTTCTTGTACAAGGAGGCATTTCCCTTCATTGTTTCCACTTCTTGACTTTATCTTTGACTAGGAATTCATTTAATGCTATCCTAAATCAGATTACATTGCCCTAAAATAAAGGAAACATGATAAATTGCGGCTAGGGAAGTTAATTAACCCTAGCCATGTACAAGATGGTTTCTTAATTTCCAAGAAACTTCCTTTTCCGTGTTTCTTACCTCTTTAACTTCAAGATCTAATTAGGAATATAATTAAGTCTTCTTATCCAAGTCAATTCATGTCATTCATCATTGATAAAGGTAGGAAAATTCGTCCAAAGTTGCTTGATGCACAAGTAAACCCCCTAAAACACCCTTAACCGCATTTTGTGGGCTTCTAGGGGCTAGGCCGTGACTTTTAGGGTCTTGGTGGATCTTGGTCATGTAAATAGGAGATGATGAGGCCCTTTATGAGTCCTTGATGAGTCCTTACAGATTTAGTGTGACTTCTAATTGGTTACGTTTGGCTCGTTAGCGTAAAATGACAATTTTGCCCCTGGGTATTGACCGATGACCATGACGTAGTTCGGGACGTCACGAGTCCGTAGACAGGTGGTACGCCCAATTCCGACATCTGAGGAGGAAGTTGGGATGGTCGGAAGGTTGAGGGCATTACCGTAATTTGGTTAAAATATGAGGAAAAGTTGACTTTTCAAACGACAGGGTTTTTACGCGTAGACCGATGACCGTTAGGTAGATCTCGTCGTCCTGAGTTCAACGACAGGCGGCATGCCTTCATCGGACATTGGACGGGCAAGATACTGGTCTAGAACGGTGAAGGGCAAAACGGTAATTTTAACTCACATGGGCATTTTGGTCTTTTTGGTGCATTGGGAATTGGGCCAATCTGATAAGGCCAAGTGTACAGGTGCAAGTGGATATTTGTGAGAGGGGCTATAGGATTGTGACATGTGGCAAGGGGCTAGAGGTTTCTACAAGTTTGCACGGTTCAAATTTAAGATGGGTGAGTCGTGTTTGTGTTTGTTCGAAAGGGGGAAAACAGAGACTAAGCTGAGGGTGAGAAATCAATTGATGGCCGGAAGTGTGTGCTCTGGTGAGTGAGGGAGTGAGAGCAGAGAGAGTTTAAGACCTGGTGAGTGAGTTGTGAGTGGAACGCGTGGCAGAGCTGTTGTGTGTGTGAGGGTGAAATTTCGGGAAAACAGAGAGGTGTTGAGGGAACTTGGTGGTGGTGTTGCAGTGTGTTGATCCAAGTAGGATCGAGGGAAGGCTAGGACGGCCCTGTGAACCCTGCAGGACGTGGCGGCAAGCACGGTCGTGCACGACAAGCAGGTAATTTCTTCCACCCGTTTATATGCTCTGTTTTTCCGTAAAGTTCAAACGTTAAGTCGTGACTTTTGGGGCTGAGTCGACGTGTTCTATAGGTTCTAGGAGGTTCACTAGGTCCCTAGGAAGCTGTTGGCGGTGCAGCCGCGAAGGGGGATGCACGGCTGGCCGGATTGAGAAACAGAGTTTTGGTTGGTTTCGAGCTCGAGTTAGGGAGGTGTGTTTCAGGCCGTGATGTCGAGTTTTTAAGGTTGGATTGAGTTGCTTAGGGTAGGACGAAGAGAATGGTGGAAAAAGGAAGGAAAATGGTGGACGGATGGCAGAGAACCGGTCACGCCGGTCTGGTTTGGCTGAACCGGTCTGGACCGCTTGGACGAGGGTTGAAGACGATGAACAGTGCAGGCGCGTGAGGCCCACGCGCAGCCACTTTGGGAGCCGTGTGGGGGCGCGTGGGGCATTTTCTGGGGAAACGTTCAACTAGGGTTTTGGTCTAGATGTTGTAATGAATCTTTTGAGATAGGTTTCGGGTTAATCGGACGTCGAATTGAGTTAGTTAGGCGGGATCGAAGGTTTAGGGTCTCGGTTTTTTTACGTTTAGAATCCGAGGAATTTTGTGGGGAATTAGGAGAACCTTGGTGGACATGTTAGTGACGTAGTTTGGTGACTGTTGACAGGATCGAGGAACCCCGAGGCGGACGAGGAACGTACAGAACGTACGGGACGCGAGTGACGTACCCGGTATCTGTGAGTAGACCCTTTCTCTATATTTGAGCATGCATAACTGTTTTTCTATAATTTTTTTATCGTTTTACATGTTACTTTATGATTGTTGAATATGCTATAACTGTTTTACATAATTGCACGTTTTTCGAGGAAATTACTTTTGGCATGTTTTACGAGAAAAACTTGATTTCTAATTATGAAGCTATGATTTTGGGATTTCAAACGATAAAGGGTTTTCAATGATTATAAAGGGATTTTGGAACATGATTTCGATGATCAAGGGTTTTCGGTTTTAGAATCGGATTTCGGAAAGCGGAATTTGGTTTTAAAGTTGAAAAGTGGAATTCCAGATTTGGGTTCGGAATGACGGTTCTGGATGCCGGAAGGGCTTCGAGTTAGTGATTTCGGATTCGGATTTGGATATGGATTTAGAAATCATTTTTCAAAAGGTTTTGATTGGATTTTCTGGATCTGGATATTAGGTTTAACGACCCGGATATTGTGAATGACGGGGGAAGGGCCCGGATTGGGTTCAAAGACCCGGATTGAGTTTAAAGACTCGTAGTTTAAAGACTCAGATATATTGATATTTCCCCCGTAGGCCTGTTGAGTTTAAAGACTCGGATTATTGAGGCTTGGATTGAGTTTAAAGACTCGGGAGTTTAAAGACTCGGATAGGTCCAGCAGGTTTGATCGGATAATGATTACTTGGTATTTATGCTTTATGATCTGGTTTTATGATGCTTATGACTTGATTTCTATAACTGTTTTTATGATGATTCTGAAATTGTTTTTATGACGATCCTTATGTGATTTATAACTGTTTTCGGCTAATGGGTTATGCATGTATGTTTTCAAAACGGAGGGCTAAAACCCTGGTTTTCTTATAAAATGGTTTTCGGAAACTATTGTTTTTATTTATGGTCCACTCACACTTTTCTGTTTTTAAATGCCCTCCAGGCCGTGGAGCTAGCGCGGGGGTTGATGTTGAGGCAGCGTCAGAGGTATAGAGTACTCGAGAGTTTTTCCGGAGGGTTTCATTTTACCGTTGTGCGTGTGTTATGTGTATCGATTTTTGTTTTCTTTGTTTGGTACTATGCTCTGTATAACGGTTGACTAGTTGTATGTTTTAATTTCTCCTGTGTCTGGCAGTGTAATTTTTGGTTTTCGTGAGGTCCTTTCGGTCTTTCGTTCTAGGTTGTCAGACGGGAGCAGGGTTTATCTCGATTTTCGGGGTGGAACCGGGGTGGGTCCTGACATTTAGCCTTGGAAAGATCACATTTCATTGCAAAAGATGATTTAAACCTTAACTAAGCAATCTGCACAAACTTCACAAAAAAGATCATTTTCTCCTATTGTTTGAATGATTATAATCAAAAGATAAGTAAAAGGGATAAGAAATAATGTTGAAATGATGCTTAATTTGTGACTTATCATTTGTCACAGGGCTTGACAAGATGACGTGGCTTGCCTCGTCATCATCGTCAACCTCTTGATGGGTGGACCCGCGATGACTGTAAGAAGTCACTCGACCCGAATTCCAGACCCAACTCAAACCCAGTCATTTCTCAGCCTTTTCCCACCATTTTTTTCAGCAGTCTAATCTTCTCATTCCCAGGAAGAAATTCACAGCCTAAAAACTGAGAAAACGTACCTCAAAATGTATGGCCAAGCTCGACTCCTCACGGTCCATGTTCAAACTCGAACCTAGGCTTGTCCACGGGTCCATTTGCCTTCATTTTTGGTTCAACAGACTCGCAGGGATGTAGAGAAGATGAATATGATCAGAAAAGAGGGTTTCAACCCTTAAAATCCAAAACCCAGAAATTCAACCTAAACGGGTCACGGGTTTTACCTGGTTTCTAGTTTCCCAACCAGCCTCCATGACTCCATCTTCCTCCTCAACCCCTCAAAACCTCTCCCTCACTCTCTGTTTCCCTCAAACAAGAACAAGATGATGACGATGATGATGAATGAAAATGAAGGAGAATAGGGTGGGGTGGTTATGGGTAGGTTTGCATAAGGGAAGGGAGATGCAAGAATGTGAGGTTATAGGCCAATGGGATGGGTGACACTTGCCACTCATCCATTGGTCCAAACCAGATCTTTTGGGTACCACTAAAAACAACTAAAAGTCAACTTCCTTGAATAACTTGTAACAGTAAAATCCGATCGAACCATTCTAGACCTGTAATTTTCACGTACGACGTCCAAATTCGACGTGTTGCATGTATGCGTACTCGTAATCCTTCGATCTATGTAATGGACCTCGATCCGTGTGCAATTGACCTCTCGGGTCAAAATTTTAGATTTTTTCCTTATAGAGGTAAAGTCGTCATTTTACCTCGACTAATTCTGATTACTCCTGATAATCCTCAATTAATTATTAATTAATCTTAATAATCATGTAATTTCAAGACGGGTCGTTACAGGTGGTGGTGACGGTGGTGGTTGCAGTAGGGGTTGGTATTATTGGTGATAGTGGTGGAAGTGGTGATGGTGGTGAAGATGGAAAATGTGGGGGATAGTGGTGGTAGCTAGGGTTGTTAATCGATTTTTCGATTCGATTTTTTTTCTCAAAACCAATATCAAACAAGGTGAGGAACCGATTTCGGTTTGATTCATTCTCAGCCCCAAATCTATTTGAATCAAAAACCAATTGAACCAGTTTGGTCGATTTTGGACGAAGAGGTTGGAGTGATCGAGGGAGAGATCGAGGGAGATGAAGAGACCGAGGTAAAAATGTGTGACCATGAGCCCATCTGGTGAAGGTTCTTGAGGTGAGCGATGGGGGCTACGAGGATGGGTTTCGACTGAGACGAAGAGGTTAGGAAGATGGAGAGATCGAGGGAGAGGGAAAGATTTAGTCAGAGTCATAAGGGTTCGTGAATTGTGAGGTGAGCAATAGAGGACAAGATGATAGGTTTTGAGTTTCGACTGAGAGAGTAAAAGATCGAATGAGATGGAGAGATTGACGCAGAGGGTGAGGGTTGGTGAATCGTGAGGTGAGCGGACATGAGTTTTGAGATTTGATTGAGACAAAGAGATCGAGGGAGAATAAGAGATCGATAGAGAGAGATCACGGAGAGGTGCGAGTCTTCGAGCAAGGTGCAATGAGTGCTACGTTAAAATTAAGCATTAGTTGGAAAGACTGATGTTTTAACCCTTCATCTAGGTTAAAATTATTAATTTTCTCTTTCATCGGGCATTCAGGTTTCTGTGCCCAACTTTTCCACATTTGTAGCATATAAGTAGTTTTTTGTTGGGTCATTCTTTCTCCTCTTTCCACTTTCTAGATTGGACTTTATGCTTTCGGAATGACCAATAAGGTTTAGAGGATCAGTATGGTTTATCTGAATGTTTCTTGGAAAAGTTTTCCTAAAAGATTTCCTTCGAGTGGATAGGCCTTTTGGTTTAAACCCAAATTGTTCGCAAAAGTCTCCTATTCTCTCGATCTTAAGACCTTTTGCTTACCAAGCTATTTTTGTAGCTTCATGTATTTCCATCTAATTTAGAAACTTCGTTTGGACTATCCGAACGAATTGTGCTTTCATTTCCCCCGTATGGAACATTAAGTTGCAGAGTACTGAACCTTAATTACATATTTCATAAGTGAGTTCTCCATAAGTATACCTGTCATAAGGAATTATCCCTCCAAATTTGACATGTATTCTATTTCGTACCTTTTCAACCAATAGTGGGGGCAAGCTAGAAAGAAACTTCTCTTTTGAGAAATCAACAAAATAATCAAACGTAAGGAAAACCTCGACATAAAAAACATCTTTATACCATCTAAAATGAGACAAAGCCGGACATTTTAGATTCATCAGAAGTGCTTTTGATCTATCTTGTTGGAGTTCACTACATCCAACAAAATGTAAAGTAATGGTATATGACAGGACCCATCCCAATCCCCCCGGGATTACGGTGGAATGTGCCCTGCTCCCGTCCAACAAGGGGTGTCAGACAAGGGATAACCAAAAGTCACTGCCCAAACGAGGCTTCCAGAGTGCGCAAGGATCGATGGAGGAGGCGTGCAATGTCCCAGTCTCTGTTGCAGTCGCATCCGTATCAACCTGAAGGGCATTAAAACCAATAAAAGCTGTGAGTGGACGAAAATCATTAAGTTTGTTAAACACAATTATAAGACATTTATGCCCTCCAATAAAAACGTATGCATGCCGCGAAAATCAGTAACCAAAACGTTTGTTCAACCAAGCCATTAGGGCCTTAGCCCAAAAACCGTTAACTTAAAACCAAGTGTGGGAACTCAGCCCAAAACTATGGAATACCACTACCAGACATATTAAAACCATGTGGGCCACCGCCCAAAGCCATAAACATAAATCCATAAATCCAAAACCATTTAGGGTCTCCAACCCGAAATACCATTTCATAACCAATAATCTATTTTTACCACATAACACAAATCCAACCGAAAAGCCATTTCATAGATTCAATAATCCGTATTTACCATTACCATCACCAACATCCCAGATGCTTAGCGTCCCAGACGCTTGACGTCCCAGACATCATATATCACGGTATAATAAGCTACGCGTGCTGCCCGGGGTCTCTCCAGGTCCATATCCTTGACATCACAGATGTCTGACGTCCCAGACGTCATTCATAGCAATCCTGCTCCTGAGTCATTATACGGTCCGGTAACTCCATACGATGACCCCTCGCAGGCAATGCACCGTGACTTCCCCAGTGTCCCAGACACTTGGAGGAGACCATCATATATCCTCGTATCCAGATGGTATATGGAAAATAGTTTTATTAAATCATTTCACAACATTACAATGGGCCCTACCCGAAATCGCCATAAAACATCACAATTCCATTTAGGGTCCCTGACCCGAAACCACATTTATTAAACATAAGGTCCCAGACCCGAAATCACATTTATTAACATAGGGTCCCATACCCGACATCACATTTATTAACATAGGGTCCCAGACCCGACATCACATTTATAACCCAACTGGGCCTCATGCCCGATTTTGTAACCACTGGACCCACGGCCCGATTTCATAAACCACTGGGCCCACGGCCGTAATTCGTAAATCAACTGGGCCCCTGGCCCGATAATATCACTCAAATGGGTCTTAGCCCGTTTTCATAACAACTGGGCCCCTGGCCCGATTTCATAAAGCAATTGGGCCCTTGGCCCGATTACGTAACTCAATTGGACTCCAAGTCCGAGGTTTCCAAACAAGTGGGCCTCAAGCCCAAGTTTATCTTTCCAATTTTAAAATCATTTCATAAAATCCTATCCAAGACCATAAACATGGAAAATTCGTGCAAAACCGGAAAAATCTCGATTTACGTGCAAGCACTTAAATCGCCTCGAAATACGTGAAACCGTATAATTTACCAACATCCAAATCAACATCATACAATCACAATCATAATCCATATAAAACAGTTAAGCATGCATAGAATTTATAAAACCAAAGTCCACTCACAGACCGTTTAACGATACGCCTCGATACGCGTGCCATAGGCCCTCCCGAGCCACACCACTATCACCGGGACTCCCAATCCTGTCCAAATCACATTAGAGGGTCACTAACCTCTTCATTAACATCCTATCAAAGTCCCGTAATTTTCCCGAATTTTTAATTATTTTTAAACTCGATTTAAAACCTTCGGACGTCCCGAACAATATCGAGACGGTGTCCGATCGATACGAAACCAATTCCAAAATGTCCGTTACATCGAATAGATTAAAAGTCATGTTGGAAGTTTCCCCAAAATACCTTACACGCGCCCCCACGCGCCGGTTGAACTCCCTGCGCGTGAAGCCCACGCGCCGGGTACTGTTCATCATCGTCGAGCTGTAGACGGGTCCTGCAACCGGGTCGTCGTGACTCGCGAGTCGACCCGATTAGTTCTCAGCCATTCCTCGATCATTTTCAACAGGGTTTTCACCTACAAGATCGTCTAAGTTAAACTAAGGGTTCTGTGGGATACAAAACAAGGAAAGACGTCTATATCGTACCTCCTTGATCGAGAAGCTCACGACCAACATTCCTCCGTCGACTGCTCTAAGCTCTGACCACCATTCCCTTCGAAAAAGGTCCCTACAGACTCGTTTCATCCTCCAGATCATCATCCTAATCATCAGATCGATTGAAACACCGTAAAACCATGTTTCCATTTTTGTACCCGAAAACGGACTCAAGGGTTTGGGGGCATACTTCGCCGCCGTGGTCACCACCGTGTCCACCACCATGCCCAGTTTGACCCCAGGAACTCCCTTCACCCTTCCAAAACGATCAAACACCAGCCTACACTGACTTTCCAATTTCTGAGTTTCGGACCTCTCTGTTTTTCTCCTCCGCCGTCAACCTCGCCGTCTCCCGTCGTCTCCCGTCGTTTCTCAGCCCTCACCGTGTAGCTAGTCTCTAACACACACCAACACATGAGAGATTGGTGAGGTGGTTCATGTGGGTTGTTCAAATGAGTGGTGTGTGTGGGTAAGTGTTTCGGGTGGGAATTGTAACTGAGTGAGAGAGAGATGGGTGTGATCAGAAGATGAAGGAGAGGGAGAGATGAGATGGACGGTCCAGATGCAATCTGGGAGTGAGATGAAGGGCTGAGATTAAAAGGGAAAAATAATTATATTTAAGTGTTGAGTGGAGACATGATCCATATTTTAGGGAGTGTGGGGGATGAGTGACACATGGCACACATCCAAGGGTCCAGATTCGTCAATCACTGCTCACTTATTTTAATATTATTTTAATCAAACTCTCGGCTCGTTCAGTTACTCGAATTCGTTCCCGTGACCATAACTTCGTCGTCGAAACTCCGATTTCGGCATGCCGCCTGTCTACGGATTCGTATCGACGAGACCTACGTAGCGGTCCTTAGCCCTCGCCCATCGGACGTCCCTGGTCAAAAGTCAATATTTGGCCCCTAATATGCCAAATTACCAAAATGCCCCTCGACTTCCGAACATCATAACTTTCTCCTCGAATGTTGGAATCGAACGTGCCACCTGTCTATGAACTCATGACGTCCCGAACTACGTCACGGTGATCGGTCAAAGTCTGTTTGACCGCCCGATCAAAAACTCAACATTTTGCCCACGACCAGGGGCAAAACGGTCATTTTGCACATTTTGTCCGATTTCGCCCTACTAACCACCGATCAACCTCACTAATCAAGATTAGTCACTAATATAATCCCGGAATTCGGGACGGGTCGTTACAGTATATGTATCTTCTTGGGCCATTATCTACCCATTTGCTTCTCCAACTTTTGTAGCAACAAGAATTTCTCTTTTCGCTTCTTCGCTTAGATGGAAATCCCACCATCCAAAAAATTGTCCTATAAATCCTGGTACAATTGCATGAGCAATGGCGTGGTCTGAATTTCCTTGTATTTTACTGGCAAATGAGAACATCATTATGTGTCTCATTTTGTTAAAAACCTGATAGCGTGATTTTCCATCAATGTTCCATTCAACAATTGATTTCCATTATACTGAACCTTTTCACCCATATCATTATCTTCAAATTGAAGATCTACATGGGTTGGCCTAGGATAATTGTTTATTAGGATGGGCGTTCTTGTTACCCTATGTCCTTGTCTTATCTTATTTACATGTCAGTCTATGTTTGATTTAGTAAATTTCTCTTCCAATTTCAGCAACTTGAGCTTCAGTAATCACTAAAACATTTGGCTCCAAAAGTTTAATTGATTTTAGTCTATCAACTAGGGTAGTAAGAAAATTATCATTGTTTTTGTTGACATGTGAGGAAAATGTCTCACATCGGAAAAGCACAACTACAATTTTTACCTTATATGATCATGAGCTACTCCCCGCATTGCTAATTGGTTTTGGGGTGGAACCTCAACTTCTTACATGGTATCGAAGCGGGGTTATCCCACGTGAAGGCTTAACCACCACACGTGTCACATGTACCCATTCAAATCGTCACGTGATAGCTGGAAAATCCGCCACATGTGAGGGGGAATTTTGAGATGTGAGAAAAATGTCTCACATTGGAAAAGCACAACTAAAATTTGTGTTTTATATGATTTTGGGCTACTCCCCTCATTTCCAATTGGTTTTGAGGTGGAACTTCAACTTCTTACATGGTATAAGAGTGGGGTATCCCACGTGAAAGCTTAACCATCACACGTACCCATTCAAATTGTCACGTGATAGGCTAGAAAATCCGCCATATGTGAGGGGGTGTGTTGAGATGTGAGGACAATGTCCCACATCGGAAAAGCACAATTACAATTTGTGTCTTATATGATCTTGGACTACTCCCCCATTGCCAATTAGTTTTGGGGTTGAATCTCAACTTCTTACAGTTTCCTAGCTTGCAATCCTTAATATCAGGTGCAGGTTTAAACATTGGTTGGTCAATTTTTTTCTTTCTTATTTTGTTCAGAATAACTGGAAGATGTGCATGGTTCTCTAGGAGCCCAAATTATAGTTTTAAGAGAATCATTCTTTAATGAATTCCCTATCCTAGATGTTTGTTGTCCTAAAGATTGGAGAAACAAATTTATATAATTATTCTACTGTATCACAGCAGCTACTTTGTTTTTCACTGAGGCTTCTTGTGTTCCATTTGGTACTTCTTTATAGGGAGAAGAAATTGTTTCTTTTGAATTGATCAGGATGGCCTTTTCTGGTAGATGTATCGCTTTTTCTTATTTTCCTTCTCTAGTTGCGTAAGTCTTAAACATATTTTCTAAGGTACTTATGCACTGAGTGTATTCAGGAAACTGGTAATTTTTAGCACACCAATCATACCAAGGGAAAAATCTTGTATTTAATACCTTTTCATCATGAATGTATAGTGGAGTTTTCTCAAAAAAGCTCTTCTTTCTTTGCTATAGCTTCTTTCTAACCATTCTCTATTTTGAGTAATCTTTTGACTCTCATAGTCTAGATTCAACATCTCCCCAAATGAATTCTGGTTGTGGAGGTAGATTTTTAGAATTATACGAATTTCAACCTTATAAGACATATGGTAAATGACACGACCCGTCCCAATCCCCCCGGGATTAACGCAGGATGTGCCATGCTCCCGTCTAACCCACGAGCCACATGAGGTAACACGAAAGCCAGACAAGGGATAATCCGAAATCCTGAGCCCAATTGGCTCCCAGAGTGCGCCATGATCAACCGACGAATGTGAGGTATCGGTCTCTGCCACAGCCCGTATCCACTATCAACCTGAATGGCATTAAAAACCATTAAAAGTTTTGAGTGGACGAAAATAAATAAGTTCATAAAACATTTTACAGAAAAAGACATTTTGGTCCTTCACGTAAAAACAATGCATGCATTCAAAACCATTTCATTTGCAGCATAAGAAAACGTTTAGAAAACCCAAAATCATTTCCTTTCTTAAATCAGTAGGCCTCAGCACAAAACCATGAAACATTGAAATCCGTAAATCCAAATCCAAGTGGGCCACTACCCAAAACCATAAACACAGAAACAGCATTTTACACATCCAATAAATCATGTTTACCAAATACCCATCCTCGGCATCCCAGATGCCTAGCGCCCCAGACGCTTGACGTCCTAGACGTCATATATATCACGGCTAAGCAATGCATGCTGCCTCGGGTCTCTTTGGGTTCATATATCTTGACATCCCACATGTCTGACGTCCTAGACGTCTAATCATAGCAATCATGCTCTTTAGTCACTATACGGTTCGGTCGCTCTGTGTAATGACCCCTCGCACGCAATGCGCCGTGTCTACTCCGATGTCCCAGACATGGAATGAGACCTATCCACATATTGTAACAACCCATCCCGAATTTCAGGATTAGATTAGAGACTAATGAAGGATTAATAAGATTAATCAGTGATTAGTGAGCTAAATCGGACGGACGGGCAAAATGACCGTTTTACCCCTAATCATGGGTAAAATGTTGACTTTTAACTCGGGGAGTCAAACGAACGAGGACCAAAATCGGTGACGTAGATCGGGATGTCACGAGTCTGTAGACAGGCGGCACGTCGAAATTGGACGTCGAACGGAGAAGTTATGGTCACAAGAAGTTCAATTGGACTATGCACGCATTACGAGGCAGAAATTATGTGGCAAATTCTGATTGGGCAGATATTTTTGTTGACAAGACCCACTCCCAATCCCCAGAGATTAAGGACTAAGTCATGCTCCCGTCTAACTTACGCGTGACACGAAGGCTAAACCGACGTCCAACCTCCATGTAACACGTAAGCCGAATAAGGGATTTCCAGATGAACCGTCCACTAGCTCCGTAGATCGTGTGCGTGATGTCTTCATCTCTCTACCCAGAGCTCGCACCACATCAAACCTGGAGGGTATCGAAAACATAATAAGACTGTGAGTGGACAAAAATAAAGGAAAAATTTAGAAAACCGTTTACAAGAAAAGACATTTATGCCCTCCTTTTAAAAAATCAATGCATGCATATAAAACCAGTTCATTTCCGAGATAATCAAAACCATTTATGCAAACCAAAATCATTTCCTTTTCTTAAATCTCGGGCCTTAACCCAAAACCATCAAAAGCCATCTCATCCGGAAATGAACTGGTTTGTATAAATGAAAACCATCATTATTAAATGTCATCAAGTTATCTTCGAAATCCAAAACGCATTTGAAATCCATTTCAACCAATCGAACCTGCTGGATCTATCCAAGTCTTTAAACTCAATCCAGGCTTCAATATAATCCGAGTCTTTAAACTCCCGAGTCTTTAAACTCCCGAGTCTTTAAACTCAATCCGGGTCTTTAAACCCAATTCGGGTCCGCCCCCGTCATAATCATATCCGGGTCTTTAAACCCAATAACCAAATCCAGCAAATCCAATTCAAAACCATTTAAAAAACATTTCCAAATCCATGTCCAAATCCAAATTCGAAATCACCATTTCGAATTCCAAGCCGAATCTGAAATCAGCATCCCGAATCCAAATCCAGAATCATATCCATCGTCCATTTCCAAATCTGAATCAGAAACCATCATTCCATAAGCTAGCATCTGAAATAACCATTCTGAATCCAAATCCAGAAATCCACTTTCAAGCTCCAAAACCGAATCCAGAATCGTCATCCTGAAATCCGATTCCAAAACCCGAAATCTCGTTTATCAAAACCACTTTTCTGAACTGGGCTTCAAGCACGAAATCACTTTTCCGAAATCCATTAGAAATCATTGAAATCACATCATAATTCAAATCCCGAAATCAAATCATCAAAACCATCGTCAAACCATATCAGAAAATCGTATCTCGTAAAACGTGTACTTTTGTAAATATCTCGAAATACGTGCAAAACTGTAAATCATCAAGTTCATAATCATAAACATAGAAATAACGTATAGAAAACATATAAAACATATATGCATGCCTCATAAGTTCGAAAGCAAAGTTCACTCACAGACCATTTACGTCGTCGCCTCGATATGCACGCACTTATGCCGTTCCTGACTAATCCGTTATCACCGGCTTTCCCAAACCTGTCCAAATCCCATAATAAGGTTACTAACTACTTCATTAAGCTTCTACTAAGTCCCCATAATTTTCGCGAATTTTTAGCTATTTTTAAACGAGTTCTAAAACTTTCGAACATCCCAAAACATATCGAAACGATATCTGATCGACTCGAAACTAGTGCCAAAATGTTCGTTACATCGATTACATCATTTCACATGTTGAACACTTCCCTATCGGAGGCAGCACGCGCCCTCATGCGCCACCCAAAGAGGCTGCGTGTGGGAGCCACGCTCAGACACTATTCATCCATGTCCTCTCGCCGAACTGGGTCTAGACCAGTTCGGTTCAGGCCGGTCTAGTTGAACCGGTGCTCACAGTTCACGACCATTCCAGCCTTTTCCAGCCCGATTTCAACCCCTTTTAAACCCTATCCTTCTCTTTAAGCCTTTCCACATGATCGATATCCTCAAAATGGGAAAACCAAGTGAAAACAACATACCTTCAATCCATTGTTGGACCGACCAACCACCACCTCGACGGTTCCCTTGCCTCCGGCCATCCTTTAGCTACCAAGTCATGTTCCTTAGGTCCCTAGCAACCTCAGAAGGATCATTTGATCAGCAAACTCACTCGACATCCACTAAAACCCGATTTTCCATTTTTTAACCCAAAACACGACAGAGACGGTTGTTTAGCTTTTACCTGCGCTGTCGAGCTCCATCGTGGTCAGTGCTGTTAGTTCCTAACCTCCTTTTCACTTTCTCATTCAAGAATCAGGAGCCATAAGCACGTTCGAGGGATTCCAAGAAATTGGTTCTCACAAACACTTCTCTGTCTCTGTTTTTCCTTTGCACCCCACTCTACCTTCTCTCAGTTTTCTTCACTCTCACACACCTTTCACCTCTGGTTTCACTTAGACACACACACACACACACACTTTTTCAGTCCCCCCCCCCTCCCCCTCCTTTCACTTTTGACTAAAACCAAAGACACAAAGCACGACTACACGACCTCCCTTGTTTTTAATCGATCCAAATGGGAGGGAATAGACTGGAACCAACCGGAAAATGGACAGATGTCCCCATCTCTCTGATCTAAGCTGAAAATATCCACTATCTTAAGTACAAGTGTCCTCATCCCAATGATCAGCCCTTAAACAAAATCAAGTAAAAGACCATTTTACCCCTGGCTGTCACATAATTACCGTTTAGCCCCTAAGGCTTTTAGACCAAAATTTGAACCGTCCGACGTCCGATGACAACATGCCGCCAGTCGTTGTACACAGGGGATCAAGATCTACCTAACGATCCTCAAAAATCCTTGACAATTACATGTCATATGAAAAGTCAACCATTTGCTCATTTTCGCCCAAATTACCAAAATACCTTCGAACTTCCGAACATCAT
Source organism: Prinsepia uniflora (assembly GCA_032719365.1). NCBI lineage: Eukaryota > Viridiplantae > Streptophyta > Magnoliopsida > Rosales > Rosaceae > Prinsepia > Prinsepia uniflora. The sequence goes on along the minus strand of CM064865.1, from coordinate 75,901,216 downwards.
AACTTCCTCCTCGAATGTCGGAATCGGACGTGTCACCTGTCTACGAACTCGTGACGTTACGAACTACGTCACAGTCATCGATCAAAGTCCATTTGACAACCTGAACGAAAAGTCAACATTTTTGCCCATTCCAAGGGCAAAATTGTCATTTTGTACCTTCCGTCCTAAAGCACCCAACTAATCACCGATTAACCTCACTAATCCATCATTAACCACTAATCTAATCTCGATTTTCAGGATGGGTCGTTTCATATGTGGGACCCATGAATGAGTGACAAGTGTCACTCATCCTATTGACCATCAACCCTAAAATGTGGATCTCAATTACGATTGGGCCACTTGTATTAAAATATATATATTTTCCACCCACCACTCATCCCAGCCATTCATCTCTACCTTTTCCTGTCATCTCCACCGTCCATCTTTCTTTCTCTCTCATCTGATTATCAGCCATCAACCTTCATCTTCATATTTCCTTCTCCAAAAACTCGATCACCATTTACATCTCACCCTCAAAACGCACGACACAAACACACCACCCCACCATCGTATTGCATCCATACGTTCGTGTGAAAGACTAGTGAGAGACTGAGAGTGACGAGGACGACGTGACGGTGAGGCTGAGCACAGTGGTCCACAACGGAGGTCGGTCGGACCGAAAACCCGTGAGTTTTCAAAATTAGAAGTTTGAGTTTTAGATGTTGTTTTGACTTCCTTTCGATTCTAACACGACCTAGGGACCAGGACGACTCGATGGGGATCAATTTTGAAGGAAATGGGAGGCTGGAAGAACTGGAAACCGAGCTTGAAGGTCAAGCTTACTGTTTGATCATGGGAGGTATGGTTTCGTTTGCTTTTCCCGTGTTTTGAGGTCGTAGATCGATAGGGATTGTTATTTGGAACCTATAGGAACTGAAAGAATGGAAAAAGGATAAAAAAAAATGGAAAGTTTAGAACCCTGAACCAGTCACTCCGGCCCAGACCCGTCTGGTCCGATCGAAACCAGTGAACCGGGTTCGCTGAAGGTAGGGGATGATGAATAGTGTTAGGTGCGTGGGCTTCACGTGCAGCCCCTTTGGGCGACGCATGCGAGCGCGTGGGGGGTATTTTGGGGATGACTTCAACATGACTTGACAGGACCCTTCCCATGAGGAACATTGATAACCGTGTCCGATTCTGCTCTCGCCTGACAAGTCAACTGAAGTTCCAAAATTACCCTCAGCACTTGCTAAACAAGGGATAACCATACATGTGCCCACTCATGCCTCCACTTCTCGATCGGCCTCGATCATCGCGCTACGACCTGAAGGGTCAATAAAAACATAAAAGGTGTGAGTGGACAAAAATATATAAATTTATAAAATATGTTACAAAAAAAAAGACATTTATACCCTCCATGTAAAACCAATGCTTGCATTCGAAAATCACTTAGTTCCACGATCAGAAAACCGCTTACGCAACATCGGAAATCATTTCATATCCAAAACCATAAATCCAGAGCCTCAGCCCAAAACCATGAATTAAAATCAAAAGATGGGAACTCAGTCCAAAAGTCCACAAAATCCAAATCATCCGGGCCACTGTCCAAAATATTTGAAAACCTCGGAATTCAACAGTAAATCACAAGTCAATCAATCTGCTGGATCTCAATCACCGAGTATTTAAACTCAAAACCACATATATCAGGCCTTCCCAGGATATCAACGAGTCTTTAAACTCAAAACACAATCAATAGGCCTCGGGGGATATCACAAAAACTGAGTAATTAAACTCAAAACATATCAATCAAGGGCCCTCCCCCGTCATCAATCAACCGGGTCTTTGAACCCAAAACCAAATCCAGCAATAGTACCGGGTCTTTAAACCCAAAACCAACCTAGTCTGAAATCATATTTTATCAAAATGGGTCTCTTGCCCGAATTCACATTCAAACCCAATGTCACATCATCAAATCATTCTCAAAACATGATATGTGAAAACCAAATAAAATCATCCATTAAAGTATAGCATAAACCATAGTCTCGAAATACGTGCAATTACGTATTGCATATCGAAATACGTGTAAATACAGAAATCGTAATCACCATAAGTATAGAAATCATAAATATAAAGCATAGAAAACAATTATGCACGCATTGAAATTTAGAAAGCAAAGTTCACTCACACACCGTCCAAATTGCCCGCTTCCGAGCTGCACGTTTTTTCGTAATTTCCAAGAATCATTATTCCTATCCAAAGTCATTATCTATGGTCACTAACACTTCAATATATCTCATATAATTTTTCCCAATTTTTTTGGTATTTAAATATGTATTTAAACTATAATATGACACTTCGGACCCTCAAAACTATGTCGAAACGGTGTCCGATCGACTCGAAATCTGTGCCAAAATGTTCGTTAGATCAGAAGGAATAAGTTTCATGTTGACCTCACATAGAGATTGGGTCTCACGCGCCTTCACGCGCTACCACAAGTAGTTGCGCATGGGAACCACGCGCCTGCTACAATGCAGGTACTGTTCATCTTTCTCACTCGAATTCTGTAATACGGGTCTGTTAGCCCGCGTGTTCGACCCGTCCAGAAATCCTTCAATTCTGTATCATTTCTTCCAATTAATTCATCTAACATCATCGTTTAAACCTTAATTAGAGGTCTGTGATTGTAATTACACTAACCCTTACCTTAATCCACTCGATTTGAGCTCAATTTTTCGAAGAACACCCGAGCACTATTCATTCTGCAAAATTCATCAATTCCAATCGTTTGTCTTCAACTGATCCATCCAAAAGCTTCGTGGGACTATTATAAACTTGTTTCCAATGCCAATTGCATCCTTCCACCCCTCCAATTACCCGAACTCAACCTCAAGGTTTCACGAGGCTTGAGGGTTTTGTTCCTGACGAAAACACCCTCGATTTCCTTCGTTTTTTAAGTAGTTTGAGTCGTCTGGGTTCCAGAAAGCTAAATCTAAGCTCAATTGCAGCCATCAACATCCAAAATTTCAAATTCGACTTTGATCACATTGAATTTCAAATAGTTGGATTTCGGGTTTTACAACACCTCTTCCTCTCTGGTTTTTCCTGTTTTTCTTCTCCCTGTCACTCTAAAATCCTCTCAATTGATCCAATTATCCAGTAATTCAAACGGTTGGGCAGTGGACTCATCTTGATCAATCAAGCTCTGTTTTTGTTTTACAATACCCACACACACGGTGCACAACCAATTCAATCTCCACCTCCTGCTAATTAGTGCCACTAATTGGCATAATCAAGTGACAGATGTCACTGAATAAATTAGTGAATCATTAGGTACCGCTGAATCAGCCATTCAACCGTCCAACCCAATTTACCAATTTGCCCCTACATCACATAATTACCAAAATGCCCCTCATAGTTCTAGACCCGTAACTTCCACGTCCGAACTCCGATTGACGCATACCGCCAATCTACGGACTCAGCGTCTCGATACCTACACAACGGTCTTTATGGAAAGTCCAAACAATGTCCCGATCAAAATGTCAACTTTTGGCCCTTATGGCGGCAAAATCGTCATTTTTTTTTTTCAAATTTTTCAAAATTTCCTTTTTTGAATTTTCAGGTCGACACATGAGTTTTAATATATTCGATGTAACGAACATTTTCGGACTAGTTTCGTGTCGATCGGACATCGTCTCGATATAGTTCGGGATGTCCGAAGGTTTAGGATCGAGTTTAAAAATAGTTAAAAATTTGAGAAAATTATGCGGCTTCAATGAGAGGTTAATGAAGTAGTTAGTAACCCCTTAGTGTGATTTGGACATGTTTGGGAGTCCCGGTGAAGGTGATTGTCCTGGGGAGGCTTACGACACGCAAATCGAGGCGATAGTGTAGGACGGTCTGTGAGTGGACCTTGATTTCTAAACTGTGATGTATGCATAAATGTTTTATATGTTTTACATATGTGATTCTATGGTGATGATTTGGATATTAATGATTTACATGATTTCACGCATTTCGAGGCGATTTACGTATTTGTACGTAAATCAAGGTTTATGGTTTTACACACTGATCATACGTGCTTATGGTTTTGATAATGGTTTAATGAAATGGTTTTGGATTTGAAAAGGTAAACTCGAGCATGAGACCCATTTGTTTTGAAAACCCTCGGACTCGAAGTCCATTTTAGTCACGTTATCGGGCTAGGGGCCCTCTTCATTTGTGAACTGATTTCGAATTTGAAAATATGGAATCAGACACGAGACCCATTTGATTTACGACTCTCGAACTTGAAGCCCATTTGATTTAACAAGGCATCGGGCTGGAGGCCCATTTTGTAACGCCCCGGAAATTCTAAAAATGTAATATTGTAAAATATTGAATAAAATAACGTTGTTACCCCTATGATTTGTTTGGTCAATTTGTTGATTTTTTGATTTGAGGGTTGAACGGACGTTGACCGATGACCGTGACGTAGTTCGGGACGTCACGAGTTCATAGACAGGTGGCACGTCCAATTCGGACGAACAGGGTGAAAGTTATGACGTTCGGAAGATCAGGGGCATTATCATAATTTGGACGTTATAGGGAAAAAGTTGACTTTTTGCTTGACATTTGGTTTTCACATGACTCGAAGACCGTTAGGTTCGTCTCGATGCCCCGAGTACAACGACAGGCGGCACGCATGAAACGGACATCGGATGACCGAGTTACGGGTCACGGAAGTTGGAGGGCATTTTGGTAATTATTGCACTGAGGGGTATTTTGGTCTTTTTTGCCCGGCAGTTACTGTAGCACCACCGTGAAAAACAGAGTACACGGCCATGCCGTGGTGTTTTGTGCGTGCAATTGTTTATGGCTTTAGTGGACTGGTGAGTGGGTTTTGTTTAAGCCATTTGAGGCAGTGGGAGACATGTTTGAATGGACTGAAGCCACACAGAGCACGGGCAAGCTTAAAAATTCATATTGGGGTCTGTTTGCGGGAAATAATCTCCCAGCGGAATCAGAATGATTCCCACGAGTTGTCGTCTCATTTCGATCGATTAGCTGAGTAGGGAGTTGAGTGCGATCATTTTGGGGCATCAGTCTGAGGTTGAAGGACTGAGAGTGACTGAGAGAACTGTGAAGAACATTTTCGGGTTTTTGGGGGGAAAAATTCTGAGTTCAATTCCTACGGGTTTTGGGACCAATCCAAACACTGAGGGAGCCTTCTGGGAGTGACAGAAACACGACCGTGCAAGAATTGAAGGGGAATGATCATTGTTTGCTCAGGAACCTGAGTTCCAGTTCAGAGGAAAACAAGTTGGAGGGAAAAATCGAAGATCAAATTGTGAGGCCATTTGAGCGAAACCAAGGGCCGTATTAGTCTTCTGGGAGCAAAAGGAAACCGACCACATCGATTTCGAAGGACGTCACTCACGAATTGGCCAAGAACTGAGTCCCCTGGTTCTGAGAACTGTCGAGCTTGAGGACGACGACTTCCAGGTTAGTTTGGGGTCAATTGGTTAGATGTTTGGGTTCGTCGAGGTTTACTTAAGCTACTGGTGAAGTTAATTTGAAATTGGGGCTAGGTTGGGTGAGTTCCAGAAGTCGACCAGTTCGACTGTTCGAGTCTGGGTTGGATCGATTTAATGTTAGTCGAGGTTAATCATTAATACAGACCTAAAATTAATGGATTAGAAAAGGTGATAGGATTGAAAACGGGAGGAATTGATTGAGAATTGAGGGCTAACTGATCGGGTTGAGCCGCGGGTATCAGACCCGTTTAACAGGCTATTCGGGTGAGGAAGACAGCACTGTAGCTAGGCGCGTGGCCTTCACGCGCAGCCACTTTGGGCGGCGCGTGACGGTGCGTGTGGGGTCATCTCCGCTCACGGTCAACATGAAACTTATTCCTTTCAGTCTAATTAACATTTTACCTTTAGGGTTCGAGTCGATCGGCAGACGTTCAGGATAATTTCGGGAGTTCGGGAGTTCGGAAGTTTAGGTCCTTAAGGTTTATTTCGTCGAAAAATCCAGAAAAATTAGGGAAAATCATACGAGTTATTTGAGGATGATTGTAACCCTCCTTGTACGTTTTTACAGGCCCGGACATTTCCGAAGCTACTGAGGAGCGCACGGGGCGCGGTTGACGCGTCCTAAAAGCGTGAGTTGACTTTTGGTTTCCAAACTGTGCATGCATGACTATTTTACTTAATTATCTTGTGTTTTCACTCATGATAATATGATGATAAATATGCTATTTCGGTTTTACGTGGTTTCACGCTTTTCGGGTTAAATATCGTATTTCACGTATTTCGAGGTTACGATTTTCGCCTATGCATGAATGATGTTTTAATGAAGTATTTGGATATGATTATGCATGTTACGCATTTATGATGTTTTGATTATATTTGTGAAGTGACTTTCGGGAATTGCATGTTTCGGGATTGCACGTGAATTCGGACATAAGTCCTATTTTGATAAGTTATGATTTCGGAATGATTTCTTTGGGAAAATGGATCATGATGAATAGTGTCTATAAATGGTTTTGGGTTTAAAGACCCGGTTGATTGTTGGATCTGGTTTTGGGTTTAAAGACCCGGTTAATTGATGACGGGGGCGGGCCCGGTAAATTGAGTTTAAAGACTCGGTTATTGTGATACCCCTGAGGCCTATTGATTATGCTTTGAGTTTAAAGACTCGTTGATATCCCGGGAAGGCCTGATATTGAGTTTAAAGACTCGGATAGATCCAACGGCTTACTTGTGATTATTGATTCACTTTTACTTGATTTGTTTAATTGACGTTCAAATGACGATTTCTGGATTTCGGTAATATTATATTGTTTTACATGAGTTATGATAGTTTTCTGTAGTGTTTTCCATATTTTTTGGAAAAAGTAATTTCGAATGTTTAATACACGATTTTCGAATATTTGGTTATGCATGCGTGTTATAAAACTGGAGGGCGAACCCCGATTTCCTTAAACTATTTTTTGTTAACCTTTGTTTCGGTCCACTCACACTTTGTCGTTTTAACTACCCTCCAGGTCGTGGTACAAGTTCGGGGGCTAGCGCTGAGGCAGGGGCAGAGGCATACAGTTTTTCGTTGCGGAGTAGTTAGTTCACAGAGTAGGATTTGTTCTTTAACTTGTTTTATAATATTGTGCTCTGTGAAACTAAGGATTTGAGGTCCAGTTGGTTGTATTTGTTTAATCTCCCTGGTCTGACAATGGGTGTGTTGTAATATTGTTTGGTTTTCCGGTCTTTTGGATTCGATTGTCAGACGGGAGCAGGATGCTTCCCAATTATCAAGGTGATAATCGGGGTGGGTCCTGTCATTTGGTATCAGAGCATAGGTTTACAATTCGTGTCTGGCACTTGGGTGTGCCTCGATTATTGTACTAACTTATGCCTCTTTCAGAAAAGGACGATCGGCCATGCCTCCGCGACGTGAACCCCCTCCATGACCTGATAGTGATGCCGAGAGTGCTTCGATTGAGCGAGCCCAGCGTCTTGGGGCTATGGTGTTTAGTGGTGGTGCGGATCCCGAGGATGCTCACCGTTGGATTTCTCGGTTTGAGCGGATTTTCGCTGTGATGCACTTCCCTCCTGAGGAGCGAGTTGTGTTGGCCACATTTTTGCTTGATGGATCTGCTTATGAGTGGTGGTATACTCTAGAGTTGTCGGGTTGGGATGCCCGCACAGTGACTTGGGAGACCTTTCGTGAACGGTTTCTGGATCAGTATTATCCCCGTTCATTCCGTGATGCTAGGGAGACCGAGTTTCTGCAGCTCCAACAGGGGAGCATGTCGGTAGCTGAGTATGAGCAGAAATTTCAGATACTAGCCCGTTTTGCTCCTACCTTTGTGTCTACTGAGACTGAGAAATGTCGTAGGTTTGAGCTTGGCCTACGGGGTGAAATACGGGCCATTGTGACGGCCGGAGCTTTTACTACTCTCAGGGAGTTGTCAGATGCCGCAGTACGGGTTGAGGCTAGTCTCCCGACACGTCCACAGTACTCTGGCGGTGGACAACGTCGAGAGCGTTCATATCCTGGATCGTATGGTCAGAGAGCCCCGAAGAAGGGACGTTATGGTGGAGCCTCATCTGCAGGCAATGATCGTTATGGCAGGCTTGGTAACTTTCAGAGTCCTGGATTCAGAGCGCCTAGGGAACAGACTGCTCCGTAGGCGAGCGCGACTTCGGTTGCTTCCACAGGACAGCAGAGTGGTGGTTTTGCTCGAGATGCTTCCAGTGTTATCTGTTTCTTCTGTGGCGAGCGGGGCCACTATCGGAGGGAGTGTCCATCTTTGCCACAGGGTGGTGGCGCAGGTCGGGGTACAGCAGAGCAGGGACGGAACACAGCTTCAGTTTCTGGGACCGGGAGTACTAGAGGAGGTGGTGCTGGAGCGACTAGTGGACAGAGGGGCCGGGGCCGTGGGCGAGCAGCAGGACCACAGGCCCGAGTTTTTTCTGTTACGCAGCAGGAGGCCAGGGCAGCACCTGGTGTTGTGACAGGTACACTCACGATCTTTGGACATGATGTTTGTGCTTTAATTGATCCTGGAGCTACTCATTCGTTTATATCGCTGGATTGTGAGTTGTTGGCGGGTAGAGAGGTGTCCGCACTGGACGGTGACTTGGGTGTGAGTACGCCCACATGAGATGTATTTGTGGTAAATCAAGTGTTGCGAGAGTGTCCCGTGATGGTCGGTGACGTTGGTTTGGTAGCAGACTTGATACTCCTGGACTTGCACGACTTTGATGTCATTCTGGGGATGGATTGGTTGACGCTCCATCATGCTTCTATCGAGTGTGTCGATAAAAAGGTTACTTTTCGGAGTCCATGGTTACCTGAAACCACTTTTTAGGGAATTCAGCGAGCCACTCATGTCGGAGTGATTTCAGCCCTGAAGGCAAGTAAGTTGTTGAGGAAAAGGTGCCAGGGATACTTAGCTCAAGTAATGGACGCACGTACTGCACCATTGAGAGTGGAGGATATACCGATAGTACGGGAGTTCCCGGATGTCTTTCCGGAGGATCTACCAGGATTGCCACCTCATCGAGATGTCGAGTTCACTGTTGATCTTGTTCCAGGTACGCAACCGATATCTCAGACTCCGTATCGTATGGCGCCAGCTGAGTTGAAAGAACTGAAGGCGCAGTTGCAAGAATTACTGGAGTTGGGGTTTATTAGACCGAGTGTATCCCCCTGGGGAGCCCCAGTGTTGTTTGTGCGGAAAAATGATGGGAGTTTGAGACTCTGCATCGATTACAGGCAACTGAATAAAGTAACAGTCAGGAACAAATACCCGTTGCCTCGGATCGATGACTTGTTCGATCAGCTGCGAGGAGCGCAGTACTTCTCCAAAATCGATCTTCGTTCTGGGTATCATCAGTTGCGGGTTAAGGATGAGGATGTACCCAAGACAGCCTTTAGAACCCGATATGGTCATTATGAGTTCCTTGTGATGCCTTTTGGTTTGACCAACGCACCCGCAACGTTTATGGAATTGATGAACCAAGTGTTGCAGCCATACTTAGATCACTTTGTCATCATGTTCATTGACGATATTCTAGTTTACTCGAAGAGTGCGGAAGCGCACGAGGAGCACTTAAGGATGGTGCTAGGTACCTTGAGGGAAAATCAGTTGTATGCGAAGCTCAGCAAGTGTCAGTTTTGGTTGACGAGTGTGAGTTTCTTGGGGCATGTGATCTCAACTGACGGAATCAGTGTGGACTCTCAGAAAATTGAGGCAGTGGCAAAGTGGGAACAACCGAAGACCGTCACTGAAGTCAGAAGTTTCTTGGGTTTGGCTGGCTATTACAAGAGGTTTGTAGAGGGTTTCTCTACCATTGATGCCCCGTTGACACGACTGACGCGGAAGGTAGTCCAGTTTGGCTGGGATGACGATTGTGAGCGTAGTTTTCGGGAGTTGAAGGAAAGGTTGACATCTGCTCCTATACTGACCCTTCCAGACGACAGTGGGGAATTTAAGGTGTGCAGTGATGCATCCTTACAGGGATTGGGATGTGTGCTAATGCAGCATGGGAAAGTGATTGCCTATGCTTCGCGCCAGTTGAAGCCGCATGAGCGCAATTATCCTACGCACGACTTGGAGTTAGTTGTTCTTGTGTATGCGCTGAAAATTTGGAGACATCACTTGTATGGTGCGACTTGCAGACTGTTCACGGATCACAAGAGCATGAAATACTTGTTCACCCAAAAGGACTTAAATGTAAGGCAACGACGATGGCTGGAGCTAATTAAGGATTATGATTGCACGATCGAGTACCACCCTGGAAAAGCCAATGTTGTGGCTGATGCTCTAAGCCGGAAGTCAACGCATTCTGTAGCACACCTACGGACGGTTCATTTGCCACTCTTGGTTGAACTCTGTAAGACTAGCATTGATTTGGGACTGGATAGCCAAGGTGTCTTGTTGGTTAATTTTCATGTGAGACCACTCCTAATCGATCGGATCGTTGAGGCCCAATCTCAAGATCCTGTCTCGTGTGTACTTCGGATTGAAGTGGAAGCTGGTGAACGGCTAGATTTCACAGTCAGGGAGGATGGAGCTTTGCTAAAAGAAGGACGGTTGTGCGTGCCCGACGTTGAGGCACTGAAGAAGGAGATCTTGGACGAGGCTCATAGTTCGGCCTACGCGATGCATCCTGGTGGGACCAAGATGTATCGTACATTACGAGAACACTATTGGTGGCCGGGTATGAAACGAGAGATTGCCGAGTTTGTCAGCAGGTGTCTGATTTGTCAGCAAGTGAAGGTTGAGAGACAACGACCTTATGGAGCCTTGCAACCACTACCTGTCCCGGAATGGAAGTGGGATCACATAACGATGGATTTTGTGTTTGGACCTCCTAGGACACCCAGAGGTCACGATGGAGTTTGGGTGATTGTGGACAGACTTACAAAATCAGCTCATTTCTTGCCGGTGCGAGAGAACTTCAGGATGACACAGTTGGCTCAGTTGTTTATCGATGAGATCATCCGTTTGCACGGTACTCCAGAATCCATAGTTTCTGACAGAGACCCGAGGTTTACTTCTCGGTTTTGGAAGAGTCTACAGGAAGCCTTTGGGGCGAAACTTCGTTTCAGTACTGCGTTTCATCCTCAGACTGATGGCCAGTCTGAGCGGACCATCCAGATATTGGAGGATATGATGAGAGCTTGCGTTTTGCAATTTCAAGGCACTTGGGAATCACACCTAGCCTTGATGGAATTTGCCTATAATAACAGCTATCAGGCGAGCAACGGACGGCAGTGTAGAACCCCGTTGTGTTGGACGGATGTGGGTGAAAGGAAATTGACTAAATCCGAGTTGGTGGAATTGACAACAGAGAAGGTAAAACTCATCAGAGATAGGCTCAAGGCAGCCCAAGATAGACAAAAGAGCTATGTGGACCATCAGATTCGAGATCTTGAGTTTGCGGTCGGAGATCGGGTATTTCTGAAATTGTCCCTTGGAAAGGTGTAGTGAGATTTGGCAGGCGAGGAAAGTTGAGCCCTCGTTTTGTTGGACCGTATGAGATTACTGAGAGGATTGGCCAGGTTGCCTACAGGTTAGCACTACCGCCAGAACTTTCGAAGGTCCATGATGTTTTCCACGTATCGATGCTACGGAAATATGTGTTTGGTGCATCTCATGTACTGGAGGAACAACCTATTGAACTCCGAGAGGACTTGAGTTTTGAAGTACAGCCGGTACAAATTTTGGACCGAAAGGATAAGGTACTACGACGGAAGACCGTTCTTCTGGTAAAGGTTCTCTGGAGGAACCAGATTGTGGAGGAAGCCACATGGGAACCCGAGGCGCAGATGCGAGAACAGTTCCCCTATTTGTTTCCTTGAAATTTCGGGACGAAATTTCTTAAGGGGGGAAGATTGTAACGCCCCGGAAATTCGAAAAATGTAATATTGTAAAATATTGAATAAAATGACGTTGTTACCCCTATGATTCGTTTGGTCAATTTGTTGACTTTTTTATTGGAGGGTCGAACGGACGTTGACCAATGACCGTGACGTAGTTCGGGACGTCACGAGTTCATAGACAAGTGGCACGTCCAATTCGGACGAACAGGGTGAAAGTTATGACGTTCAGAAGATCAGGGGCATTATCGTAATTTGGATGTTATAGGGAAAAAGTTGACTTTTTGTTTAACATTTGGTTTTCACATGACTCGAAGACCGTTAGGTTCGTCTCGATGCCCCGAGTACAACGACAGGTGGCACGCATGAAACGGACATCGGATGACCGAGTTACGGGTCACGGAAGTTGGAGGGCATTTTGGTAATTATTGCACTGAGGGGTATTTTGGTCTTTTTTGCACGGCGGTTACTGTAGCACCACCATGAAAAACAGAGTACACGGCCATGCCGTGGTGTTTTGTGCGTGCAATTGTTTATGGCTTTAGTGGACTGGTGAGTGGGTTTTGTTTAAGCCATTTGAGGCAGTGGGAGACATGTTTGAACGGACTGAAGCCACACAGAGCACGGGCAAGCTTAAAAATTCATATTGGGGTCTGTTTGCGGGAAACAATCTCCCAGCGGAATCAGAATGATTCCCACGAGTTGTCGTCTCATTTCGATCGATTAGTTAAGTAGGGAGTTGAGTGCGATCATTTTGGGGCATCAGTCTGAGGTTGAGGGACTGAGAGTGACTGAGAGAACTGTGAAGAACATTTTCGGGTTTTGGGGGGAAAAATTCTGAGTTCAATTCCTACGGGTTTTGGGACCAATCCAAACACTGAGGGAGCCTTCTGGGAGTGACAGAAACACGACCGTGCAAGAATTGAAGGGGAATGATCATTGTTTGCTCAGGAACCTGAGTTCCAGTTCAGAGGAAAACCAGTTGGAGGGAAAAATCGAAGATCAAATTGTGAGGCCATTTGAGCGAAACCAAGGGCCGTATTAGTCTTCTGGGAGCAAAAGGAAACCGACCACATCGATTTCGAAGGACGTCACTCACGAATTGGCCAAGAACTGAGTCCCCTGGTTTTGAGAACTGTCGAGCTTAAGGACGACGACTTCCAGGTTAGTTTGGGGTCAATTGGTTGGATGTTTGGGTTCGTCGAGGTTTACTTAAGCTACTGGTGAAGTTAATTTGAAAATGGCGCTAGGTTGGGTGAGTTCCAGAAGTCGACCAGTTTGACTGTTCGAGTCTGGGTTGGACGATTTAATGTTAGTCGAGGTTAATCGTTAATACAGACCTAAAATTAATGGATTAGAGAAGGTGATAGGATTGAAAATGGGAGGAATTGATTGAGAATTGAGGGCTAACTGATCGGGTTGAGCCGCGGGTATCAGACCCGTTTAACAGGCTATTCGGGTGAGGAAGACAGCACTGTAGCTGGGCGTGTGGCCTTCACGCGCATCCACTTTGAGCGGCGCGTGATGGCGCGTGTGGGGTCATCTCCAGTCACGGTCAACATGAAACTTATTCCTTTCAGTCTAATTAACATTTTACCTTTAGGGTTCGAGTCGATCGGGAGTCGTTCGGGATAATTTCGGGAGTTCGGAAGTTTAGGTCCTTAAGGTTTATTTCGTCGAAAAATCCTGCAAAATTAGGGAAAATCATACGAGTTATTTGAGGATGATTGTAACCCTCCTTGTACGTTTTTACAGGCCCGGACATTTCCGAAGCTACTGAGGAGCGCACGGGGCGAGATTGACGCGTCCTAAAAGCGTGAGTGGACTTTTGGTTTCCAAACTGTGCATGCTTGACTATTTTACTTAATTATCTTGTGTTTTCACTCATGATTATATGATGATAAATATGCTATTTCGGTTTTACGTGGTTTCACGCTTTTCGAGTTAAATATCGTATTTCACGTATTTCGAGGTTACAGTTTTCGCCTATGCCTGAATGATGTTTTGATGAAGTATTTGGATATGATTATGCATGTTACGCATTTATGATGTTTTGATTATATTTGTGAAGTGACTTTCGGGAATTGCATGTTTCGGGATTGCACGTGAATTCGGACATAAGTCCTATTTTGATAAGTTATGATTTCGGAATGATTTCTTTGGGAAAATGGATCATGATGAATAGTGTCTATAAATAGTTTTGGGTTTAAAGACCCGGTTGATTGTTGGATCTGGTTTTGGGTTTAAAGACCCGGTTAATTGATGACGGGGGCGGGCCCGGTAAATTGAGTTTAAAGACTCGTGAGTTTAAAGACTCGGTTATTGTGATACCCCCGAGGCCTATTGATTATGCTTTGAGTTTAAAGACTTGTTGATATCCCGGGAAGGCCTGATATTGAGTTTAAAGACTCGGATGGATCCAACGGCTTACTTGTGATTATTGATTCACTTTTACTTGATTTTCTTAATTGACGTTCAAATGACGATTTCTGGATTTCGGTAATATTATATTGTTTTATATGAGCTATGATAGTTTTCTGTAGTGTTTTCCATATGTTTCGGAAAAAGTAATTTCGAATGTTTAATACACGGTTTTCGAATATTTGGTTATGCATGCGTGTTATAAAACTGGAGGGCGAACCCTGATTTCCTTAAACTATTTTCTGTTAACCTTTGTTTCGGTCCACTCACACTTTGTTGTTTTAACTACCCTCCAGGTCATGGTACAAGTTCGGGGGCTAGCGCCGAGGCAGGGGCAGAGGCATAAAGTTTTCCGTTGCGGAGTAGTTAGTTCATAGAGTAGGATTTGTTCTTTAACTTGTTTTGTAATATTGTGCTCTGTGAAACTAAGGACTTGAGGTCCAGTCGGTTGTATTTGTTTAATCTCCCTGGTCTGACAATGGGTGTGTTGTAATATTGTTTGGTTTTCCGGTCTTTTGGATTCGATTGTCAGACGGGAGCAGGATGCTTCCCGATTATCAAGGTGATAATCGGGGTGGGTCCTGTCACATTTAGTTTATGAAATCGGGCACAAGGCCCAGTTGGTTTACGAATCGGGCCGGAGGCCCAGTTGGTTTGCAAAATCGGGCGTGAGGCCCAGTTGGTTTATGAATTCGGGCTTGGGGCCCAGTTACGGTTTACGATTGTGATTTCGGGTCGGGGACCCATAAATGGATTTCTGGTTCATGACGGTTTATGGGGATCGGGCATGAACCTTTGAAAGATTTTGAGAATTATTTTAAAATGGGTTTTCATATACCATCCTTATATAGTTATGGATTTTCTCCTCCGGGGAGGGTCGTTGGTCTAGGTGGACCCCGGAGTAGTCACAGAGCACTAACTGAGTGGAGTCGCCCCCGTTGGGTACCTTACTCTCAGGTAGGATATTATGAATTATAACCCCACAGGGAGGGTCATTGATCTGCGGACATTTACTTGGGTGGACCCTGGGGAGACTTGAGATTTGAGACCCCGGGTAGCCCGCGCGTAGCTTTAGAAACCGTGACAGGATTGGTTATATGATATATGATAAACATGATTTCTTGGATATACGAAATTGTGTTTTGTGAATAATAAATGGATTTGGGCTGAGTTCCCACATATGGTTACTATGTTATGGATTTGTATAAATGGTTTTGGGCAGGGGCCCGTGTGACTTGAATTTACGGAACTTGGGGCTGAGACCCTAATAAAGGTTGTTGAACATATGTGGTTTGATAAAATGGTTTTCCTATGCATGCATGTTTTTTAGTGAAGGGCATAAATGTCTTTATGAAATATGTTTTTATGAACTCATTTATTTTCGTCCACTCACAGTTTTCGTTGTTTTTAAAGGGTCACAGATGCGGACTGTAGTAAAGACCGAGACATCAGACTCATCAACCGGATCCTGGCGCGCTCTGGAAGCTGGACAGGCTGAAGGTTGAAATTTTCCCTGGTCTGACACTTCGTGTCAGAAGGGATCATGACACATCTCGTGTTAATCTCAAGGGGATTGGGATGGGTCATGATATATATCCTCATCTCATGATGATACATGGGAAACACCCTTTTTAAAACCATTTCAAACATCTCAAAATATCTCAAAGGGGCCATGCCCGAAATTTCCATAAATCCAGAAATCCAAGTACGCAAATCCAAATCCATTTTAGGGTCCCCGACCCGGAATCATATTCATAAACCACAAATGGGACTCATGCCCGATATCAGAACCAACTGGGCCCCCGACTTGATAATTTAACTCAAATGGGTCCCGACCCGATTCTGCATTAAATCAAATGGACTCTAAGTCCAATAGTTTCCAAATCAAAAGGGTCTCATGCTCGAGTTCATCTTTCCAAATCCATAAACATTAAACCATTATTGAAAATGTAAGCACATACAAATTCAACATAAAACCATACGTCTCGAAATACGTGCAAACACGTAAATCATAAATACCACAAATATATGTATTCAAGGCATTCAAAACATAGATATAAAACATATAAAACAGTTATGCATGCAACATAATTTAGAAAACAAAAGTCTACTCACAGATCGTCGTAGCTACCACCTCGATATGCGCGCCATAAGCCTTCCGAGGCTAATCACCATCACCGAAACCTCCATACATGTCCAACCATACCCGAAGGTCACTAATTACCTATAAAAGTCTATAGGATAAAACCCTAAAACTCCTGGATAAGTCAAAGAGTCTCGAACACGTTTCCCAAAGTGAAAACCTTGATTTGACCCACTTAACGATCTCCAATCGACCTAAAATCACCACCATTGGATTCGAATCGTCGAAACCCTTAAAATGACATTGAGCCCAACTTGAAATTCAAGCCCCACGCGCCTGGTCAACGCTCAGTCAACGCATGAACAATACCTGCTGACGTCAGCATTGATAGTTGTCAGATCTGACACCTGTTAGATTCTGACAGTGCCACATGTCAAGCCCCCATTGGTCCCCTGTCTGACATGTCAGGCTGACATTGTCAGACCTGACATGATGACGTCATGTCATCGTCTTCCTCGCGATGAGTCCTGCAACCGGGTCGTACAGTACCTGTAACCCGACCCGGTTCCCATTTCCACATTTCTAGCTCAAATTCAATCTCGTTGATCCCTAAAGCTTCGTCTAAGTGTCCTTAATGGATCTATGAACCTAAAAACATGAAATTGAAACTAGGTTTATACCTTTGGATCGAGAAACAGCAACCCAAGTTCCACCTTCGATTCTCCCAGTTCCCAGCCACCGTTGCTCATGGTTCCAAGCCCAAACAACTCGTACAGCTCCCAAAAACAAATTCCAAACGTTAGAATTGACTAAAAAACCCTCAAAACCAAACTTTCAATTTTCGAACGTAAAACTTATCGTTTCTGTTTTCCAGCCACCGTCCACGACGGTCCGCTCCGATAACCTCATCTTCATCGACTCACTCTCCTCTTACACTCTCATTCACACACTAACCACTATTAATGAGGATTGAAGGGTGTTATATAGGAAGGGGTTCACGGGGTCAAGATGGTTCCACAGATTTTGGGAGAGAACGGGAGAGATGATCGATGACGGTGAGGGAAAATATCCTACCGTTTTGGGGTTTTGGGCCAATCAGATAGGTGACACTTGTCACGCTTCTGGTGGTCCTTCTAGACTTTTCCACCAACCAAATCCTGCCACATGTCATGATGTCTCGGTTTGCATGCATAGTACCTTAAATCTTCTTAGACCCGCATATTTCCCGTCGAACGTCCCATTTCGATGTACCACTTGTCTACGGACTCGTAACGTCCCAATCTATGTCACGGTCACCAGTTAAAGTCCGTTTGACCACCCGTTTCAAATGTCAACTTTTCGCCAAATTTCAGGGGCAAAATCGTCATTTTTACATCATCCGTCCGCGATGCTTCGACTTATCCCCGATCAGTTCCGCTAATCCACGATTATTCAATCCCGAAATTCGGGACGGATCCTTATAATAAACTTGCTCCTGGGTTTTTCTAAGGCCATCAAGGATGGTTTTTTTGTGATCTTACTCGTAAGATCTTGATTATGCTATAGTTTTCCTAAAGTAATTTTTTTCTTAAAGGTGTTTAGCGCATTTTGTAATGCCCCGGAACTTCGAGAGAAGTAAAAATATCAATTTTGCCCCTAAAAAGTCAAATAGTTGACTTTTTGCTATGAACATCTTTTGGAAATCTCGAGAAGACAGTTACGAAGGTCTAAGGATCCTTAAGGGTATGCCAAAATCGGAGATCGTGTGAGATTGTTTTGGGTCAAAACCCTTAAGGGTATTTTGGTAATTTTTACATAAAGGGCAATTTGATCATTTCACAAATTCACATGTGAATTATTGTGCCTAAAATAGTCCAGCACCTTCTCTCCTTTTGGAGGGAGGTCAGGGGAAAGTGTCGGAACTAGGAAAAATGGAGAAAATAAGGAGAGAAATGATCATGGAGGGAGGACAGAGTGATACGCTTAAACTACGCATTTAAATAAACATGTAATTCAAGTATATACAATTTAAACTTTTTTTGTGTAGATGTAGTATTGGTAAATAGGAATTGTTCTTAATCAGGAAAATTAGACAACATTAAATCATGGTTAGTGAAAAATAATAATAAATAATCAAAGAATAAAATAATAAATGAATCAAAGAATTAAAGAATAAAATGGGAGGTTTTGAAAAGAGTTGTAGCTGAAACTACATTTTACATAAATTAAGAATTGAAATGCAAATGTTCATACTAACTAGAATTTACAAACCATAGATTAGTTTCATAGACAAAATCGACATTTATACGTAAGTAAATTCAAATTAACAATCACATTATTTAAATTACTCCTACAAAAGACTTTCATCAAACACAAATTTTACCAAAACTCTATCATTTTGCACATGTTGAACCAATCACGAAATCTTACCACAATTACTTCAATTACCAAAATACGTTTTTCAATATTATAAATGCACCAACGGCGGCCGACACTTACAATATAATTCACCTTAAATTTTTTATTAAATGCGCAGACAACAATAAAAATTAAATTTTTTCAATCATATTCTAAATGCACCGACAACGATCGACATTTAGCGTAGAATTGAAATTTAAGCACTAAAATGTACAAAATAACTAAAATTCATGAAGTAAAACACATGAAGATTGCATTCATATTTACAAATGCTAGAAAGAAAATACCAACACGTATATTGAATTATAAGTAAAACCAAAACGATAACAAAAGTTTAAGTAGAAAAAGATGGTTTTTCACAAGGATTCCCGACAACAGACATAACCTTGTGAAGATGAAGGAAAAAATACGAGGAATTCGGTCTTAAAAACTCTTGAATTGCCTTAGAATTACCTAGTCTTAAATTTTTCTTAAGCAAAACATAAAAATGTATACAAAGAAAAGTTTAAGAAAATCTAAGAAAAAGTAAAGAAAATCTAGAAGAAAATAACGAAAAGAAACTAAAAGAAAGAGAGTAAAAGAAAGAAAGATGAGGCCCCAAACAATGAGAATCGTCTCTCTATTTATAGAGAAGGTGTCTCAATGAAATCTAAAAACAAAAACAATAAAAATTTACATGGAGGAAATAACGAAAAGCTAATTTTGGGTTGGAAAATCTTCTGGAAATCAGTGTTGGAACTCAGTAGCTGGCTATAGAGTAGATGGGTCAGCTTTTAGCGTGCCCCTGCTGAAGGTAGTTGGCTGATTCAACGCGTCAGGCACTGAGGAAGGCGTGGAGTTCGTCGGGTAGGTGGGCAAGTGCAGCGGGCCAAACGGATTGCAGGCGCAGGGTATGGCCTTTTGAATTCGGTAGGCATGAGCCGAACCATAGATGGGATATTTGGTAAGCGCTGGTCGAACGCGTCACTGGGCTGGAGAAGGAATTGGGATGATGCTGGGCCAGACGACTGGGCTGTTGGACTAGTTTTTCTAGGCTTGAGCTGTCTGATTTGGATTTTGGGTTGCAATTAAATGGTCTGCCTTATTTCGTCTATAACTTCTTCGTTAATATTTCAATTGAGACGATTCTTTCGCCCAAATGCCCAGAATTCCAAGATTGATTTATTTTTGCAAATTTCTCACAAACTAAATTATTTTCTCTAATTGTTTGACATTTTTATATTAAAAGATAAGTATAAAGGGTATAAAATAAATATCAATTAAAGAACTATCATGGAGTAAGCAAAAAATGAGAGGATAGATTGAGGAAAGAGGGGTAAGTAACTTGAGGGAGGTAAGGAAGTCCCTGGGCGTAGCCATGATCCAAAACCAGTGAAGGGTTATGTATGGCCGCAAAGATTTGGGGCCATTTCGAAGGTTTTTAGTGTAAGCCGAGACTTGAGGAATTTGTGAGCGCTCATGTGATCATTTTAAGCCAAGAAAATGGGAGGTTGGACTCGATAACGCTGCTAGGCAGCAAGGGAAGCCATGGCCGATAACTTGGGATTTTTAGACACGGTCCTTGAGGTAAGTTTTTCCAGTTTAACAGTTATAGGCTTCATTCTCGAATCATTTAGAATGTTTTTGATGTGTAATCGTGGATAAAAGGACTAAAATTGGTCGAGTTGGAACAGGGTCGGGTCGCAGGGTGGGGCGACCCGAAAAACTAGATAATCAGGTGAAGGAGACGACATTGTAGCTAGACGTGTGAGCTTCACACGGAGTAGCATGAGGTGGCGTGTGCGGGTGCGGGTGCGTGCAGACTTATTGGGCCGACCGATCAACACGAAAAATATTCCTCTATTTATTCTGAATTTAATGGTATAAAGTTTGAGGAATTTGGACACCAATTGAGTATAGTTTCAAGATTTAATATATATTATTATACTTTAAATCCAAAATTTAATTGGGAAAATTATGGTAACTAAGCCTAGAGCTTAGGAGGATGTTAATGAATATTACCAACAACCCTTGATGAATACGAAATAATAATGTTATGAATAAATGGATTATATGTCACGACCCGGCCCATCTAACACAATATTGTCCGTTTTGGGCCCAGCCCTCACGGTTTTGTTTTCGGGAGCTCACGGTGCAACTTCCCAGGGGGTCACCCATCCGGAATTGCACCAGCCTCAACTCGCTTAACTTTGGGGTTCCAATCCCCCCAAAGCCACTGAGCTCCCAAAAGGCCTTGTGTTAGATAGATACGTGCCCACACATATAAGGCACTTCACCTTTCCCTCCCCGAGCGATGTGGGATCGTTCACCGATCTTACCTTTCCAAGCTCACGGGTCTTGCTCACCGTTGTTACATTATATGATCAATTGTAGGGAGTAAAATGACCTAAGGATGACTATTGAATTGTGATATTATGTTATAAATTCAATATTTGTTTTAAGCTATATGGATGAATATGTGATGCTTGTGTGAGATGAAGGGTATAGAAATATGCTGACTTACTATACAAGAATAAATGATAAAAGTTTGATTTTCCTTAAGATTACTTATGCATATTGGTTATATGGCATGGTGCTGTAATTTTAGGATTGGTGAAAGAATAATATGGTTAAAGTTATATATTGGAATGAATATAACAACTTGGAAATTAGACTTGTAATGATGGGAATGTGATGACATAATAACCTTATGATGTTATGAAGAAATAACAAGTAATATCCATGATACAATATTAGTATGATCCATAATGATAATAATATTAATAGTAAATTATTCGCCTTGTCAGGGAAGTAGGTCGGACGTGAACGGTAACCCCACAAGGACGAATTAGGTTTGGTTAATTTAATAAAATTTGGTTGAGATTAAAGTTAGTGATACCCCTTATCTAACCCGAGTTGTTAGACGGGAGTATGACCGGTCCGATTTGTTCACAAAATTCGGGGACGGGTCCTGTAACATTTGGCCTGGAAGAATCAACACTTCTTCATCCTACGCTTAGCCGAGTTAACCTATCATTATCAAATGTATTTCTACATCCCCATCATCATATTGACTAATACGGCTAGGTTCCCTATTTTGGATAGGTTGAGGAATTACATCCCGCAATCTCCATATTTCGGGTAGAGTCACTTCATTCCACTCAATCATCTTGGGTACCACAATGTGTGCTTTCCCTAAATTAGCTTGGAACAAAACTCTGTATGTCCATTATTTTGGCACAAAGTGCAATGTTATTCATAACCTTGTATGAAATTCGATAAATCAATGCAAGGTACTATGATCCAGGGTCCATATCGTACCCTTGAGTATCCACACGTATGGTTAGGGTCTTTAAGACTCCAAGGTCGGATAATGACACTAAAAAATTTGGATAACAATTAAAGTGAATTGGCCCTTTGCTTAAAGAAGACTGTAGTAATCCTAGCATAAAATTAACAAAGTTTTTATGATGTTTATCTCATAGACAGAGTAACTTTGAGGTGTTTAGCCCTATTTTGGTTAACGGTTTCACCACTATTTGCATTAGACCAATATGCAAATAGTTGTGACCTTTTGCATATGTTGATTTATCTATTGTTGAGAAAGTAACTAAAGATCTGCACTAACATCAATGACAAAAATGGTTTTTTTTCAACCATTTTAAAAGCATAATCTGACTTGAACTCAAATGTTCCTTTTTGATAAATATCACAAGTTGGAACCTTTGGAAACTTTGGAATACTCCAATTTTTTAAATCCTTTTTTATATTCAGAATAGTTAATTCTTCAACATTCTTAACCCTCATTACTCTAGCACCATCAATGTTATTAGAACTGCTACTGCTACCTACAGTTTTCTTACTCAAAGATCTAAGTAAACTAGCCATTAGAAGATAGTTTCTCTACTTCTCTATTGCCTAAGTGAAGTATTGATAAACTTATCACCTACGCTTTACTATGGCTTCACACGACAATCCAGCCCGTTGACGATCTCTTCCTTACTTTAGTGAAAAGTTATTGTAGAGTATCTTGATCTAACGACATTGTTTAATTATTCTTAAATAAAAACCTTATAACTAGCAAGTTTTCAGACTCTGATACCAAATCTAGCAGAAAATATTAATCAGAGATAAATATGTTTAATCTAACTAGGCAAAGAATATAAGTATAGACACAGTAGTACAATTAAGAAAAATTGAAATAAACAGATAAACAGTAAAAGGCAAGTGAAGACAAAGTATATAAATGAAAAATACATGCATAAGATTAATAGTAAACTTACATTTATTCAACTTTATACAAAGAGACATCTGTAACGACCCATCCCGAATATACGGGGTTAATTAAGGATTAATTGAGAATTATTGGACGATCGGGGTAAAATCGTCATTTTATCCCTAGACGAGTAAAAAAGTTGAATTTTGACTCAGGAGGTCAACTGCACGTGAATCGAGGTTCATTACGTTAATCGAGACGATACGAGTCTGTAGACAAGCGGCACATCAAAAACGGGTATCGTACGAGAAAGTTGCAGGTCAAGGACGATTTCAGGAACTATTTACAGTTGCACGTTTTACGAAGAGTTGATTTTTGGGTTTGCTTTTAGTGGGCCCAAAATATCAGTTATGGACCAACAGATGAAAGACAAGTCCATTGATCCACACAAACACATACATGCATATACCATTTCCCTTCTTCCATTTCGATCCAAAACCGAAACCCACCCCCAAAACCAAAAACTATCACCCTTCTCACCTGGTTCTGACCTGAGAGAGAGATAGAGAGTGATTGAGAGGCGGAGAGGACGGTGGTGGCCTGAGGAAAAGTTGAAACCTAAAACCCTTTTAAAGTTTGAAATTTGAAATTTGGGTTTTGGATGTTTGGGATGTGTTCTAATACCCTAGTCGTGTTTTCGGAGGTTGGACGATTTCATAGGCTCTAAAATGGAGGGGAAACGACGGCTAAATGGCCCTGGGTGGTGGTTCAAAGAATGGTCGTGGAAGATCGATCTCGAACAGGTATTTTCATGCCATTTCTCCTGGTTTTGAGGTCGTAGATCCCTTTTTGGGAAGTAGGCGAGTCAATTGGGTGAGGAATGGAGGAAAATGGTGGTCGAATGACTGAATTCTAGCCGGGTAAGGGTCGCAGGTCAAATCGACCCATTACTATCAAACGAGTCGACCCGTCTGAAGGAAGACGATGATGATGTGGTAGTCCACGTCATCTTGTCAGGCCACGTGGCCAACTACATGGTGCCACATGGTGATCTGTCAGATGTTGTCAGGTCCAATCAGTAGCTGATGTGGCAGGTCCATGTTAGCCATATAAGACCATGTAGACCAGTGAGAGGGTGCCACGTAGCAGGGTGTCATCCACATCAGCATTGTCAGACCACATGGACTAGTAGGGTGGTGCCATGTGGCAGTGTGTCAGACATGTTAATGACACGTGGCACCAGTCTAGGTGTGCCACATGGCAGCTGTCAGCGGTGTTAGATGTCAGAGTTGTCAGGTTGACGTCAGCTGCTGACGCCAGCAATGATCGGGGTGATGTCAGCATTGACTGGTGTTGACCGCCGTGGACCGTAATTTGACCGGCACGTGAGGGCGCGTGGGCATGAATTTATAGGTTAAACCAATCTTGTTCGAAAGGTTTCGACGTTCTGAATCTAATGGTTGTGGTTTCAGGTCGATCAGAGATCATTTGATAGGTGATTGAAGGTTTTAAACCTCATTTTCGTGTTCGGGACATGTTGACTATTCCGGGAGTTTTTAGGGTTTATGGTTTTGACTTGTATAGATGTTTAGTGACATTTGAGTATGATTTGGATAGGTTCGGACGACCCGGAGATTGTGGATTAGCCTCTGAGTGGCATACAGCGTGGATTGTGAGCGCGCAGCACAGACGGTCTGTGAGTGGACTTTGATTTCTAAATGATGCATGCATAAATGTTTTATATGTTTTATGAAAATGATTTGAGATGCATTTATTTCATATGTTTTAAATATGATTTGTGTTGATTATTTGGCATTTTCGTAAAAAATATGACATTGCACGTAATTTGAGATTCCCATTTTTATATGATACTTGGGCTTAAACCGAATATTCTATGTGCATGTGATTTATGTGATTTGAATAGTTTTACGGAGGATCGTGAAACTGAGGATTTGAATATTGGTTTTGAATGATTTACGAAGATGCGTGAAATGTTATATTAGACTTGAGTCCCAGTTGGAAATCACCTTTGACTGTTTGTGTTTTGAAAAAATGATTTGAATAATGAAATGGTTTTTGGATTTGGAAATATGTCTCGGGTTTGTGTCCCAGTTGATTTGTGGTTTGACTTAGAGGATAGTCAAACGTGAGATTTTGGGCATGTGACCCTGTTATGGATTTACGAAATTGGATTTGATAGGGTTCTAGGAATTCTGGATTTATGAAGTGTTTCTAAACTGTTTTTAATGATGGTTTTGTGGAAAAGGATTTGATGAAATTATATTCCGGGTGTGGACCCTATTGAGATGATTTGAAATGTTTGTGAAATTTTTTCCACACAACCATCCTCTATGATTTGATGATAGCCTCTAGACGTCGACCATCCTGTGTGATGTGTGATCCTGGAGAGGATGTGATGATAGCCTATAGACGTCGACCATCCTGTGTTATGTGTGATCCTAGAGAAGATGTGATGATAGCCTATAGACGTCGACCATCCTGTGTGATGTGTGATCCTGGAAAGGATGTGATGATATCTTCTAGACGTAAACCATCATGTGTGATGTGTGATCCTAAAAAGGATGTGATGATAGCCTATAGACTTCGACCATCGTGTGTGATATGTGATCCTAGAGAGGATGTGATGGTAGCCTTCAGACGTCGACCATCATGTGTGATGTGTGATCCTGGAAAGGTAACGAGTACACTGCCTGAAGGTGAGTAGAGTCAGGGGTTCCGAGTCTAGGTTAGAACACCTAGACGTCGAGCCGCGGACTCCAAGCCTGGTGTATAATAGGATGTGTAATCCTGAGTCGCACGCATAGCGCTGATACGTGACTAGTGGTGATATGAGATGATAACAGGATGTGTTACTTATGCGTACATACGATTAAGGATGTGAGTCTATGTTTCAGACAGAGGCTCTATTAAGATGATTTATGAAATTGATTTTGGGCTGAGATCCCATGTGGTTTTGATTTGGGCTGAGACCCTATGAGATTTGGTTTTGGGCTGAGACCCTACTGAAGAAATGGCTTTGATTGAGAAACATTTTTCACTGTGTATTGATTTGAAAAGTCAAATGATTTACTTTTAAGAAAGTATTTGAAATACTGTTTTCTGATGCATGCATGCTTTTACCTGAAGGGTATAAATGTCATTTTTGATAAATGATTTTAAAACTGTTTATTTTTGTCCACTCACAACTTTTATGGTTTTTGATACCCTTCAGGTTGATCGCGGATGCGGGCTATAGTAGAGACCGAGACATCACATGCCGTTGCGTACTTCACAAGTCACTGCGCACTCTGGTAATCCCGAGTGGATTACAGTTTTATTTATGGTCTGGCACGTGGTGTCAGACGAGAGCATGGCGCATCCCACGATAATCCGGGGGGATTGGGATAAGTTCTGTCAAGATCAGAGATGAAGAAAGTACAACACTCTCAATCACTCATACTTGGAATGCTCACAAAATTAAACTTAGTTTTTTACAACTTAGCAAGCATGCTCACAACAGAGCACAAAGCTTCTTAAATAGAGAATGAAAAGTAAACTAAAGGCCAAGTGTCGCATAGAGAGTGTAATCTCAAAAAGTGAAGGGACATTGATAACCGTGCCCTGTCCTGCTCCCGTCTGGCAAGTCAACTAAAGTTCCCAAATTACCCTCAGCACTTGCCAAACCAGGGATAGCAACACACGTACTCACTCATGCCTCCGCCTCTCGATCAGCCTCGATCAACGCGCCACGACCTGGAAGGTCAATAAAAACACAAAAGGTGTGAGTGGACAAAAATGAATCAGTTTATAAAACAATTACAGAAGACATTTCTACCCTCCACGTAAAACCAATGCATGCATTCGAAATCATTTCACAATCTAGTTCATTTCCAATGTAAGAAAGCCATGTATGAAAATCAAAATCATTTTCCTTTTCTTAACCTTCGGGTCTTAGCCCGCAATCATAAACACAGGGCCTCTGCCTAAAATCATGAATCAAATCCAAGTACACAACATAATTCAAATCCACCAAACCACATAAACCGGGCCATTGCCCAACACACCCGAAAACATCAAAAATCAATAGTGGACCACAAGTCAATCAGTTTGCTGAATATCAATCACCGAGTCTTTAAACTCATATATCAGACCTTCCTGGGATATCAACGAGTCTTTAAACTCATAACATAATTAAGAGGCCTCAAGGGGTATCACAATAACCGAGTCTTTAAACTCAATCCGGGTCTTTAAACCCAATCCGGGCCCGCCCCCGTCATCAATTAACCGGGTCTTTAAACCCAAAACATAATCCAGCAATAGTACCAGGTCTTTAAACCCAAAACCATTTGTAAATCACACCAATCCAGGATCCATCGTGATCCAAATTCCAAAACCAATCCGAAATCACATTTTGTTATAATAGGACTTATGTCCGAATTTCACATTCAAATCCCCAATCACATCCATCATCCATTTCCAAATTCGAATTCGCAATAATGATTCGGTAAGCTAGCATCCGGAACCACCATCCCGAACCCAAATCCGGAAATCCACTTTCAAGTTTCCGAAAACCGAAATCTCGTTCATCAAAACCACTGTTATGAATTGGCATCAAGCCCGAAATCACTTTTCCCAAAATTCGTTTGAATCCTTGAAATCAAATCATATTTCAAATCCCAAAGCCAAAACATCAAAACCATGATCAAATCACAATATACTTGAAATCTCGTAAAACGCGCAAAATCGTAATAATCTCGAAATCCGTGTTAAAACCGTAGGTCATACTCACAATCATAATCAAAACATTCTCAAAACATGATACGCACAAATCATGTAAAATCATTCATCACACCATCATCAAAGCATATGTGAAACCATAGTCTCAAAATACGTACAATGACGTATAGCATATCGAAATACGTATAAATACGAAAATCATAATTATCACAAGTCATAATCATAATCATAGAAATCATAGAAACATTTATGCATGCATTAAATTTTAGAAATCAAAGTCCACTCACACACCGTCCATATCGCTCGTTTTCGCGCTGCACGCGTTTCCATAATTTCCGACATTTTCCAGGAATCTCGAATCCTGTCCAAAATCATTCTTCAGGGTCACTAAGGTCTCAAATAACATCATACTAATTTCCCATAATTTTTCGGGAAGTAAATAATAATTAAAAACATAATATAAACCTTCAAACCTTCGAAACAATATCAAAACGATATCCGATTAACTCGAAACCAACGCTAAAATAGGATAAAAGTCATGTTGAACTCACCTCGAGAATCGGGCCCATACGCCCTCACGCGCCGTCGTGAGTGGCTGCGCGTGAAACTCACGCGCCAGCTACAATGCAAGCTACAGTCGCCGTCCCAACCCGTCTGACTGATAAACGGGTCCGGCTGGGCCGCGGCATGACCCGGCTGGGATTCTGTCAATTAGTCAACGATTCCTTCAATTGAATCATTGAATAGCATCATTAGGAAGCTAATTAGCGTTCTGTAAGTTAAATTTCATCAGAACTCACCTAAATCCGTCAATACGAGCTCAGCTTCTCGATGAACATCGGAGCACTGTTCCTGCATCGGAGTTCATCGATCCTCACCGTTTTTCTTCAATTGTTTCACTCAGAAGCTTCGCAGCATCCATAAGAACAGACTTCCAAGCTCAATTTCAAGCTCTAAACCCTCTAACCATCTGAAGTCCACCTCGACTTTTTCCAGAAACTAGAACTCCGTTCGAACTCAAAACACGACCAATTCCTTTCGATTTTTGCGTGGTTGCAGTCGACACAAGCTCAGGAAGCTGCTTTTGATCTCTGCTTGGGCCCTCTCACTCACAAATTAACACTTTAATTTTTCCCTCCAATTTCCTAAAATTGCGATTTATGTCTCTCCGATCTCTCAATCTCTCCAGTGCCTCTATGTTTCTCTCCGTCTTTCCCAGCAATTGATTAAGCTACTTCAAACCAAAACTGTAACGACCCGGACGTTCCAAAAAGGGAAATTGGGAAAATTTGAAGAAAATGACGATTTTGCCCCTAATTAATGGGTAAGCGGTTGACTTTTGTTCGGGTTGTCAAACGGACTTTGACCGATGACCGTGACGTAGTTCGAGACATCACGAGTTCATAGACAGGTGGCAAGTCCAATTCCGACGATCATGGAAGAAGTTATGACGTTCAGAAGTTCAAGGACATTTTCGTAATTAGGACGAAAAGGGGAAAATGTTGACTTTTTGATTGACCACTATCTTTTACGCAATTTAAGGACCGTTAGGAAGGTCTCGATGCCCTGAGTCCGTAGACAGGCGGCACGCTGAAAACGAACATCGGAAGGGTGAGTTACGGGTCTAGATGCGTGAGAGGTATTTTGGTAATTTGTCAAAGTAAGGGAAAAATGGTAATTTGGTTGTTGCAATTTGAAACAGTCGTGAGTGGGTTTGTGGGAATTGTTTAACTAATAGGAGGCAAGTGCACAGAGTGTGTTGAATTGGAATTTGAAGCTAGTGGGTATTTTTGAATTGTGAAGGTGGATTGTTTTTGCACTGAATGGGTGAGCAGAGCACGGGTATGTTAGTGGGTTGGGAATACTGTGCTGGTGCCATTGAAACTGAGAAAAAAAACAGAGACCTTGAGTAGGGCGTGATCGACCTTCCCAAGGCCGAATTGAGTGACATTGTGAACGAGAAGGGATCAAGGGGGTAAGAGCTAAGTTTCGAGATTGAGAGAGATGAAGAATGGGATGAAAACGGTGAGATGGAAAGTCAAAATCCGAAACGGGTTGTAGAGAGAGTGAGAATTCAATTTCGACATGTAGGCCAGCCCAAGGCAAATTGAGGATTCATTTAGTCCTCTGGGATCAATCCAAGTCGATCCAGTGCGAGAAGGAAGTGAATTGAGGCTGTTATGGGCTCTGAACGGACCTGGTGACCGAGAGGAAAATCGAGCATTGAGTGGTGAATTTAGAGGTAAGTTTTAATGGAATTGGTTACAAAATCATCTCTATAATAAGCCCACGATGCTCCCTAACTAATCAATTGATGAAACCAGTGACTGTTTAGTGAAATTGGGACGATGAACCTTGATTAGAACTTGAGTTCAATTGAGTTGGTTTTAGGCCGTGATGATTGGAATGATTACTACAGACCCTTAATTAAGTGTATTGCGATTCTACATGATCGATCAATTGAGGAAATTGATTATGGCAAGAATTGAATCGGGTCGAACACGCGGGTCGCAGACCCGTTTACCAGGCGAGTCGGGTGAGGAAGACAACTGTAGAAGCACTGTAGCAGGAGCGTGAGTTTCATGCGCAGCCACTCACGGTGGCGCGTGGAGGCGCGTGGGCCCGATTCTCAAGGTGAGTTCAACACGACTTTTGTCCTATAAAATGTAACGAACATTTTAGCATTGATTTCGAATTAATCGGACACTGTTTCGATGTTGTTTCGAGGGTCAGAAGGTTTATGTTACGTTGTTAATTAACGTTTAATTCCTGGAAAATTATAGGAAATTAGTATGCTGTTATTTGAGTCCTTAGTGACAACCCAAAACGAAAGACCAAAAGGACCTCACGAAAACCACAAATTACATTGTCAAACGCAGGAGAATTTAAAACATCCAAAGTCAACTATTATACAGAGCATAGTACCAAGCAAAGTAAAACAAAACCGATACACATGGTACACGCCCAACGGAAAATTGAAACCACTCCGGGGTCACTCTCGAGTACTCTATGCCTCCGACGCTGCCTCAACGTCAACCCCCGCGCTAGCTCCACGACCTGGAGGGCAATTAAAAAACAGAAAGTGTGAGTGGACCAGAAAGAATAAAAGTTCTGAAAACCACTTCATAAACAAACCAGAGTTTTAGCCCTCCGTTTTGAAAACATGCATGCACAACCCAAGTTCTAGAAACAGTTATAAATCTCGTTACATCTAACATGAAACAGTATTATAAAACAGTATAAAACAGTATAATGATCATTCTCAAAATCATATCATAAAAACAAGATATAATTATCCGATCAAACCTGCTGGACCTATCCGAGTCTTTAAACTCCCGAGTCTTTAACCTCAACAGGCCTACGGGGGAAATATCAATATATCCGAGTCTTTAAACTCCCGAGTCTTTAAACTCAATCCGGGTCTTTAAACCCAATCCGGGCCCGTCCCCCGTCAATCATAATCCGGGTCTTTAAACCCAATATCCAGATCCAGAAAATCCAATCCAAAACCATTTGAAAACCAATGCTACATCCATATCCAAACCCCGAATCCGAAACCACTGGTCTGACGCCATTCCGGCATCCAGAACTGTCATTCCGAACCCAAATCCGGAAATCCACTTTTCAATTTTAAAAGCAAATTTCGCTTTCTGAAACCAAACCGAAAACCTTGATCATCAAATCGTGTATCAAAATCCACTTATAATCATTGAAAATCACTTATCGTTTGAAATCCCCAAAATCATAGCATCATAATCAGAAATCAAAATTTTCTCGTAAAACGTGCTGAAAACCGCAGCTTTCTCGTAAAACGTGCAAGTATATAAAATAGTTATAACACATTCGATAGTCATGAAATCACATGTAAAACCATAAAACAATTATAGAAAAACAGTTATGCATGCTCAATTATAGAGAATGGGTCCACTCACAGATACCGGGCACGTCACTCGCGTCCCGTACGTTCCGTACGTTCCTCGTCCACCTCGGGGATTCCCGAACCTGTCACAAGGCACCAAAATACGTCACTAACACGTCCACCAAGGTTCTCCTAATTCCCCAAAAAATTCCCCGGGTTCTAAACGTAACGAACCGAGACCCTAAACCTTCGATCCCACAGAACTAACTCAAATCGACGTCCGATTAACCCGAAACCTATCTCAAAAGATTCGTTATAACATCTAGACCAAAAACCTAGTTGGAAGTTTCCCAGAAACCGCCGCACGCGCCACCACACGCCGCCCAAAGTGGCTGCGCGTGGGCCTCACGCGCCTGCACACCGAGTACTGTTCATCATCTTCTTCGATGGTCAGCCGGTCTGAACCGGCGTGACCGGTTCTCTGCCGTCCATCCACCATTCTCCTTCCTTCCAAGCCCAGAAGCTTTGTCCCGTCCTAAGCAACCTATTCCCCTCAACCAAACTCGACAACACGGCCTCTAATCCGTCGTCCCTAGCTCGAACCCGTGACAAACAAAACCCCTGTTCTTCAATCCGACCACCCGTGTCACCCCCCATCACTGCTTCGTCACCAAAAGGTTCCTAAGGACCTAAGGAGTCGATTAGCACTCGCCAACTGCCTCGACTCGACCTCAGACTCCACGACTTAACGTCTGAAACAAAATAGAAAAACAGAGCAAACAGAGGAAGAAGAACCATTACCTACTGGCCGTCCGCCACCGTGCTCGCCACCGCGTTCCCTGGAGTTCACAGAACAGTCCCAGCTCCCCCTCGACTTTGATTGGATCAGAACACAGCAACACCACCACCAAACGCCCTCGACACCTCTCTGTTTTCCTGAGAACTCACCCTCCGAACACACACAACCACTCAACTCTCAATCCTCTCAGCCCAGTCCTTGCACTCTCAGTCTTCTCTGAACACACTCTCACACCCAAGAACTCACACACTCACTGTAATTTGATCAATTCCTCCCTCAATCACACTCTTTGTTTTCATTGATTGCACGGCCACACACACAGCCCAAATACTTGAACCGTGCACACGCCTAGAACCCACTAGACATACCACACGTGTCCATCATCCCCTGGCCCAACTCAAAATATCCCAATCAGCCCTGTACACTTGGCCTTATCCTATTTGCACAAATCCCAATGCACCAAAAAGACCAAAATGCCCCTACGAATCAAAATTACCATTTTGCCCCTCACCGTTCTAGACTCGTATCTCACTCGTCCCACTTCCGATGAAAGCATGCCGCCTGTCATTGAACTCAGGACGACGAGATCTACCTAACGGTCCTCGGTCTACGTACAAAAACCCTATTGTGTGAAAAGTCAACTTTTCCCCTATTTTAACCAAAGTACGGTAATTCCCTCAACCTTTCGAACATCATAACTTCCTCCTCGGATGTCGGAATCGGGTGTGCCACCTGTCTACGGACTCGTGACGTCCCGAACTACGGCACGGTCATCAGTCAATGCCCAATTGACCAGCCGGACTAAAAGTCAACATTTTGCCCATTCTAGGGGCAAAATCTTCATTCTACACTAATGGGCCAAAAGTAACCAACTAAACACCAATTAAGCGTACTAACCCGTCACTAATCACTTACTAATCCCGACTCTCGGGACGGGTCGTTACAGCCTATCTACGGACTCAGGGCATCGAGACCTTCCCAGTGGTCTTTGAATTACGTGAAACGTCCATGTCGTTTGAAAAGTCAACAATCGCCCCTTTTCAACCAAATTACCGAATTACCCTTGAACTTCCGAACATCATAACTTTCTCCTCGAATGTCGGAATCGGACGTGCCACCTGTCTATGAACTCGTGACGTCTTGAACTACGTCACAGTCATTGGACAAAGTTCGTTTGACCGCTCAAGCAAAAAGTCAACCGTTCGCCCAATTTCCAGGGGCAAAATCGTATTTTTCTTCAAATTTTCCAAATTTTCCAAATTTCCCTTTTTCCGAAAGTCCGGGTCGTTACAGAGTAATATCAAAAAGAAACCTACAATAATGAGCTGCAACTTCACTTTCTAACTCACCATCTTCACGAGCACCATAGTAGCAAAGCAACTATAGGAAAAAGATAAAATGCAGCAGAGCCTATATATCAGACAACATCTTATCTTCTCTTATCTTTATCTATTAGACAACATCTGATCTTCTCTTATCTTTATCAGACAACATCTTATCTCTATTCTGAAAAAGCATTTCATGCTTTAATTCTTTGGATATAGAGGAAAGATTTTGAAACAGTCACCCTCCTTGATATTGGCATAATCTTCCTCCTTATCATGCTGGGAAGATACAACTTCATACTTCATCTCTTCGTTGTTGAGTTTGTCGATCAAGGATTTTTAGAACCTTATCTTTCATATCTTTCCTTGAACATGAAGGACTAGAATAAAAAAGATATTTGAGCTTTCCATCTTTTGAAGAAGAAGAAGATCCGGATGTTGAACAAGAGCGTACAATAGCACCATGCTGCCTTTTAGAAAATAAAAGCACATGTTTTTTTGGCTTTAAAAATATTTGGCTTAAGATGATCAAATTGGAAATCGGAATCTCAGGCTCCATCATCATCATCAACAAGGCCATAATCCCATTTCAGGATCTATGGAAGTTCATAAAAAATCATGAACTAGAGGAAAATTTTCCTTTCTTCAAGATAAT